>CM053026.1:602931615-603114115 GCA_028564925.1 Lithobates sylvaticus
TTATGGTTTGTGATTTTTACATGCAGTCGACAAAGTATCCAGGAAAATCCTTTATTTCTCTTGAAAAACATGAATTACAAATGTTACTAGCACTGTTCATAGTAAATTAGTAAAGGGGAATAATCATAAACAGCATAATATAACTATGTATTTTAGTAATATATGAATAATATGCAGTAAATGTTTGAATATATAAAAGCACAAGGCTGCAGGCTGAGTCTTTTTAAACCAGACATGAAATGCCAAGGTGCCCTTTGATATTATTTTGTTTTTAGAATAAGTAGGAAGGTTTTGTACTCAATATATACTATAATTTATTGAGAAATGGCACCATTGCCTACTAAACAAAAAATTTAAAACATTTCAGGACATTTGTACAAAGTTTTTACGTAATCTTTGCCTTAAAAAAAATAATGTATAATTCGTTGTATGATATGTGCCTTTGTAAACCCTAATTTTGCTGCAGTTAAATTATTATTTTTTATAAGTATATATTTATATATACTTATAAAAGTATATATTTATAAGTATTATTATATTATACAAATTATTATTATTATTATTATTATCATACAACCATATTGGCTAGCTTTTTGGACAAGTACTGCTTGTTTGGCTGAAAGACAAAAATGTGAGTTTTCTGCTGGCCATATATGAGCAGATCTTGTAAACAACAACTTGATCTGCCAGTTCTCACAAGGATCAATACTAATGAATGATTGTACCTATCAACATGTTAGTCATAATGAGAGGATTTTTAGGCTAAAAGGCCTTATCACATGCTCAGTAGCAAACATTTCCCCAGCGTGCTAATTATATGTCAGTGATTACTAAATCAGTGGCATCACTAGAGGAAATTTATCTTGAAAATTGTGAACGATACACATAAAGACTGTATTAAACATATGGGTATGTGGCAGTAAAGTACTGTGTTAGCCGCAGGCAGTAATACAGAAAAAAATAATGTGATATCATGCCACTAGCTAAATAAATTTCAGGTGCAAGCTTTTCCAAGAACTTTGTTTCTTTCTTCAGACATGGTTCCCAATTTTATTATGTCACTTGATAGTGGAACTATGGTGGTATCTCAACATGTTTCATGAACAATGTTCACTTTGTCAGGAGCATGTTGACAGTAAATGTCTAAAATATATAACTAGTTATAATAATTATCTAAAACATTTTAACACAATGTTATATAATCGTTAATCCATTGACTTTGTTAAAAATAATTCTTCTTGCTCGTGTGTATGACTCCATGTCCAGGAGGAAAAGTCCACAGAGCCTACTGTAGAGAATTTTCCCAGACCACAAATCTGTACATTTTGTACCAACAGTTACCAATCTGTTTGTACTGTTTTTCCCTCCACTGAAAAAAAAAAAGTCTTTCCAATAGACATAACTGAAAAGAACTAGGCATTCTATTCTTGTATCTGCGAATCAAGAATTCACCAAAATACATCAATGATAATAATACAGTCCTTCATCTTAATTTTCAAAGTATCTCCCGACAATGTATGATATCAGTCTGCATATCCCATGGAACCTCAATACCGCTTACAGGTGTTAGTAAGGGTTTAAATTGTATATATATCCAACACTAACCAGTAGGATTCTGAGTCTGAAATCATTTGATGATATCATATATAGTCTCCACCATAAATTAGGTTTAATCGTAAATTGGTTATGGACACGATGGTATGTAGAATCTAACAATAAATGAATTATTAAATGTACAGGGGTTGATTTACTAATACTGAACAGTGTAAAATCTGGTGCAGATGTGCATGGTAGCCAATCAGTTTCTAAATTCAGCTTGTTAAATTAAGCTTTGACATTTACACCTTGAAGCTGATTGGTTTCTATGCAGAGCTGAACCAGATTTTGCACTGTCCAGTTTTAGTAAATCAACCTCACAATGTATATGTCAGCCTGATTCACATACCTGAGCTGGAAAACGACAGACATGACTGTAATGGTGTCTACTTGTAGAAAAAATGTAATAAAACTTTAATGACACATTTACAGACTCACAATCAGCGGTGGCATAAACCCTCCCCTGGTCAGTCACACAGTCGCCGGCCGGGTCATTCGCTATTGTCACACAACTGGGTGGGCTTCGGGCACAGTGCTCTGAACCCACCCTTATTTGAAGCAGCGCCTGTGCGCCCCTAATGGATGGGCCACCACCACTCACAATGTTAATTATATCATACAAAAAAGCTAATTCAGCTAGCTATACCATGATTGTGGATGAAATAGGCTGAGGACATAATTGAACATGAAATGGGGTAATCATTTGGTATCTCTAGATGGGGTTTTTGTATGACGCAATTACCATTATGAACATTGTATGTATGGCCACCATTATGATAGTAGAGAGTTATAATGGAATATACAAGTGCCTTAAACCGGAAAATAGTTTTAGAATATTTCATTTTTTTTTTTTAGGCAAATTGGTTTGAAATAAAGTACATTTCTACAATATGTTTTTGAAGCTTTTTTATTATCTGAATCACTGGTTCCAGATTATACTGTTATGTGCTGTAATTACACATGATCTCTGAACATTAGAAAATGTGCATTGTATCATGATTTCCCTTAGTATTGCATCTGCATTGCCCGCTGCCATTAGATAGATGGTACAATGTCTTCAGGAAAAATGTTGTGACCTTGTTTGTAAAACAAAAAACATTCAGTCATCCTCAAGGAATGTCATGTAGTTGACGACTATGCAAATGATTGTTTAAGAGGCCCGGCTGATGACCTTAGGCAAATGCACACCAAGATGATCTTTGCTTTTACATGATATAATGTAGTATCTTTTTCTATAATGTATGCTGTTGTGTCTTCCTTAGTTTCTCTATTTTGCTGTGATACTAATCTTTCCCAAAAATACTACAAACGTTAACTGAGATTCTTATTGTAACAGCATTAGTTTACATAGCATCTAAAGATGCACTTTCTGTGTAGCTACATCTCCTTACATTAAAGCCCCATACACACTATCAGATTATCTGCAGACTTTTGTCTTCAGATTTACCAAAAACATATAATATGAGGTCAAACCTTAAGATTTTCAATTTGTATGCAATCAGGCAGGCCCTTTCACTACATGGTTTTGGTAAATCTGAAGACAAAAGTCTGCAGATAATCTGATAGTGTGTATGGGGCTTTAGTGTGATTCTGGGCAGGTTAGGGACAGTTCAAATGTAGAAGTCAGGCTGCTCATATACAGTATCTGACAAAAGTGAGTACACCCCTCACATTTTTGTAAATATTTTATTCTATCTTTTCATGTGACAACACTGAAGAAATTACACTTTGCTACAATGTAAAGTAGTGAGTGTACAGCTTGTATAACAGTGTAAATTTGCTGTGCCCTCAAAATAACTCAACACACAGCCATTAATGCCTACACCGCTGGCAAGAAATGTAAGTACACCCCTAAGTGAAAATGTCCAAATTGGGCCCAAAGTGTCAATATTTTGTGTGGCCACCATTATTTTCCAGCACTGCCTTAACCCTCTTGGGCATGGAGTTCACCAGAGCTTCACAGGCTGCCACTGGAGTTCTCTTCCACTCCTCCATGACGACATCACAAAGCTGGTGGATGTTAGAGACCTCGCGCTCTTCCACCTTCCGTTTGAGGATGCCCCACAGGTGCTCAATAGGGTTTAGGTCTGGAGACATGCTTTGCCAGTCCATCACCTTTACCATCAGCTTCTTTAGCAAGGCAGTGGTTGTCTTGGAGGTGTGTCTGGGGTCGTTATCATGTTGAAATACTGCCCTGTGGCCCAGTCTTCAATGGGAGGGGATCATGCTCTGCTTCAGTATGTCACAGTAAATGTTGGCATTCATGGTTCCCTCAATGAACTGTAGCTCCCCAGTGCCGGCAGCACTCATGCAGCCCCAGACCATGACACTCCCACCACCATTGCTTTACTGCAGGCAAGACACACTTGTCTTTGTATTCCTCACCTGGTTGCCGCCACACACACTTGACACCATCTGAACCAAAAAAGTTTATCTGGGTCTCATCAGACCACAGGACATTGTTCCAGTAATCCATGTCCTTAGTCTGCTTGTCTTCAGCAAACTGTTTGCGGGCTTTCTTGTGCATCATGTTTAGAAAAGACTTCCCTCTGGGAAGACAGCCATGCAGACCAATTTGATGCAGTGTGTTGCGTATGGTCTGAGCACTGACAGGCTGACCCCCCACCCCTTTAACTTCTGCAGCAATGCTGGCAGCACTCATACGTCTATTTCCCAAATATAGCCAAATGATATGACGCTGAGCATTTGCACTCAACTTCTTTGGTCGACCATGGTGAGGTCTGTTCTGAGTGGAACCTGTCCTGTTAAACCACTATATGGTCTTTGCCACTGTGCTGCAGCTTAGTTTCAGGGTCTTGGCAAACCTTCTTATAGCCTAAGCCATCTTTATGTAGAGCAACAATTATTTTTTTCATATCCTTAAGAGAGTTCTTTGCCATGAAGGTGCCATGTTAAACTTCCAGTGACCAGTATGAGAGAGTGAGAGCGATAACACCACATTTAACACACCTGCTCCTCATTCACACCTGAGACCTTGTAACACTAACGAGTCACATGACACCTGGGAGTGAAAATGGCTAATTGGGCCCAATTTGGATGTTTTCACTTAGGGGTGTACTCACTTTTGTTGCCAGCAGTTTATACAATAATGGCTGTGTGTTGAGTTATTTTGAGGGTACATCAAAGTTACACTGTTATACAAGCTGTACACTTACTACATTACATTGTAGCAACGTGTAATTTCTTCAGTGTTGTCACATGAAAAGATAATAAAATAAAATATTTACAAAAATTTACAAAAATGTGAGGGTGTACTCACTTTTGTGAGAAACTGTAGATGTTTGTGCACAGATGTGAAGCAGTCAGCATAGTCAGGTGATGGTACTCAGTGGAAATAGATTATCTTAAAATCTACTTCTATAGTTTGGTCTGTAGCGTTATTATCCACAGTGTATTGCACATTTTTGCACATGGGTTTTATAGAGTTTAAAATATATATTTTTTCTTCTTTTAAGTAAAGGAAAGAAAAATGCTACCTATTAAGCTCTTATATACAGCACCTTTATTTGGCCTGAACACTGTAAATGTGTCCAAGCATAAATATCACAGGAGGAGTTATTTTATTATGTAAGCCTGGATAATCCTTTATGCGGAGTCTTGTACTGTGAATGGTATGCATGCAAGGAACTGGCAGTTAATTTTATCTATTTATATTATATTTGTATTTATATTTATTATATTTGTATCATTGGGACAGGTTGAGCCTGCATTTCTTGATGACTAAATGATAAAGGAGACATTGGAGATGATTTACTAAAGGATATGCGCACTGGCCATTTTTAAATGAATCATATCCTTATAGACATGGCTGCATGAGTGGAATTTACTAAGTCTGGTTTGCTATGGAATGTACTCTTCAACATCCAGATGTTATCTAACATGTGGTGTGCCAAAAATTAAAATTAGATTTTCAGTGTTTGAAGCTTTATATAAGCAATTTTAACATTTTTGCACATACCATACAGGAATAAAACTTAAAGTGCGCACTGCTATTAATAAAGAAGATTCTAAAAAACCTTGATTGTAAAAAGTTTTGCTGAACCTTACTCAAGGAAATATTTCACAATATGCACAGTAAGGAGTACGCCACCTGGCATACAAGATTCCATACATTAGAACTTGAATAGAAATTCTGTATGATGGTGCTTTAAATGGAGATTCTGATGATAAATACCGGTATATAAATAGCATACAGTACATACGCTGCTTTTTTGCTAGCATGGTGTACAGGTCTTGTTGACCTGCTGCTTTGCATGTCACATTTTATTGCTTAGCAAACTGGTCACATCTACTTTTTTCATTCTCCGATAAAATATATGCATGATTTAGTGTACTTTATGGGAACACAGGACACAAAAGCAACCTTTTTTGTATTTTCAACATGCATGCCACTATAGTAGTACCAAATGCATTAAGCATCAGTGTATGATCAAATAAATAAGATCAGGAATCAAGGTACAAGAATCCATATAGCTTACGTAGGCTTGTGGTGAACGTATACCATACAAATTTATACTTACTCTTGCTAAATTGCTTTAGTACATCATCACTGTATAATTGGCCCTAGTATGTGTATGTATAGATGTGAGAAAGGGATTGTTAGCTCCTTGTGGGCAGGGATTGATGTGAATGTACAGTATTTAAAGCACTGTGTAGGCTTTCAGTGCTATATGGATAACTGTTTTAAATAAATAAAAGGGGACACTCACGACATATCACACTTCTTAGCTATGAGTAAGCACTGATCTCAGTTTGAAACGCGTCAGTTTTTATACCCCCCTTGGTGTGGATTGTTTGATGTGACCCTCGTTTCTGCAATAAAAGCACAGGGTTTTAATTCTTCTCGATGTGCGGCCATCCAGATTCTTCTTGCCATTACACTTCTTTGTTTAGTCATACATTCCAAATTCTAAAAACAGTTATAACACAACAAACATTTCTTATGCAAAGCATTTGCATTTTCAAGACACTTGGTTGGTGGCATTTAGTGACAGGATTGCCTGACTTCCTGGGTTATCTGCTGGGGTCTGTATGTATACATAGAGCCTACACATGGTAATGGGTATAGACTTAGCATAGACTATAGACATAGCATAAACACATTCACCTTAATGTTACTAGTAAGCAAAGAGAAAAGGCTATACAAGCCCAGATCCAAGGGATCTTTACCTTCTTTCGCTCTCTAAAGCAGCATTAAATACAAGTAACAGTTCAGAATGAAGAACATCCATATGCCTTTTGAACACTTCCACTGGTAGGCCATTGTTGCCTAGCACTTGGGAATGTTGCTACATCTTCTCTCAGTTCCTCCATAATCAGAGGCACACCAAGTAAATCACACTGGATTTGAGTCAACTGTGGCAAATTAACTTTACCCACATGAGACTGGATATCTTCAAGTGTTTTAGTCACTTTATAGTCTTAAATTGTCCAATAGTAAAAAGCCAGTTCCCGCCAGAACTGCAGGATGGTCATTAAGATTATACCAGATCTGGCACAGATTGCCCCTATATGAGATTGGGGCTTGTTGTGATCTTGCTGTAGTAGCTAGGAGATGCCGTGTACAGAAGAAATTTTTGTTTTTGGCCTTATGACTAGATAGGTATTTTGGTGCATCTTGTTCCACCAACCACTCAGTGTGATGGTTAGAAGAGACAATACTCCATTCTGCACACCTACTGGATCAGATATTTCGCTGGTGGATGACTTAGCTCTTTTAATTTCTCTACTGAGAAGAGCATACAGGAATGCCTTAAAGGTGTCCTGTACTAGTAGCTGTTTCTCATGGTCAGAATTAGACTGAAAAAGCCTGCTATTTGACTTTCTATCTGGTTGTAGGAAGTAGGATTCTTCAACTAATATTTTGTTTCCAGGGAGGCCTTTGTAAAAACTAGTCATGAACTCTTAATGATGCTAGCAGAGGGGATTGATCAGACGATCCCCTGACTGCGTATTGAACATGGGTGACATATAGAAACATCAGAATGGTTCCCAGGGAGATGTCTATTTTCGTAATAGTATCGCATGTTCTCAAGTGACAAGAGCACTGCCTTTCCAGATGGTAGAGATGATCTTCAAAGGTAAATACAATGCATTTCCTTAACAAATTTACTCAACGAGGTAGTTGCCTCTCTAGCTTTTCACTTGCAGTGTCCTTTGGAACCACCCTTGCATGAGGGACTAGAGTTGTGTCACCCTACTCTTTGTTTATCAATAAAAACAGACAGCCCTGTAGCTTAGAATAGAAAGGCATTCCACTGCTCCCCCTGTGTTTACAACTTACCATGCTGAGAGTACACTTCCAGCACAGTAGCCTGTGGGGATTGGCATACTTTAGATCGGGAGCTTTCTGATCATGTGACCGCTGTGACAGTCAATCGCATAGGTCAAATTAACTAATTGCCCATCTCCACCTCCCGCCTTTTAAAACTCTTAAGGGGCCGGAAGGCGTTCAGCGCGAAGAAATACATATCTGCTGTTCTTGTCAAGTTGAATATCATAAGCAATAAAGTTCAAAGCCATGTGCACCATTATACTCACCTCTCGTGCATATACAAGAAGTACGTACAATGGCACCATGTTCTACCCATGCTCATTTAACAGAATCACATAAATCCATGTCAGGTAACTTTGCAACTTTGTAGCTAGCAAAACTTGGGCACATTTCAAGGGGTCCTCCATATCCACCACATTCCAAGAAATTATAGGGATAGCCTCCATATGGGAATAATAAATATCAGATGACAAACTTGGAGTCTAATAGGCCATACACATAAACAATAAGGAAGAAGTGCTTTTATGAAAGTGATATTAAACTCACTATAACCGATTTATACATATTCTCCTACTCACACATACAGTTATCAATTAAAGTTGTTAGGCTGGAAAAAAGATTTCTAAATACATTTTTTGGACCTCTTATCTTGCAGTCAGGTGACATTTCATGCTTGCTCCCAGACACACTGAAAGATCAAGGGGAGGAGTAACCTAAGATCAATTTAAGGTGTACGATCCCATCTGTACCCATGCCATTTGGTTGTTATTTTGGCATTGTTAGCAAGTTAGGTTAAGGGAAAGTATTTCAAGGTAAATTGCACATGTATTGTAAAGCTGAACTCTAAAGCCCCATACACACGGTAGGATTTTCCGATGGATTCTGTCCTATCTGACAATGTTGTCGGAAAATCAGACCGTGTGTAGGCACCATCGGACAGTTTCCATCAGATTGTCTGACGGACAAAGTCCTATCTCCTGCTGGATAGATTTTTTGACAACAAAGTCCGATCACACCAAATCCGATCGTGTGTAGCGAATTCCGACCGGACAAAGTGCTACGCATGCTCAGATCACATTACAAGACCAAAGCTATTGGCTACTAGCCTCTACGTAGTCCCGTCGTAGGCAACAAACGTCACCACGTTCAGAATGATCGGATTTTCTGACAACTTTGTCCGACCGTGTGTACGCAAAACCAACATCAGACAAAGTATGATGGACATGGTCTGACGGACATGGTCCTCGGATAATCCGCGCGTGTGTATGGGGCTTAAGCAAACAGATTCATACACATTCAAATACGAGGGCATCATCATGGATGTGGGGGTTTGCAGGTATGGGATGGGGGGGTATTTATCAGAATCCTGAAGCTCCCTTTAAAATAGTGGGGCACCCAGATATCTGGGCCTGCTTCCTATATAAATGAGTAACTCATTACTCACACAAACTGAACAGTAAACAAAACACAGACACCGTGAAAAGGTCCTTAATTAACCATTTCAGTAAAAGGCCATTTTCAGGGCTGTGATACTTTGACTGACAATTACAGCTTACCCAATCATGCAACACTGTACTCAAATGCATTTTTTTATAAAAAAAATTTGAGACAAATAGAGATTTCTTCAGTGGTATTTAAAAAACACTGTTTTTTTTGTTGTTGTTATAAAACATAGCAAATAAAGACACCAGTACAGAAAGAACAGCCCCAAAATGACCCCTTTTTGGAGAGTAGACACCCCAAAGTCATCTCAATTTTTTACCAACATTTTTTGGAAATGAATTAAAATGCTGGTATTCGGGAGGTAAAACAAGTAGTTTGGTAAAGATGCACTAGATACATAATGTACAGGTTATATGCAGATGGTGGAGGATGTAAAGGAGTTAATGTACAGGTTGCATACAATGGGAGGATGGAGATAAATGGGTTAATGTGCATAAAATGGGTGACAGGGAAAGGAAATCAGCTTTACTGGAGAGGTGAAAGGGTTAAAAAATGTTTTACTGCAGTGGATGCTGCTGCAACCACAGATCAGGAACTAATAAATGCACGAGGCATCCATTAATTGGTTTCACTCTCCTTTTCATTCCTTGTAAGATAAAGAGGAGGGCTCACAGTTGTAAACACACTGTATATATCAGGAATATGCAATTAGCGGACCTCCAGCTGTTGCAGAACTAGAAGTCCCATTAGGCATAGCAAGACTCTGACAGCCACAGGCATGGCACCCAGAGGCAGGGCATGATGGAACTTGAAGTTTTGCAACAGCTGGAGGTCTGCTAATGGCATATCTTTGGTGTATATCATGTAATCACTGTGATTGGTCTCTCTATGAGCAATGATCACAGCAATTCTTAGGTGCAGAGCCACCTGGATTGGCTTTACATGCAGTATATGTGCATGGAGCCTTCCGAGGATGGATCAGTTCACAAATATTAACTAGCATAGTTGTCACCTTAGAGCTATTGGCTACATTGACAGCTCCCTATTTGATCAATAACAGCCCCACCTCTTACAAGATACCCTTCCACTATTGTGGGCATGTGGTCTGGTATATTTCAGAAAGGGGCATGTGTGCTCACATGTGTGCTGACCCTGTTTCCTGGCCAACCATGCCACATGCCTGGATAGGCATCTTGTACAGATTTTGGAGGGGAGCCTACAATTAGTTATCTTCATTTTTTGCCTGTGTCACCTCTCAAGATACATATCAGATCCTTATCAAGGAAGACATTCCCAGGATGCCCGCCAGTTTGTTTACCGCCACAAATTGAATAATTTACAGGTGCAGCAGCTGGAGGTTTCAGTGGGCAGGGGAACTTGCCAAATCTGGCCATTTAATTTGACTTTTTGCTGAATTGCAAACAAGCTGAGTTCAAGTTGAACTCATGATCGATGCAAATCTGAAGCTTATCCCTAACCACATAGATCTAGCCTCCTTTTACCTGAGCACATCTCCTGGCATAAAAAGGACATTTACCTTATCTTAAAGGAAAGCATTGTGCATTGTGTAATTTCTCTATGTGATAAGGCAGATAGCAGAGTTCGTAATGTTATTACAGAATACAGTGAGGTAGGAGTGCAATAGATCAAATGTTTGGTTACATCTGCAGGCTTGAGACCGGGGGCCTCTTCCTTTGGAGTCCCAGAGTAAATTGCTAAGGCAACCGAGCCTAGATATGCTGTGAATTCTTGTAGAAAATCCACCATTGTGCTGGTTACTCACGTTTTACATGCATATCGGCACCAAAGCTCCAGTGTATCAAATTTCATTATGTTTCACCTTTACAATTTGCCTTCATAATTTTAATCAAGCTCTATTTAAAGAAAATCTCCATGTAGGCTGCTGTTCTGGACCTTCTTTTTAAATGCTAGTTGACTGTCTCTGATTGGCTGTCTCTGATTTGAATATATTCTCAGTAACTGGCAAAGCACAATCATATTATAAGTCAACACATAATCACATAATTGTGCTAGAACTCCTGATCTGCATGTTAGTTGCAGGTCAGAGGTCAGAAGCCATTGGATCAGCATGACATCTAGGCAACCTGAACTGTCAACACAGTTTTTTTTAATAATCTGTATACTGAACACTGCCATAAATACCATCCATATTCCTAAGAGGCTGTTTAGAAGGTATTGAATTGTCTTGCTACCAGATGCTCATCTTATATGTTATCTAGTAAACATTAACTCTCTAAATGGGGCTTTGGTGGTACAGCAAATACATTTTTGTAGACAGCTTATATTTATTAAATACAGTACATTTTTATTATACATTGAGCTTAAAAAAACACCAGAAAAATCCCATCTTTTCCTACAACTGTTAGATTACTGATTTTTGGCCATGTTGGCCTTGGCGGGACAAATTGTCCTACACTTGTTTCTGTTATGTGTATTCTCTTTCTGAAATAATAAAAATTTATTGAAAGTAAAAAAACACCAGAAAAGACAGATTAAAAGTATACATAATCATAAAAATGTTCAGCAGATCATACAATTTCATGAACATATTTTACTGCCTTTCCATCTTCAGTTTTACCCACCCCGATACCAATAAATGATAATTTTCTATGTCTTACACCTAATAGTACACATTTCATAGATTTATTAATAAATATATTTAGAGTAGCGTTGCACACAACTTGACATGTTTCCCAGATTAACCGTCTGCTTCTTTAGAAGGTGCCAAGAAATGACTGTACCACATTCACAATGCTCAGACCTAGTTATAACCACACAGTCATGAGATAGCTTATGATATCTGTGATGAACTATTGATCTAGATAAGCTTTATTAAAATGTTGCCATAGTACTGGAAAGACACTGCACACCGATGCAGAGAACAATGGTACTGACTCCCAGCCAGTTCATTTCTGTCCATACCACCTGCTGATGAAAATTAAATCAGTAGGGGGCACTTTTCTCTTGATGAGAAACAATACTGCAATTCCTTGGAGAAATAGCAATGCATATAGATTCAATTATCTTGTAATACATGCTAGATCACATAATCTGTTTTTGAGAGACTATACGAAGATGCTTCATCTCTGCTGCTTTTTCCCAGATGAATAACCATATCTACAGGTCCCACAATCTATAGATGAATAAAACAAATAATCATGTCTTTACAAGAAATTTTCGAAGCAGAGGTCAGTAATTTTTATGGGTTTCCAACAAAACAACATTTTCTGAGGGGCAGCCAGTGCTGCCAGGCACTAAATCTCTGCTGCTCATATAAGGCAGATTTTATTGGAAGCTGTAGAGTGCAGACAGTAAATGTTATAAACAGGCAGTCCTGTTAATAATAGTTCAATACACACCCTTATGCTTTCTTGATGATAATAAGTGGGCTTACTGTTTATGGGATTAAGTGACATTTATTTAATACTCTGTGCAGGAATCTATATCACCAGCTTCCTTTTCATCTGTGTGAGCATAAGGCAGTGCATGAAGCTGTCACTACTACTGCTTCATAGCTAAATCCAGACAGATGGATCTTGGGTGATTGGCATCGGAAGAGGCCTGGCATTGGCTCCCTATTGATGTCTTCCTCTTCCTTCCGATGGCAGCAGTGTACAGGCAGATCTCTTATCAATCTTCTCTGACAAAAGATAACAGACCTGGCTGTCAATTTAAAGTGGAACTATTTTGCTTACATCAATATTTTTTTTGAAAGGAAAGAAGTAGAAAAGCATTGCATGGTTAATAGTATATTAGGTAGTATATAGTAGGTGCATCAAAAGTGCAGCTGTTCTAAAAATATGAAATGTGACAAGTAGTTGTGCATTTATTAGGCTCCATTCACACTTGGCGATTTGGAATTGCAGGCAGAATTGTTGTGATTCTGTCCCTTGCAGGTAGTGCTCCCCCATGCTCCTCTGTGCCTGACATTTGGCGCTCCCCCATGCTCCCTTTCTAGCACATTTTTCAATGAAAAACAGGGATTGTTAGTTTACACATATTGCAATACATGTTTAAGCTGGCCAACGGCGTCAAAGTAATCCCTCTTATGGCCAGTCCTACTCTGTTCTGCCACTGCACATGCTACTGTGAACATAATGCCAACACAGGGCAAACAGGCACAAAATGGGGGAGAGCTACTAGGTTAAGCTTTGGTCACTGACCTGCATTGCAACAGAAATAATACAGTATATATCTGTTCTCAAATCTCAATAGCTTGTACATGCATATCATCTATCAGTTGCTAAAGGGGTGTGGACACACAGTGCAGGGCTAAAGAGCCTGCATTGGTCTTGATGACATTAGGACCTTAGACCACTGTGGCACAGGGGAGAAGAAGCTGCAAGGACTGGTCTAGCAGTGCAGAAAAGCAGAGGAATTAGTCAGTACATTTTCTTTAACAAGTCCTCTAGACCTAATCAAGCAGTTAACCCTTTCAAAGGATAATTGCACATTTTTGTACCTTCAAAAAATGTATGCATTTATGTTTTTTAAGTTAAAGATGAACTTAGCCTTGAACAAAGGAGGGGTGCAGGTTTACCAGAAGAGAGCACATTAAGGCTCCATGCACACTGGAGCTCAAAAACTGACGTTTTTTGGGCGTTTTTTTTAACAGCCCATAAACTCATACATACATGGAAGTTTTTAAGCTTTTATCAGCAGTGGAGTTTATGGGCTATTGTTTGAATGCCCTAAGATCGCATTCAAGAGCAGTCCTAAAAATGCCAGACGCTGGTAAAATATGTTAAACGCGGTTTAACGAGATTAAGCCTCATCAGGCGTTTCTCTGCCTCATCAGGCGTTTCAAAATCAATGATTCCCTATGGGAGCATATTGATTTGAATAGAAGTCACACCAGAAGTCGGATCAGGACGATCCGACTTGCGGTGCAACTTGTGTGCTGAGGATGTTGAAGAGGAACCCCCCCCCCCGCCAAAATGAAAAAAAAAATTGGTGTGGCGTTCCCCCCTCAACCATACCAGACCCTTTTCGGTCTAGTATGGATTTTAAGGGGAACCCCCACGCCCCAAGTAAATGGCATCACAAGGGGCGTGTCCTCTAACTACGTCATTGGGTGGCCCTGCCCCATGCCAATATAAGTCATTGCACACGGCGGACCCAGCATTACACCGGGAGATCGCGTTGAGTCAACATCGGAAGAAGAACAGAGGGAGAAGACCCAGCAAAAGAGCAGAAGATAGCGGGGATAGAGGAGAAGACCCGGAGAGGGGAGAAGACCCAGCAAAAGAGCAGAAGACCCAGCAAAAGAGCAGAAGATAGCAGAGAAGGACCGGAGAGGGGAGAAGACCCAGAAAAAGAGCAGAAGATAGCAGAGAGAGGAGAAGAACTGGACAGGGGAGAAGACCCTGCAAAAGAGCAGAAGATAGCAGAAAGAGAGGACGGCTCAAAGGGGGGGAAGAACCGGATAGAGGAGAAGACCCTGCAAAAGAGCAGTGGAGAGAGAGGACAGCGCAGAGTGGAGAAGAACCGGAGAGGTTAAAAACCTGTGTAGTGTGTTTTTGAAACTTTTTTTTAGGTGAATGGGTAGGGGTACAATGTACACCATTCTCATTCACATAGGGTGGAGGGCTTTCAGATTCCAATAAGCCCCCGCCCGCAGACCCCGACAACTAACGGCCATGGTTGTTGGGAAGAGGCCCTTGTCCTCATCAACATGGGGACAAGGTGCTTTGGGGTGGGGGCCCCAAAGCACCCACCCCCCATATTGAGCGCTTGCCCCCCCTTATCCTGACCTGCCGGGCTGCATGCTCGGATAAGAGTTTGGATTTTTGGGGGCACCCCACGCCATTTTTCTTTTTGGTGTGGGGTTCCCACACCAAAAATCCATACCAGACCGAAGGGTCTTGTATCATTGAGGGGGGAACCCCACGCTAATTTTTTTTTCATTTTGGTGGGGTTTCCCTTTCAACATCCTCAGCACACAAGTCGCACCGCAAGTTGTATCATCATGATCCGACTTTTGGTGCGACTTCTATTCAAATCAATGTGCTCCCATGGAGAACCATTGATTTTGAATAGAGGCAGAGAAACGCGGCTAAAAGCTAGCGTGGTTAAACACGCATTGACGCCAATGCAAAACGCTGATAAAATTGTGTTTTTAAAGCCGCGTTTTCCTGCCAGCAATCCGACGTCCAGAATGACTTTTTTGAGTGTCCTGTGTGCATGGAGCCTAAAGGGTTAATTTAATAAAACTGGAGAGTGCAAAATCTGGTGCAGCTCTGCATGGTAGCCAATCCACTTCTAACTTTAGCTTGTTCAAATAAGCTTTAAGAAAGAAACCTATAAGCTGATTATGCAGAGCTGCACTAGCTTTTGCACTCTCCAGTTTTAGTGAATCAACCCCTAAATATTTTTAGCATGCCTGAATTGATTATTGTTGGTGTATGTGATCATATTTTTCAATGACCCTAATATTCAACTTCTTCTGTTACTAACAGCAACTGGCAGCTCAAACCATCCTCTTAGGCCCCTTTCACACCGGGGCGTTTTTCATGCGGTACAGCGCTAAAAATAGCGCCTGTTCACCGCCTGAAAAAATCCGGCCCCTTTAACTCCAGTGTGAAAGCCGGCGGGCTTTCACACTGGAGCGGTGCGCTAGCAGGACGGCAAAAAAAGTCCTGCTAGCAGCATCTTTGGAGCGGTATAGGAGCGGTGTGTTCACCTCTCCTATACTGCTCCTTCCCATTGATTTGAATGGGAAACCGCGGCAATACCGCCGCAAAGCGCCGCCACGGCGGCGCTCTGCGGGGGTGTTTAACCCTTTTTCGGCTGCTCGCGGGGTAAAACCGCACCGCGAGCGGCCGAATACCGCGGTTAAAACGACGGTAAAGCAGCGCTAAATATAGCACTGCTTTACCGTCACCGCGGCTCCCCGCCCCAGTGTGAAAGGGGCCTTACACAGGATTTATCACATTCTGCTACCTAGCAACCACTACTGATTTGGATCTAGATATTCTATTAATATTGTATAATGCTGCCAGTGCTTTACATGCGTTTTTCTATTCTGTTAGAAAAAAAAAGAACCTACATCAGTGAATTTGGTTATTTCAATATTCTTGTTAAAATAAGCAACCTACACATCAAAAAGGAACTGTCTCAGTAAAAGTAGTTCTCGATGCAAATTGATGCAGAAACATGATTTTGACATATTTTTGTTGTGACAGTGAAAAAATATGTTTTGACTTTGTTGTGCTCATTTAATTTGGTTTGATTATTTATGCAGATTTTGCCGCATTGAGAAGTGTTGGTTCCCTTACAGCTATGGATTTAAAAAATTCATGATGAAAATAACTATTTGATGGATTCCGAAAGCTATCACTTTCCTGATAATACACACAATACTCCAGTTCTCTACAGAGAGATTGAGAATGGAGGTGAAATACTGCAGTGAAGCTCTGCTCATTCCTGGCTCTTGAGTGTCTAATGATACTCAGCCAAATGGAAGCGCACCAATGCATCCTGGGATTAGACAACCAACACCTGCAAACTGCATCAATTTGACACAATATTGCTCTGCTGTGCAGGTTTTATTTTTTTTTTATTTTTACAGCGTTATCACTCTGTTCCTAAATGGAATCTGTTGATTTTAGAAAAGGGGAAATTAAATGTTCCGTTTTTTTATAGCGTTCATTTGCCAAAATGTCTGGGGAGAGCTCGGAGAATGCCTTGTGGAAATCCGAGTGGCACAAGAACCTTAAACGTAATTTGTTATTTTAGAGAACGCTAATGGACTGCCCTAAGTCACCGATCGACTGCGGTTTTTAGCACAGAGGAATATGTTAGCTTGCTTTTGAAAAATTTGTCTATAATGACCTAATTATTTATGATGAAATTGTTTTATACCAGCGGATTCTGTAAGAAGCACAGGAGTCATTAGAAAGAAGGGTTTTAGTAAAAACGTAATGCTAGATTAGGTGGGATTTTTTATTGCTCGTGTGCTAAAAACATAATCGTGTGTATGCTTTTTTAAACACTTTGAAGGCAACGAAATCATAAATTATACAGCTGAACTTATTCACACAACCAAATATTTGTAAATGAATGCACAAAAATGTCAAATGAATATAGAAAACAGATTTGCCTTATGTGCTTCAACATTGCTTATTTGCATATTTTACATTTGTTTCAATGCATTAAGCACACTTTTGTATAAAAAATAATGTTATTCCTGGCATCATCTCTGGTGACATGTTATGCTCTGTTGGTTATAGGTCAAAGCAAAAGTCAATTCATGGGTTTTAACACTGGTTTTTCATGTGTTATATCAGCTTTTCTTTCAGTCATATTTCATCCTCTAAATTCATATCTCAGCTCTCCTTCAGCCTTTTCCCTCCCATGTACAGGATCAGACCTCCCGTCTTCCATGCCTCTAGCAGTGACATTGTAACCCTCCTCAGCCTCATCTTACTTAACCGTTTCCTGACCGGCGCACGCACATATACGTCGGCAGAATGGCATGAACAGGCATAAGGGCGCACAGGTACGTCCCTTTGAATATGCCGCCATGCCATCGCGTGTGCGCCGGTCGGGACCTCCGTGAGTCCGGTCGAGGGTTTCTGCGGATTTGACACAAGGAAACCCGCGATCGTCTCACAGGGAGAACGAACGGGGAGATGCGGAAGTAAACAGCATCTCCCCGTTATGCCTAGCAACAAGTGACACTGATCTCTGCTCCCTGTGATTGGAGCAAAGATCAGTGACTGTCACACACAGCCACGCCCCCACAGTTAGCAACACACCCCTAGGACACACTTAACCCCTACACTGCCACCCCCTGGTTAACCCCTTCACTGCCAGTGTCATTTACACAGGAAACATTACATTTGTATAGCACTGATTGCTGTATAAATGACAATGGTCCCAAAAATGTGTCAAAAATGTCTGATGTGTCCGCCATAATGTCGCAGTCACAATAAAAAACGCTTATCGCCGCTATTACTAGTAAAAAAAAAAAAATGATTAATAAAAATGCTATAAGACTATCCCCTATTTTGTAAACGCTATAACTTTTGCGCAAACCAATCAATAATCGCTTATTGCGATTTTTTTTACCAAAAATATGTAGAAGAATACGTATCGGCCTAAACCGAGGAAAGAAAAAGTTTTTTTATATATATTTTGGGGGATATTTATTATAGCAAAAAGTAAATAATAATGTGTTTTTTTCAAAATTGTTGCTCTTTTTCTGTTTATAGCGCAAAAAATAAAAATTGCAGGGGTGATCAAATACCACCAAAAGAAAGCTCTATTTGTGGGAAAAAAAAGGACATCAATTTTGTTTGGGAGCCATGTGGCACGACCGGAAAAATCCTTATTTTAATGCAAAGTGGGGTTGATTTACTAAAACTGGAGAGTGCAAAATCTGGTGCAGCTCTGCATATAAACCGATCAGCTTCCAGTTTTTTTTCTGTCAAAGCTTAATTTAAAAAGCTTGAAGTTAAATGCTGATTGGCTATTATGCTCAGCTGCACCAGAGTTAGAATTCTCGAGTTTTCGTAAATAAACCCCATTATGTGTAGAGACTTTGTTTGTAACTTTAGCTAGCCTACATTTTAATAGGTTGTCCTTAAGTTTTTGGATGTCTGGCAACCTTGTGAGAAGGAGACTATAAAATAGCAGCTGTACATTAGTGAAAACATTTGCTCTTGGTATTTTATTCAAAATTGAAATTAGTGAGAGTATATTCAATGATTTAATTGATATTTTGTGTGAGACTTTACTAATGTAGGACACAATTCGTTTGTTACATTATTTATATGAGTATTGGGATTTTTATTCTTGTATGTGTTGTGGACAGACAGCAGTGACAGCTCACCAGGCTAGGTCCATCCATTTCTCTTCTCATTAGGAAGATAGAAGGAAAAAACTGGCAAAGCATGTGCTGCTTTTGTCTGTTGGCCAAGTTAAAGGACATGTAGCAGTGGGTGCTGGCACATGCAAGGATGGGCAGACATCTCTCAACCTATTGTTCTGAGGGAGACATCTGCCTTTCTATGGTCACCCAGAGAGAGAGCATGTTAGATAAGGAGAAAAGTAGCATATTGACCATAACAAAATAAAACTAAATTTTCCCTTAGGAATACACATCTAGCACTGTAACTAGCAGAAGAACATGACTTTCCTATGTACGAACGTGTGAAAAAAAATAAGCACACTCCATGGAAAGTGTTGACTTTTTCAACATAATCCAACTGGGATACATTAGGTCTTTATTCAAACAGTGTCTACAGATAAATCTAATATTCTTGAACATAAACACAAGAGAATGTAATAAACAAAATGATCAATAGATGTAATTTTGTACTGTGAATAAAGTAAGTAAATCTTTGGCCTCAGAAGCTAGTACTGCCCCTCTAAGCAAAAATAAATACCTGGGGGCAGTTTGCATAACTGTCTACCAATCGCTGTCCCTGATCTGGGGAAACTTTTGACCACTGTTCCATGCAAAATTCCTTCAGTTTTAAGATGTTCTTGGGTTTCCTTGCATGAACTGCCCATTCTATACTCCCCCATACCATTCAAAAGGATTTAAAGCAGGACTTAAGCAGCCCATAATCATCCATTTCTTCTTTTTGAGACACTCCTTGATTGATTTGCTAGTATGTTTTGAGTCATTATTGTGTTGGCCTCACTTTTTTTTAATTATTAACACTTTGATATGAGGCAGAATGCAAAGGTAACTCAAAGACTGCAAGTTGCCCAAGCCCTAAGCAGCACCAAACCACTACATTTTCACCACCTGGATATAAGGGTGTTTTCTAGTAAATGCTGTCTTCAGTTTGTGTAAAAATGTTTTACTGTTACTATGGCCAAACAACTCTGTCTTTAATGCATCAGTTCACAGCATATTTTTCCAGAAGGCCTGGCCTTTGCCTAGATGTTTAATGGCAAACTGTAGTCATGCTATAATGTTCTTTTTGGACAGCAACAGCTTTTTCCTAGCACATCTCCCATACAGATTAAATTGGTGCAATCTCTTTTTGATTGTAGAATTTTCTGTATATACCACCATGGTTGATTTGAGGGGCACCACCATCCCTCCATAGTTAATATGAAAACAAACCTCTACTATTTATACACAACTGTTAAAATATCCATAGGATGCTGACTCTTTGGCCTTATTGTTTACTAGTTGAAGGTGGGTGTGCAATGTTTTTTATAGGAGTAAAAACATATATAATTATATACTATTATATTTCGGTCCACATATAATCCCCTTCTAGTTTGGGTTCAATGATAGCTTACTTAGATATTCAATAGGAGTTCCCATGGGGAAATAATTAGTGTGATTTATGTGTGATCTGTGAGGCTGGTTAATATATTTCAATATGAGCCCAGACTTTTAATATGGGACCTATATGTCAGTACACAGAGGACAGACTTGCTTGATAACTACAGTATAACTTTAATATTACAGGGGTGTCCCCTCCCACACAGGGTACACCTTTGGTTGGCTAGCATTCCATGGAATAGGACCACTATATCTAATAGTGAGGGGCATGCATTCCCCTTTTTTTCTCATTCTCTTGGGTGGTCCATCCTAGGTTTATGTACTAATTGGAAGGACTTTCTTTTGTAAGGAATTACTTCCTCTTCTTTTTGTCCTCAGTATGTTGTTAGTTTTATTGTAATATTGTGTATATACAGTGGTGTGAAAAAGTGTTTGCCCCCTTCCTCATTTCCTGTTCCTTTGCATGTTTGTCACACTTAAGTGTTTCGGAACATCAAACCAATTTAAACAATAGTCAAGGACAACACAAGTAAAGACAAAATGCAATTTGTAAATGAAGGTGTTTATTATTAAAGGTGAAAAAAAATACAAACCATCATGGCCCTGTGTGAAAAAGTGATTGCCCCCCTTGTTAAAACATACTATAACTGTGGTTGTCCACACCTGAGTTCAATTTCTCTAGCCACACCCAGGCCTGATTATTGCCACACCTGTTCACAATCAAGGCATCACTTAAATAGGAGCTGCTTGACACAGTAAGGTCCACCAGAAGATCCTTAAAAGCTACACATCATGCCGAGACCCAAAGAAATTCAGGAACAATTGAGAAAGAAAGTAATTGAGATCTATCAGTCTGGAAAGGGTTATAAAGCCATTTCCAAAGCTTTGGGAATCCAGCGAACCACAGTGAGAGCCATTATCCACAAATGGCGAAGACATGGAACAGTGGTGAACCTTCCCAGGAGTGGCCGGCCGCCCAAAATTACCCCAAGAGCGCAGCGACGACTCATCCAAGAGGTCACAAAAGACCCCACAACAACGTCCAAGGAACTGCAGGCCTCACTTGCCTCAGTTAAGGTCAGCGTTCATGCCTCCACCATCAGGAAAAGACTGGGCAAAAATGGCCTGCATGGCAGAGTTCCAAGGAGAAAACCACTGCTGAGCAAAAAGAACATCAAAGCTCGTCTCAATTTCTCCACAACACATCTTGATGATCCCCAAGACTTTTGGGACAACATTCTGTGGACCGATGAGACAAAAGTGGAACTCTTTGGAAGGTGTGTGTCCAAGTATATCTGGCGTAGAAGGAACACTGCATTTCAGAAAAAGAACATTATACCAACAGTAAAATATGGTGGTGGTAGTGTGATGGTCTGGGGCTGTTTTGCTGCTTCAGGACCTGGAAGACTTGCCGTGATAAAAGGAACTATGAATTCTGCTGTCTACCAAGAGATCCTGAAGGAGAATGTCCGACCATCTGTTCATGTACTCAAGCTGAAACGAACTTGGGTTCTGCAGCAGGACAATGATCCTAAACACACCAGCAAGTCCACCACCGAATGGCTGAAGAAAAACAAAATGAAGACTTTGGAGTGGCCTAGCCAAAGTCCTGACCTGAATCCTATTGAGATGTTGTGGTATGACCTTAAAAAGGCCGTTCATGCTCGAAAACCCTCTAATGTAACTGAATTAGGACAATTCTGCAAAGATGAGTGGGCCAAAATTCCTCCAGGACGCTGTAAAAGCCTCATTGCACGTTATCGCAAACGCTTGGTTGCAGTTGTTGCTGCTAAGGGTGGCCCAACCAGTTATTAGGTTTAGGGGGCAATCACTTTTTCACACAGGGCCATGATGGTTTGGATTTTTTTTCACCTTTAATAATAAACACCTTCATTTACAAATTGCATTTTGTGTTTACTTGTGTTGTCCTTGACTATTGTTTAAATTGGTTTGATGTTCCGAAACACTTAAGTGTGACAAACATGCAAAGGAACAGGAAATGAGGAAGGGGGCAAACACTTTTTCACACCACTGTATATATATATATATATATATATATATATATTTTTTTTTTTAATTATTATTATTATTCTCTTCTTGGTTATGGTGTGGTTTGGTGGCCCCCATGCCCTGAATTTCATGCTCGATAATGAACAAAGAACGGTATTTACAATATTTGTATGTGGGAATATTAAAACTTAAAATTTTAAATATTCACTTATGATTTATAGTTTCACAGCACCTGAAGAAGTGGGGGCTTATGATACCCACGAAATGTGACAAATTGTTGAACTCCCCCTTAAGGAAGTTCTTCTGAACACTTCCAGTATTAAATTTATGCAACCAAAGAAGTTAAATATTAATGAATAGGATGGAAAAGATAAAGAATATACAGTGAAACATTCTCTTTATGTTTGTAATCCTTAAGGAGAGTAATTTAGCACACTATATGTCCCATCCCTTTAACCCTAAAGTAAAATCCATAGCTGTGAGTGGAGTCCTCATAATCTGATCCAGTGTCTAGTTACACTTTTGTGATCTACCCAGATTTTCTTTACTTTAAGCAGTCATAATGTTAATTTTCATAAAATGAGTATACTAGTGGTGAACAGCATGCTGTGCTTCCAAGTCATTTATTTCACAAAATTAATGTTGTTGCAGCATAAAACCTGACATTTTAAAAAGAAATAATTAAATCACCTGCGTGTTACTGAAAATGTATAAAGCAATATTCATTTTAATAGGTCATGATACATGGTGATAAATGAAGGCTTACAATTCTTGCATAGCTGCAACTAGGTCATATAATGTATATCTCATGTATCACAGAGAAAAGGTCCTGTGCCTTTTAGGGCAGAAATGATTTATACCATTGTACTCTACGTTTGCCGGAAGCCCATATATCACTATTTACATGCCTAATGCAAAGTAATACGGCAACCAGATTTACAATAAACTTTAACACATTGCTTTATAAATTTCAATTTTGCTGAGCAGGGAAAGGAGGTAAGGCAGACTTCATATGCCAGGACCCGTTTATCAAAACTATCGTAATAGTAAAGTGTCTGTGTTTGGTTGCTAAAAACAATTGGGAATTTCTGCAAGGGCTAAATATTGAGGAGATGTTATTTGTTTTTAGTCTTATTATTTCCTTTTAATTACAAATTAATTACAAATTTAAATTCAGTAACTCTTTTTTTGGATAGTGAGTAAGGTAATTTTGATCTGACAAATCCACTGTTTGATGTAAGGGAGTGACATAGATTTCTCTCTACATTTTTCTGTGGAAGGACTCAATACTCCATGGGAAACCAGAGCATCCCTAACCCACAATGGAGCTACAGTGGATATTAGGTGATTTTTAGGTGCATAATTTCATGATGCAATGTGTAGGCGCACCTTCAACACAGCAAAAAGTATTTTTAACATAAGGACAGCCAGTAAGGAGTTTTCTACTGGTAAAGCCAGAGCCAGCAAACTGTAAGAGTAGAATGGTTCATCGATCACAGCAAATTAGAGCAGCAGAGTTCAGTACTCTATGCATTGTGCTACGTACCCTCTGGAAGAGTGGGCTGTGAGGGCACTTGCCCCTAGGCCAGTCCAAATAATATATGATGTGCTGGTTGCCCTGAGTAAAGATTCTCCTCCAATATGACCTCAATCAGAGCAGGAGAAATATTAGGCATCATATAACTATATGCTCCCTCTTCAGATTTGTGATCACAGTGGCTGGCAAAGGTAGGTCTACTAGCACTGACCCTGAGATAAGCAATGTAATCCCTGAGCTGACCAACACAATGCTCCCTTCCACCTTGCACAATACACTCACCAAAATGTTGTGACCAGGCTATAAAGTAAGGTCAGGTGCGCTTACAGAGTTGTCCTTCACATCCAGAAAGTACAACATATCCATTACTCTCTTACCGCCGGTTAGTAAGCAGGCCTCATTCACAGCAGAAAAAAACATAAGGGAGAGCAAAGGCCTAATGCATTACATGATGAAACTTTACTAAAACCAAGTTATGCAAAAAACATACAAAAGGCCAGGAGGCAAAGAGGGTTGAATGGAATGAATCCCAAGTGGCAAGAAGTTTGAGATGTGGACATGTATCACCTGAGACCTAGGCATCACTTGGATGCAACTGTGGTCTGATGAAGAGGGCTTTTCCCCCTAAATGCATCTGAATGTATGCCTAAGTGATGCCTAGGTCTTGCCTAGGAAGAGGGCTGCATTGGTGAAGCATGCCTGTTAATGATAGGAACTATGAGTGCTATGGTGTCAACACCCTGGATTTATCTGTTCACTCAATCATACATGTAGCAGCAGTGGGATGTTTAGGAGCCCCCTTCATCAAAGGAAAATATTTGCTCCCAGCATAGCAGAGCACTCCAGCCATCAGAATATGAAAATAAAGAGGAGAGAGATCTTCATGCAGTTTATTAAAAATGCACAATAAAACAAGTATAACACTGCATTAAGATTACAGTAATCCAGCAGCACCATATGTCTGATTCATTTTTTTGGAAAGGATTTCACCATGAGGATATCTTTAAGAGCTTGCGGGTGTGTCATGGCATGGTGTGATGAGCAGGGGCTCATTATGAGATCTTTTTACCAAAACAAGATGTGGGATTGTGTTGGCATGGCTCAGAGATTCCATTTTTTCCTTTCATGACATTTTGAGTGAGCGGATCAGCTGCCCTTTTTAGCATACTGTATATGTGAAAAGGTGTGTTACAATAAATCATGTTCTCTAAACAACACCCACTTTTCCCCAGGGCCTGCATTCACTGTCACACACTTCATTTGGTGCACGTTCGTTAGCTCACAGGAAACTGCCTCTACCTATCTATCTAATATTCCCAGTCCTCTCCTAAAAAAGTACCACTTTTATAATGGAATTGCTTTATACCTGTAATTTAAAAGAATGTCCTATTTAGTTAAGTAGGATTTATTATTTTTAAGTGCTGTAACCCTTAGTAGCCAATCAGAATCTGCTGATATCTAGCCTGTACAAAAATAGATGAATTGCCAATTTTACTTTAAAAAAAGTATGTTGCATAAAAAACAAAAAAAAGATACATGTCCACTAAGCTACATCCGCCATTGGAATTTTCAGCATCCAACACGTCTGTTGAATACCTGTATCTCCTGGCCCGGTACTGTGGTTCAACCCACCAGTCACCATGTCACTAGTGTGTCCCTAGAGCTTACACAGGGCTGAGAGATATTCCCCCTTCCACTTCCCCATGTAACACTACTGGATGCCTGAGCTGCCAGTTGGCAAGTACCATCACTATCACATGGAGGGAAACGTAATGAGCATACTGACTGATGGTTGGTTTAGCACTGTGGGGGATTTCTTGTATCTTATTTGCCTCTTTTTCTTATCCTATATGTTAGAAATAATTTGGTGTTCTTATGACAGCTCACGTTGTTCCTTTCTCCCTCTTTGCACACTGCTGTTCAATATAGACACTCATTCTGACTGCTGCTGTACTTTGAATGTTAATGAATTATACTGATTATCGGTAAGACTCAGGCTCTGGTGGTCTGCTGTACCAACTGCTGTGCTAACCCTTGCTATTACTAGTTCTATGTTGTACATTATCTTGTGACTGATCACTCAATTGTACCCACTGATAGCGGTATCCTTTGTATGTTAACTAAAATGTAATAAAAATACAATGTAAAAAAAAAAAAAAATATATATATATATATATATATATATATATATATATAGATATAGATATAGATATAGATATTCATTCAATATTTATTCCAGGAGCTTAATTTACTAATAGAGTAGAGAATGTTTACTTACAAAAGTGAATGTTCTTTAATATGAATAATCAAAAAGGATATACATCTACTTTGTGTGCATCAAATGCCTGCGCAAACCCAGATATTTCCTTCCTTAAAATTAGCAGTGCCATCACCACTGGGCTGCAAATAGCCTGTTTCAAGGGAAGAGCTATGAATGGGACCACACAGATCTTCCCATTACAGTCTGCCTGCAGAACTTTACAGGGTGTGTTTAACAAGACCAGGTATCCTGCACAAGAAGAGATAGCTACAGTGACTGGTTTATAATAATGGACACATCTGCACAACAGCAAAGTGCAGGAGTTCTTCCATGCTTGATTACTGCACAAATATGAAAGATATTCACAAAGGACACCAGTATCCCTAAAAAAATACATATGGCTCTTGTTTTTGGCAATCATTTTGAAATAGTATTCTGAAGCTGTGAATGAAGTGCACACAACTACCCAGTGGGAATCATTGCCCCCCCCTTTTTTATTTATGTATTTATTTATTTTTGTGTATTACCTCTGAGTATGTCACCAGTCCCAGAATGCTTCACTTTCCATTCAAAGCTGCCAGAGAAGGGTACATCTCCAGGGAGCAAGGCTGCCTGAACCCAAAGCTAAGATGGTGGTGCAGGACAAGATGTTTGGCAGCAGCTCAGGAGATCATGGAAGTTCAACGCTGGATGAGCTGAGCGGGTGAGAATGTAAATTGAGGACAACCCTGGATACCAGGGTAAACATTTTCAAAGTAAACATTTTCTACTTCTAGTCCAGTCCAGTGAAATCCAGTGAAAATGTATATCCTATTAAAAAATAGTAAGAATAGAGAAGAAAATGCTAGCCATTTTGTGCTTCTAGATCTAAAGTGAAAGACGATCCACGCGTTTCACATAAAATTCAGAATTTCTAAGATATTGCCTTATTGTATTGGTTTAACACGCATTCAGCACAAGATGCTTCATGCTTCACTGCATTTGTGTTAGTCAGCCAAGAGGCAATTTAAACAGTCATTTTAAATTGTTCTGAACTAATTATAAAATTCTGTAATAACAATTCTGTATTGGAAAATGGGTTATCTTAAGGGATTTTGCATTTTATAAGATAGCTAATTTGCAAACATACCTGTAAAAAATGCTATAATAATACAAAAATTACAAAAGATATTAATACATATTTAAATTTAATCTCTCTTGTGGGGGTTGAGAATAAAATCATAGGTTTGCATTTCCTTAAAAACTTAATGTGGATATTTGCTGCTTATTGTTTATTGCAGTGTGGCATGTTGCTGACCTTATTTGATGGGTACAGGAGATTGATGATATTAATATCTGTGTTCCCTTAATACAGTCCAAGTCATTTTGATCCCAGCATCTCATGCACATAAAACTTATTTTCAGATAACTGGGAACTTCTCTAAGGGCTGGTGAAATAAATGTAGTGCATCAATTACACTCACCTTGTCAAACTGCTTCAAGGACCTGTAAACAAACTTAATTGAACCCCTAAAGGGAGCCTTTAACCCCCCCCCCGCTCTTCATCAATGGTTTGCCCCTGTTCTGGTGCATACTGCCCTTGTCTTGATTGGGAGCCTGTGCTGTGCCTGTGCTGGTCATGCAGATCCTGCTTTATAACATTGCTGGTTACTACAAAAGGTATTAAAGGGGTTGTAAAGGCAGAAGGTTTTTTATCTTAATGCATGTGCAGCAGCCCCCCCTCAGCCCCTAACACGTACCTCAGGTCCCTTTCTGTCCAGTGATGTCCACGAGTGTCTCAGCCATCCGAGATTCTCCTTCCTGATTGGCTTAGACACAGCAGAGCTTCTTTCAACCAAAGTCAGCTAGCCAATCAGTGCGAAAGGGGGAGAGAGAGGGCAGAGCCGAGTCAGGGCTCCATGTCTGAATGGACACAGGGAGCTGTGACTCAGCCCAGGTGCCCCCATAGCAAGCTGCTTGCTGTGGTGGAGCTGAACAGGAGGAAAGGGCCAGAATCACAGAAGAAGAAGAGGAGGATCCGGGCTGCTCTGTGCAAATTCACTGCAACAGAGCAGGTAAGTATATCATATTTATTATTTTTATAGGAAAAAATACGAGACATTACGATCACTTTAAATATTATCTCTTTGGAGTATAGCAAGACATTGGTTGCTTTTTGGGTCCTTTTTTAAGGTTTGGTCAAACTGTGCTATATGATGTATATATGTCTTATGTGATGAGATCTGTGTCTTATTGGGAGTTTTTGACAGTTCTCGAGTAGAGATGAGTGAACTGCCCTGGGTTCGGTTCGAGCAGGGTTCGATGAACTGCAAAGAAGTTAAGATCCTGAACCACATTGAAATCAATGTATGTTAAATCTGTCAAAACAAAAATGCCCATTTTCTGGGCTAATAGCAAAAGGTTGTCAAAATTAGGTGGCAATGCCTGAGGAAATATGTACCAGTGAAAAAAAAACCTTTAAAAATCCCATTTGGCCAGGCGCAGTGATTTTTTTAAAGCACAGACAATTATAAGGGAAACATGATTTTATATTGCTGGCAAATTACATTTCCCTTCTCAGTTAATAGAAAATGACACACAGACCCCTTAATGAATCCCCAAAATATTTGGAGGACCTTTTGAGGGGTCTGAGTGTTTATTTTTATTTTTTTTTAAGAGTCAAAACTGTTCCTTTATTGAAGCAGATTATCGTACAGGTTACAACATGTGTCCAACATGGACGAAATCAAATATCCATTACAGTCAGCGAAATACACTAGTAGTCAACAGCAGGGTTATTAACTATACAGCATCAATCTCAGCGGAGCTATTTAACAACATCTGTTGCTGGTGTCCATTAAATCCCCATTCCACCCCCCAACCCCCTTTAGCCTCCCATAGCCATCCCAGGTCATAACCCTCATCCTATCCAGGGTTTCCATACCCTTTCAAATTTTTGGGGGCAGTTTCTATTCATATATGTTAGCTTGTACAGTGGGAGTACGGTGTTAATGGACTTTTCCCAGGCACTAATTGTGGGAGGAGAGGAGGCATTCCAATGCAGCACAATCTCCCTTTTGGCATAGAAGAAGAGATAGGTCAGTAGCAATTTGGTGTATCTAGGCCTTTGGTCATCATCCTGGATGCCCAGTAGCGCCAGCTCAGGGGACACCGGGAGACTCAGTTGGAGGCGACCGTTAACAGAACCCACGACCTCCCTCCAGTAGGCCATTATTTTAGGGCAACTCCAGAACATGTGAAGATACGTTCCTACATTGCTCAAGCAGCGAGGGCAGTCAGACGACCGCTGAGGATAAACCCTGTGGAGCCTCTGGGGGGTGTAGTACACCCTATGCAGAAACTTGATTTGGATAAGGCGCTCTCTGGAGGATATTAATAATGCAGCACTGTCGGCCAATCAGTCCAATCTTCCAGGTCTAGATCTGGAATATCTTCCTTCCATTGGTCATATAATCTATCTATCTTAGTTGAGTCAGTCTTCAGGAGGTTAATATATAGGGCCGAGAGGGGTTTTTCGAGTTCATCCTGTGATAGCACTTTCTCAATGGGATCCATCTCCACCTTGATGGGGGCAGGGAATTGGGCTCTAGTGGCATGACTCAGCTGCATGTACCGAAAGTACATCCAGCCTGGTAGTTGATGTGTCGCCTGGAGGATCGGGAATGAAACCAGCCCTCCGGTCACCATAATGTCACTATTGGTCTTCACCCCAAATCTAGCCCAGATCACCGGATCCGGCACAGTTCTGATGTGGGGGAGGTTGGGATTTTCCCATAGTGGACAGCGGGGAGACCAACATCGTGCTCCCTGGAGTCCTTTTCTGGAGGCGGTCCAAACCTTAAGGGTAGTTCGAGTGGGTAGCGGGAGATCTGCATAGGCCCTGCCACCCCTATACACTAAGTTGCCTAGCTCTTGCAATGATCCTATGATTGCCGCCTCCAGGCACACCGCTGCATTCCCCCTGGAGAGGACATACCACCACCTGACCGTGACCAAAACCGCCGCCCAAAAGTATGTCCTGTAGTCTGGCATTGCCAGGCCGCCACATTGCACCGGGAGAGTCAGGGTGGACCTCGCCAGCCTCGGGGCGGCTCCCCCCCAGATGAACGAACCCACACACTTGTCAACCTCCGCAAAAAAGGATTTGGGTATCCAGGTGGGACTATTCCGGAATACATATAGGAACTTGGGAAGGAAGATCATCTTTAGCAAATTTATACAGCCCATAAGATTAAGGGGCAGAGATACCCATGTAGTGCACTTATTCCGCAATTGGGTCATAATCGGCCGAAGGTTAAGTTCCTGAAAGCTTGCCAGCTCTCTCCTGACCTGGATACCCAAATACCTAAATTGATCAACCCATATAAGTGGAACTCCCGTGGTCTCCTCCCGTGCCCGTGGATCTAGAGGGAAAATGTTGGACTTGGTCCAGTTAATACGTACCCCTGAGAACTTCCCGAACGTATTGAAAATATCCAGGGCGGCCGTCAATGAATCCCCTGGGTCCTGGAGGTAAAGTAGTGCGTCGTCCACGTATAATGATATTTTTTCAACCAGTGCGCCCACCTTCAGGCCCTCTACTCTCTCTGAACGCCTAATCAGGGTTGCCAGGGGTTCAAGCGCAAGGGCAAACAGGGCTGGGGTAAGCGGGCACCCCTGACGCGTGCCCCTCTGTAGTGGAAATTAAGCAGATATCCTGTTTTTTTATAGAAGCTGGCAATGAATTCTCATTTGCCTGCAAATTAAACTGTATCATTTTTCTTTGTAAATGGCACGTTTGCTGTAATGGAAAAAAATGTGTGTACACCCCCCCCCCCCCGAGTCTGGTATGGTTTTGATGGGTAATCCATACAAAAAAAATGCAGCCTTGCTGGCCAGAAAAGGATGAGGGCAATTGTGCGCCTTCTCTTTTGAACCATGCATTGCTAGATAGATAAATATATAGATAGATATATAAAATAATGTGAGAACAATAGTTATTTTTCTTGCTGGAGCTTAATCTGATGTAACACATAGTGGTAAATCAGTATTTTTCAAACTATAAATAGGTTTATTCTAAATTAAAGAGGTAAAATAACACTGGTATTTGCAATTATCCAAGTGTTTAGGGAATTACTACATGGTCCATCAAGCAGATGTTAGATCACTAGGGGAGATCACATTAATGCTGGAGTTCACATTTTCTGCCTCTTCCTGCCTTGGATATCTTTCTATCTTGCTTTTAGGCACTAGCAGAAGTCCCCACCTTCTGTAAAATCACCATCCTAATAATAATTCAAATTGCAGCAGTCACATTTTGATTAGTTATAATATACTGTAATTGCTTTATGATTTTTCTGCTTATCTTTTCTCCTTAACTTCAAACTTTGTCATATCTGCTACCATCTTTACTGCTGCACTAAAATTAAAACCAGGTGAAATATGTAACATTACACTTTAGTACAATTTTAAAGCTTAGCGATTTGCCGCCCGCCCACCGTCAAATGGCGGTGCTCATTCTGGGTGGACGTCATATGATGGCATCCCAGAACGGCCACTCTGGCCTGCCCGTGGGGGCAGCCACGCCGTGTTGCTAGGACACGGCGCGACCCCGATCTCTGTAAAGAGCCGTGACCATGGCTCTTTAACCATGTAATGGGCTGTGTCCAATCACAGCCAGTCACATGTAAACATGGAGATGCCAGTAATCGGCGCTCCTCTCCTCACACTGACAGAGTGTGTGGCGAGGAGAGCTAATCAGCGGCATCTCCTCACAGGGGACATTCAGACATGTAATCAGGGCACCGATTATCAACCAACAATCAGTGCCCACCAGTGCCAGCAATCAGTGCCCACCAGTGCCCATAAGTGCCACCAATCAGTGCCCATTAGTAATGCCAGTCTGTGCTGGTTATCTGTACCGCCTATCAGTGCCGCCCATCACTGCTGTCCATCAATGCCCATCAGTGTCGCCCATCAGTGCCACCCCTCAGTACCGCCTATCCATGTTGCCTATCAGTGCCCATCAGCGCCGCCTAACAGTGCCAATCAGTGCCACCTATCAGTTTCCATCTGTGCCGCCTATCAGTACCCATCAGTGCTGCCTATCAGTGCTCATCAGTGCCACATATCAGTGCCACCTATCAGTGCCCATAAGTGCGCCATATTAGTGCCTCCTCATCAGTGCCACCTAATCAGTGCCCATAAGTGCCACCTCATCAGTGCCCATAAGTGCCACCTCATCAATGCCCACCAGTTCAGCCTATTAGTGCCCATCAGTGCCGCCTCAACAGCACACATCAGTGAAGGAGAGAAATTACTGACAGAAACAAAGTAAAAAAAAAAAAAATTTTCAAAATGTTTGGTCATTGTTTTTTTTTTGTAAAAAAAACAGCAGTGATTAAATACCACCAAAAGAAAGCTCTTTTTGTGTGAAGAAAGCAATAAAAATGCCATCAGTGTAGCATGACCGCGCAATTGCCATTCAAAGTGTGACAGCGCTGAAAGCTTAAAAATGGCCTGGGCAGGAAGGGGCTGTAAGTGCCCTGTAGGCAAGTGGTTAAATCACCATTTCCATTAAAAAAAAACAATCGTCTGTGAAATTTGATAAGATGTGTGATCCGTGGATCACATATCTCTCTATTAACTAGCGAATCTTGAGGCTACCCTCTTTACCTTTTCTGCGATATGGGCAACGCTTTATTTTTTTCTTTCCTTTTCCCCTTCTCTTTTTTTGTGTGCTATGCTCTCCTTTATCGAGGTTAACGAGGTTCCCCTCTTTTTTTGTTAGTTTTTTACTGTTATTTCCATAATAGATGCTTATTTAACCTTTTTGAAACCACGATACAGGAGGCCAAGACTCTGCTATTTACCTATAAGTATGGTTATTGCCTCTTGTGTCTTTACTTCACCTATAATCTCTATGATAGGGAGACGCATTGCTGGTGGAACATTGATTATATGGTGTCATTGTCATAACTCTGTTGATTTAAAGAGGAAGTAAACCCTGATAGGTTTTACTTCCTCTTTATTCCCCTGCAAAGTAAAAGCATAATGGGCTAGTATGCATTGCATACTAGCCTATTATGTAGCACTTACCTGCAAATAAAGCCTGCGATGTCTGCGATATCCCCGCTTGTGGAAGCATCCATCCTCGCCCCTCTTCCTTCCGGGGCTGCAAACTCTGGCTCTGTAACTGGCCAGAGCCATGTGCGCATGGGAGCCACCAGTCACGGTACACCCTGGGGAAGAAACAGCCCCGAGGGCCGTTTCTTCACTGCGTATGCGCTGATGACCTCATCAGCGCACTACAAGGTAAATATATCTCCTAAACAGCGCACGGCAGATATTTTCAGTACATATAGGTAAGCTTTATTATAGACTTACCTATATGTAAAAATGTCTCAGGAGGGTTTACATCCACTTTAACTTGCCTATAATAGTTTTTGAAATATGTTTTCAACTACATGTTTGGAAACCATTGTATTGCTCTTAGTTTTTGTTTCTGCTTGAATTGTTGATTATAGAACTACTGAACTTAAAGCTTAAATATTTTTTTAAAAAAGAACAATTTCGCACCTATAGGCATTACTAAATGATAGTCTATACTTTTTAAGTGGCAGCTGATTAATGTAAGATGGGAATAACTGTTTACCATCTTGGCGAATGTCAGATTCCCCCTCCTAACTCCTATAAATTTTAGGTGGTAGTCAACCTTCAATTGGTGCATCAATAGACATACTGTACATATTCTTTCATTTTACATTTGTACATAGACTTTCAATTATGACATCATTATGTGTGGAACATAATTCATTGATAATTATAATTATCATAATAACTAATGATAATTTTGCCATTTCAGTGACAATGGTGTTCCAGGGTTACCTGTTTTTATGATTATACCATTGATTATGTCCAAACCAGTGAATATAACATATTTCAGATGCTTGATATGACATGTGTCTGGGCATCTTTTGATGTGGATAATTTAATTAGTTTCTGTGTTTATCTACACTTCCCTTTAAAGCAGGCAACTAGGAAACTTGTCATGAGAGAAATACTGTATATGGGTGCTTTTGCTGATCTTCTCCTGAAAATATTAGTCGTCATGTTGATCTTTAGTATTTTATGAAGTATTTACTGAAAACAGGTAACTAAATTAGTGACCTTACTTGCTGGATTTTCTTTCAAGGTCAGTGACTAAGAAAGTACTGAAGCCAGAGACAGTCATGCAGCTAGCATTTTAAGAAGACAGACAGCAATGGCAACCTACATGTTTCTTTCAGCATGGGCTTTACTAATGTCAAGGATTTTACATGTCCATCTCATGTAGAATTAAAATACATGAAGTGCATACAGATGTCAAAGATGACTGTTATAAGTCGTGCTCTGTTGGATGTATCACAGGTGTATGATAGGGTTGCCACCTGTCTGGGATTCACCCAGACAGTCCGGGTTTTGAATCATGTGTTCGGGTTTCAGGTGGACTGAAACCCAGACACATTATTCAGACTGGGCTGTGGCTTCCCAAGTAACCAAGATAGTCACAAACAAATCTGTTTCCATATGGGAGCTGCGGGCAGCTGTCTGGGGGCAGGTTTGGCATCACTTGGGGGGCAGGGCGATGATGTCAGCAAGAGCAATTTGGCCACACCCACTTCAGCAAGCAATGCACACTGCATTACTACTCTCCTTGGGACACCCAAAGGTGTACCAGGTTGCTAAAGTGTTCGGGTTTGGCTGGAAGAAAAGGTGGTAACCCTAGAGTCTTTTTTACCTGCTGATTTGCATGGCACATGTTTCATTGTTTAGTGAGAAATAGTTGTGCTTATCAAATAAATTTTCTTTCTTTTTTTTCCAGGTTAAGTTTTGACACATGCTTTTTGTAGTGCAACTTATTCTAACAGTTATATAGTTTCATTATAACTGCTTTTAATTTGTTTAATATATTTCACTAACAGATGAAGGGCATTTTTATTTTGTAAAGAACTGTAAGATACAATTCTGAAACCAAATGGACAGTGAATAAGATGTAGTTTCTGACAATGTCATCCTTACTTGCCTATTCATTCCACAAGACTGAAAATGATTTACAAGTTTTTGTTTTCCATTAAACCAGTGACATCTGCTGCATTTTGGTTTCTGAGATCCGGAAGTGCATCTGTTTCCTTTCTCCCCAGTGCAGCATACATCTTGTTTTTTGACAGCAAGCTGAAAATTGTGAAATGAATGTAATCAAACATTAGTTGCACCACCTTCTACCTTTATGTATAAAAAGATCATGCTTTGCCTTAAGTGAAATAATACCTTTGACTGTAAAATGCATGATCTCTTTAAACTATATGTAGATATGACGTGGATTAGATTCTACATACTTTATTATTGTATCAACATACATCTGCTCAATCAGCAATGCATGACTAGTAATGAATAATGCATCTGGTGTACCTGCTTAGAAGCTGCTCAAATAAACTACTTTCAACCCCTTTCAATATGCTTAAAGTGAAACTTAAAGTGATTGTAAAGTCTTGTTTTTTTTTCCTCTCTAAAAATAACAAACATATTATTCTTACCTGCCCTGTGCAGTGGTTTTGCACAGAGCAGCCCAGATCCTCCTCTTCTCGGGTCCCTCTTCTGCTCTCCTGGCCCTTCCCTTCTGTTGAGTGCCCCCACAGCAAGCAACTTGCCAAAGGGGCACCCAAGCTGAGTCACAGCTCCTTGTGTCCATTCAGATACGGAGCCCTGGTTTGGCCCCGCCCCCCCTCTCTCCTGATTGGAGGGTAGGAGGATAATCCTGGATGGCCCAGGCACTTGTGAACATCGCTGGAGAGAGATGGGGCTCAGGTAAGTACCAAGGGGTGCTGGGGCCGATGCTGCACAATAAGGTTTTTTATCTTAATGTATAGAATGCAATAAGATAAAAAAGCTTCTGACTTTACAACCACTTTAACTGTATCTGAGCACCACAAACTGAAAATGCTATTTAATTAGTTTTTGATATTAAAGCAAACTCACTCATCTATGTCTCCATGTCAAATTTTTTGAGAAGTTACACCCATATGCGTGCTCACAGAAGTAGGCCTTAATCTTTGAGGCTGCAAATATGCATATCTCAGTTTGTGCTGGGAGAACACTGCACAGTGCACAGAGTCTGGGCTCTCACTGAGATCCCTGGGTCTCGTACTAACAGGACCTTTGATTGCCTCTGACTGGTTACAGTCACTGTGCAGCTGTGTGTTTTTTCTGCCTCTTGGATGGAGAGAAAGATACATTGCATCGTATATAAAAAGACAGAGAGGGCGGGACTTATTGTAATAAACATATCTATGATGTATAGTATTATTTTATTTTATAGCACATTATTAATTCATGGATAACTATATTCCATTTTTAGTAAAACTCATATATATGCACATATATAGATGCCTGCAAGGTTAGAAATAACTCTAATCCCTAACATTGAAGAGGGATGAGAAAATAAACTAAAATAAAAACGTTATTTTACATGGATAAATGCACAATTTAGAACAGTCCATAAAAGTAGGTAAACACATTATGAATAATAATGGAGCCCAAAGTCTAGAAACTGGAAACATTTGGTACAGTAGACAATATGCTGACACATGATTGGGACACGACATCTGTTGGCTCAACGCGTTTCGCGACTTAACGTTGCTTGTCAGGAGCAAGCATGTATTGTGTCTCTGCAATGACATAGATATATTTCTAATTTATCCAGTATATTCATACATTGTCAAACAATAACAATGGCTCAAAACCCCAACTGGTGATTACAGGGTATCCATGTACTGATCGCTTGGCAGTATGGGCCATGCTTCCCCTATGGGAGCTGAGAGGGAGTGCTCCAAGATAGACAGCCCACACAGGCGGAACCCAGGATGGACAAGCATCAGGCAGTGAACGATGTGTAGGCATAATACCAATGAAAAATTGTAAATACAAAAGTTGTGTAGTGAATGTTCAAACAAGGATGCATTGCATCTCCTGTCAAGATAGTGAGAGGTGGTGCAAGAGAGAGAACATGTAATTAGTGAGACTTGAGTCAAGCATGACTAATAGAAATGCACATGAGGGAATTCTTAGAAAGGAGAAGGACCCCCAAAAAGGGCAAGAAAGTAGAGGGAATGGTCAAAGAGGAGGCAAGAACAGGGTAAAGAAATCAAGGATGTTACCTGCCAACTAAACTGGGAAACATGTGGTGTGTGTTGTCCTGTGAAGTGAGAACTAGCCAAATGCCTGAACTGTCCATGGATGGTGCCCATATATGAGCGCCGCTGCCAAAAGACTCTATGGACATCACGCATGCGAGCACTCAGGGAGGTGAGGCACCTACACCAATGCGGAAGAGCCGTCTGGTAGTTTGGCGCCAAAACTACCTCTGATACGGCTCATAGCTGGATAGTCACTGGCAGAAAGGCGCCACACGGAGGGACGCCACATGTCTGGCGTAAGAGGCGTGACGTTGACGAGCAGTGCACGCCCACCCACCCCCAGCACAAAGAGGGCAGGGGAAAAGAGTGCAAGCAGTGTGCGTCGCAGCCCCTGGATTGAGACAAACCCGAGGGAAGCACAAGGCAGCCAGACCACAAACCACCAGGCACATACAGGACCCACAAACAGCCAATGTAAATAGACCGGAGAAATCAAAAAGGAGGCCATGTCGAACGGACTATAAAAATGACATAAACATGATTGGAAATAAGAAGAGAAGAAGAAAAGAAAAAATGAAAAACAATATATAAATAACCAATAATGTATGCAGGAACATAATATTACAAAAAAAGTCCCTGAACACATACTTCCACCCCAAATTTGATGCTATCCCGATGACAGGGAGCAGTGGATCTCTGTCATGTCACAAGGCAGAACAGGAATACATAGGCACTTCCCTGTTCTGCGGCTCTAGGACATGATCACTGGGAGACCGGGCACCCACTAGCCCCGCCATTTAAAGGGGACGTACATGTACGCCCATTTGCCCACCGCTGCCATTGTGCCGAAGTATATCGGTGTGCAGCAGTTGGCAAGTGGTTAAACTCTCTATATCTTTAGATTCTTAGATTGTTTTGACATCTGATTTCCACCAAAGCAAAGTTTGTGAAAGGGTTTTCTTATAGGATATATGTTTTCTGCAAACCCAATTAAAGTTTTTCAATTTGAAGAAGGATGTTTTTCAGGAAATTTTTTGCCAGCTGGAAAATATTTGCACTGTTTTTAAGCGCAATAGATATACAGTGAAGATAATAGAAAGTGAGTAATAAACATCACACTCCTAGACTTGACATAGTCATGACCAGCGTATATTTTCAACCTGCATGAGTAGGAAGGATTCTAAAAAGAGTTGGTAGACTGCTTAAGATTATGCACTGTATTATAAATGTGCTAGATCACAACAGGGTAAATATTTCAGTATATTGTGGAAAATCTATCACTAGGTGAATTGTCAGTTTTATGAACAATAAGAATATTGCTTCTGTGTTAGTCTAAGCTTTATTTATCTTGATGCTGATTCCTGGACCAATTAAAGATGTCAGCTAAATGTTGTGTTTATTATTTAGAAAGCATTGGTTGGGAGTCCGCATCCAAGAAATGGCATAATTCAACTTCTTATTTTTCAAAGCTAATTACTAACCATTGCTATGGCCTCACTGCACAGCAACCTGTTCTACCATCTGCAGCTGATTATGGGTGGAAGCATTATGGAGATCAGCTGTTGCCAACATTCTGACCTTGAATTCTGTACCTAAAGGCATCAGGGTTTAGAATTGTCAGAGATCTTGAAAGCTCTATACTCTGCAGACATAAATATAATTACAGCATATTTTACTACATTTTAATCCGTATGTCATTGATGATCTATGCATTTCATCGTTAAATTCTACTGTAATATATCTTTTCACATATGCAGCTATGTTCAAAACTATTCCAAAATGCTAAACTGTGCAAATCCAATAATAAAATAGTTGTGCAACATTTGTTATATACCAGTTTAACATTTTGCTGAGTGTTTTTTTTAATTGAATAAAGCATTGCAGTATGGTATTAGACATGCGATTTTGAACCAGTGAAACTTTTAAAGTATAACAAGTAAAAACAGAGTACATAGAGAGGGATCATTTTGGCAAGCAGCAAACAGGAAATTTGTGATTCATTTGAAATTCTAAAATTCTTACAAATTAATTGTTAAGATCGCCATTGCGATAAATGGTTTCCTATAGAGTTGCATGTAGTAGCAATTAACCACAAACATTTGGAGCATTGTGAGATCATTAGAGATTAATTGCTACTACAAGTTAAGTTTTATACTTCATTTAATAGAAAGCCTTTTGTTTGTCATTTACAAAAAGCAGTTTTTGTTGTGTTACTGGCCTTAAACGTAAAGTAAATCCAAAGCCATTTTTTTAAGTAGTAAAGAATAATTAAAACCACTGTCAGGTTTATTTGCATTTGTGTCTCATTAGGGAGTCTTCTCTTCACTTCATGTCCTTTAGATGCAACAAGAAGTGAGAAGATATCTTTCCAAAGTGATTGAAGTCCCCTCTTAGACAGCTGTCATGGGAAAAGGTTTCTTATCTGTTCTTGATCTGGTGGCAACTCAACATTCATTACTGGTTGGGGTCAGGACAATTAGAATGCATCTCTTTAATGAGGACGCAGACTGCATTAAACACCCACCAGTTGCTCTAACCACTCACCACTCCATCCAAATCTATAACATTGCCTCAAGTTATAATTTAAATATTTTCTGCACCACAATAGTGCCTTTTCACACATCATTTGCAGACTTCCGTGTCAGTTACTTATCTACGCACATATGTGTGTTCCAGTTACTGGCTGCTTATCCTTGTAAACCTGGAATTTATAGGCAGAGAGCATAGTACATGATAAAAAGGGAGAGGTAAACCTTATTTGTTTCATAATATCAAACTTCCATTCCAGAAAATATACCTACAGGTGTCAATAGATTATTATTATTATACAGGTTTTATATAGCGCTAACAGTTTGCGCTATATGTTTTTCTTCGTTCTAGAATACCCTATAATCTCTGAGATCTAATATCCAAATGACAACAACTTCCTGTGATTCACAGCTCTTAAGCAAGCTCCCCATGCATCACTGATCATGCATGAGATCGCCCATTACAGAAATGGACCAATACTTTAGCATGGAAGCAGATAGAAATAGGCCAGAACTCTTGATGATAGGAGCTGGTGGCTATTTGGCTAATAAATGCAACAACATGCAGGCACTTGGCTAAAACAATATTCAAAAATAGTTTTTAAACAAACTCTAAGGGATAGAAGCACATTCTGCACATCACTGGATAGAGGAAGGTTCAAAGCTAAAGACCTCCTAGATGGTCGATTCAATGCCACACAACAACGCAGTTTCCTGTTTATAGGAAAATGGCAATCTGCAGCAGAAATAGTTTTGTGTGCTACAGTTTGAATACATTGTTCAAGTGCAATGTGAATTCCGCCGTCAGTTCAACAAACAGCCACCTCATCATAAGCAAATTTACAAGTGCCATAAAAAACTTGTTGAAGATGGTTGCATATGCAAACAAAAAAACACTGATCATCCTCGCAAGTCAGATAAAAATGTTGAGTGTATTTGAGGTGCGTTCAACCGGAGCTTTAAAAAATCCCCAACACGAGCAAGTGTTAAACTTGGACTTCCTCAAACAATGGTTTGTTGTGTTCTTACTTTTCAATCAGTTTTTATTGAATTTCATAACATACAGTAAAGATGCAAATTACACATTGTATGCCGTTAAAATAAATTAACTCAGAATAGCACTTAAATAATGTCAACTCAATTATCAATGAAGTGTTACAGAACAAGAATTACCGTTATTAAAATGCTACAAAACGCAATACATTCAATATAGAAATATAAGATCAATATAGTAACATAAGATCAAATAGAAGTATATGTCCTCTAGACACCCCCATGGGGACTACACTGTGTCTAAGAGGAGAACGTTGCCACAATAATAGAACTTATCCAGGAACCTGTGTCCATACTCTAGAACCCAGAGGCAAAAGTGTATATCAATCTGTTAGATATGAGTGTTACAAAAAGTTAGTAATAGTCGACCATTGTTCCCATGATGCCCACTTGTTTTTTTCCTTGGGTAATTTGCCCTCACTGGATGCTATCATTAATTCATAACTATAATGTAGGTTTACGGTATCTAAGAGGTGAGTGATAGAGGGAGTTGTATCTGACTTCCATAATCTGGTTATAGTTAACCTAGCTGCCAATAGGATATGTGTCGTCACATGACGAAATGAAAAGGGTATGTCTTCAATGGATAAATTCAGGATAACTAGACCCGGAGACATTGGTATATCTATCTGGGATATATCTTTTAAGAGAAGAAAAACGGTTTTCCAGTATTCCTGTATGAGGGTACATTCCCAAAATATGTGGAATATGCTTCCTATGTTGGAATTACATCTCCAGCACTTATTAGATAATGTGGGATAGAATGTTGGTTTGTTGTGTTCTTAAAAACCACCTGCATATGAAGCTGTACAAGTTGCAGTTACTGTAGGCATTGCATCCTGGCGACCATTAAAGAAAGGGGGTTTGTCCCACCAATGATTGCTATTTTTCAAGATCTGAAACATCGAATTGTTGAAGATGTGAATTCAATAACTAGAGATCAGTTGATTTGTGTGCGGTGAGAAATGGTCTACCATTTTAAAGTTTGTTGCACAACAAATGGTGCTCATGTTGAGTGCATAGGACCTCAAGGACCATAAAACTGCACCTTCCTCTATCCAGTGCAGAATGTGCTTCTATCCCTTACAGTTTGTTTGAAATAAAAAGTTGAAATCTGCTCCATCGTTTTGAATAACCCTATATATTATTGACTCATTCCATATATTTAGTGGATAAAATCTGTAAAATATAAAATCAGTGTCAAAGTGTTTTTGTGTTTTGGAGAAAGTGACCTCTTCATGTGTTCATATTTGGAAGTCCTACTGCATTTTGCTGGCTATAGCGTGCCGCTATTATTGGTCTCCAGTTTCCTAATATAATGTAATATCCCAGAGCTTTGATTGGGAGAGGTAATTAGTGATTAACAGTCTGATTTTTTTTTTTCATCATCAGGCATTAACAGCTTACAGCAACTTAATCAGTCCTGGATGGATACAATAAATTATAGGATACCCTTTGGCAACAAAATTGTATTTCATAATTAAAGCAGGCAATATAAGCTATTGTACCTGTCAAATAAGTTTTATTTCTCCCCATTCCAATATTGAGATTTACACAGCTCTGCCACATAGCACAGCCCTGTCTGGCAGGGGAGGATAACCTATTCTCTGCTCCACTAAGTAACACTTAAAAGTCTTGTCCTGACAGCCTGAGACTGGACTGTGAAAGGAGAAGCAGCATACTAATTAGCTAATCTCTTTGGCACTTCGGTCAGCATGGTCCTTGTCGCTATATTTGCATGCAGCACTCCTGATTGTCCCTAGCCCTGCCCCTCCTTTTCTCAGTATATGTGTTGTTTCATGGGGGATTGCAAGAGGCTGATACCAAGTCAAGCTAGGGTACTTGCACTGCTTGAACTTTTCATGGATAGTTGGCAACTCTGGAGTAATCTGGAGTAACACAAGTACCAGCAAAATAAATCTCTCCCTACTTTTATGTTGCCACATTAAAGTGGATGTAAACCCGAAAAAAATTTTTTTTTGATGTCACAAAGAGTTAATCCAGCTATGAGCAATCCTCTTTTATTGTTCAGTGAGATAAATCTTGACAAACAGAGAAAAACTTTGTCAAATCCTCCTTCTTGCTGTGAGTGACAGGTGATTTACATATTTCGTGCACTAGCCTAAGAGACATGCATTATTTTTTAATTCCTTCCCACTCCTTTCTTCTGCTGCTCTGCCAGGATTGGATGTTCAGGAAACAAGAAAAACAGAAGGGCGCACCGACCTTTGTGCATTACCACTAAAAAGGCTTTATTAAAATAGATAAAAACAGCAAAATTACTACTCACAAACGAGTACACGGTACAGGCAAATACATGGATGGATGAGCACATCCACTGCTATGAACTTCCAACCTCGATTCTTATATACCGGGAGGATCTGATGCTTCCTCTAGTGAATGGCTTCACTGTTTTTCTTGTTTCCTTAGTGTTTATGAACACCCATTGTTCAGAGGAGGGCTGCAAGATTTTGGACATTACCTTGAGGAATTATACATATATACTTTTTTACGAACCAAGAGACTAGACACCAGAGCGCAGGAGAATTTGTTGTGTAGGATTGGATGTTCAACACCTCAGCATAATTGGGCATGCTTAAGTCATGTGGTTACTTTCCTGTCTTTTCACTGGATGTTAGAGATCATAGCAGAAGTTCAGTGTAAGAAATACACAGGAGAAAATGCATATTGACAAGGGGAGTGTAGAGGTGGGCGGGGAGTCTACTGACATCACGACTAAACCCACCGAGCTCCAGACAACAGACCCACCCACAGAATCTGCAGTTTTCCAGGTCTCATAACAGACAGAGGGGAGACCTTTGACAGGTAAGGATACATGCAGGAGGCATGTATATCCTTATAGATAACCCCTATGGCAGTAGTTTAGAAAGGATGACATTGGGTTTACATCCACTTTAAACACTTCAAAACCAGGACAATTCTAACATTTCTTACATACATGTAAAAATCTGCTATAAAATTACTTGGAACCCCCAAACAATATACATTTTCTGAAAGCAAAGTTTCTGGAGAATAAAATGGTGCATGTTGCAATTTGTTTATGTCACACAATATTGTGCAGCAGTTTATCAAACCTGTTTTTTGAGGAAAAAAGTACACTTGAATTTTAGTGCACAAAAACACAATATAATACCCAATCTCCTGGTAAAATACAAAAAAAGAAGATGTTACATTGGGTCAATAGATACCTAACATACCATGCTTTAAACTGTGCGTGCCCGTGGAACGTTGACAAACTATGGTACCTAAAAATCCCCATAGGCAACATTTTAAAAGCTTTTACAGAGTTAAACAGGAGGTCAGATGCTAGAATTATTCCTCTCACTGTGACATATGCATGTGGGACCTACTTACATGTTCACATTTGTGTGTGAGCAAGGCAGGTGCGCTTTAAATCTTCTTTAAATTATTATTTATTTTATTTATATTTTTTCAACTGAATATATATATTTTTTTATTTAACTTTTCCCAGCATCCCTTGTTATAGCATGAGCCGAGAAAGTACCCTTTATGGAGAGATCTGGGGTCTATTAGACACCTTATCTCTCCTCTACCCACCAAACCATCTAATAAAACATAGATTGGTTTAATCAGATGCTTTACAAGAAGGTAACGTCTTATAAACAAACAAACTGAACTCTGGAACTGAGAAACTTACTTATGGTTTCTGACATCATAGAGGGTTAGGAACAACTGAATTTATTCTAACTCTAGGTCACACAGGTTGATAAGACAGGAGAGCCAGGTAAAAGCAGATGAAAATCCTCTTCTGCCACCTTTAAAAGTGATCAGGCAGCTGTAAAGACACTTGGGTCACTCTTATCGTGTAGAGAATCGCTGCCTGAAAATAATTATATAAGGATCATGGCTGTACCACTATAACCACCACTTCCCGAGGACATATATATAGGACATATATATAAATACATTTTATAACCTTGACTAAGGTGGGCAGTGAATAAAACTCCTGTAAGATCTTTTTTTTCCATTTATGTCCTATATGGATTTCCTTTTACTTTCTGCTCTGTAGACACAATAAGAATTGAGAGAGAATTTCTCTAGAATTATACAAATCCCCTCAATTTATTTTCTGATTGTAGCTTAAAACGTTGGATTTCACTGACTTTTAGTCCTAGTGACAATGGTCACTAGGACAAATAGAAAGACTTTATTTAGGGGAGACAAAGATAAGAATGACATTCTGGTTCTTATGGAAAAAAGGTAAAAGAAACTGTGCTAAAAGAAAATAAATAAATGGCTGGAGAACTTGTTCCCAACCATTCTATTGGAAGCTGCAATTCTCACATATAACATTAATACAGGAATAGAAATTGGAAGAAATTAGAATCGTGCTGCCCACATGATTATAAAATTATAAAATCAAGATTAACATATATGAACCACCTATCCTTCAAATCATGTAAACGAATCCTGTGCATATCATGACAATAAGTGAAAAATTATGACGAGGATCAAAAATTTATATAAATCCACAATTAAACTGATTATTGAGATCTAGAAAATTGTCTCCATAAATTATAAATCAATGAAAAATTAACAACAAAAAAATGTGAAAACTAAAATAAATATTCAGTCCATAAAGTGCACAAGATAAACTGATTGAGAATCCAAAAAAATGTAAATGAATCAATATACACCAGTGCACTGTGAAAAAAAACGTCCATATAAATGTGAAAAAGCTGTCTTCGAACTCTATGAGCAGGAAACCGTGTTGAATTCACCACCAAACCAGCAGAAATGAACTCTTACCAAATCACCATGATCCACATAACAGAGGATCAAGGAATGCATATGATGGATCACAGCTTGACTCCAAAAGACAGCAGACACATATAGCGATTCTTGGCAACCACCTCCTGGCCAGTCAGATCCTCACATGGATATACGTGGTACATAAAAAATATAGAAGCGCTCCAAATACTATTTGGCAAATAGTGTAAAACCGTACAAATGTTTATTATTTAAAAGAAAGTATTGAACTTACAATGTTGCAGTTTAAAAGAGACTGAAGTCTGATGTGCCGTCCGGTGCACAAACAGACACCCCGTCCTTCTAGGTAAACGAATGGAGCACGAGGTGATGTCAGCGAATTGCTCTGCCCTACGCATTGCTCCATCCTACACATTTCGTAATAACTTACGTCGTCCAGGGGCCCATTCTGGTTCTTATACCTCACCACTCACCGAAAAGCCAAAAAATCTTGAACTGTAAGCTCTAACGAGCAGAGCCCTCTGACTCCTCTTGTACTAAATTGTATTGTAACCTTCTGCCTTCATTTTGTAAAGCGTTGCGCAAACTGTTGGCGCTATATAAATCCTGTATAATAATAATAATAATTTTTTAAAAACACTTTAGGATTTCCTGCTCTTGTGTGCTTGCATAGCACGCAGTCATACCCACCCTCCAAAACGTAGAATATGTACTATACATTGCCGGTTTTCAGATGATAATGAGTCAGTAAGGTCTGATTCACATATTTACATGCGATTACATATATAGCAGTTTACATGCATTAAATTTTTTCATGCAGACTTTTCCTTCCAAACTCCTGTTTATATTATTATACAGGAGTTATATAATGCCAACAATTTGCAGAGCGCACAAAGTTTACATGTTTTTAGATCAGGGGTAGGCAACCTTAGAGAGGTGGAGATCTACCTGAACAACATGGGAGTAGTCAAAGGTCACAGTGTCGCCTCATCACACCTGGTTTAGACCTCTAATTGCAGGACTACCGTGGCACTTGTGCTCGTTCACACGTAAAGTTAGGGGGTGGTAAAACAGCAGGATATAATAGAAGCCGGGATAAGAGGTGGAGTGCAGTTGGTATCACTCCGCATGGGACAGAAGCCGGCACTACAGAGGAGCCATTGGCTTATGTGGCTCTTGCTCCCTACTACAGTCCAACTTTACCAGTAGTCCCTCTGCATTGCACTCTGTTTGATGGTCTGAGATGGTGGATCAGCAAAACTAAAATCTACTAGCCACCTGTCCACATTCTACTGGTAGATGGCGATCTACAGGTTGCTGACCCCTGATTTAGATGCAGTCAGAATATCTAATCTTCCCATGGACACATAGCTTTCAGCTTTTTTTTTCCTCAATGCAATTATACTGGATGCAAGTAAATGCACAGTGTGCATTATACCATCTTAACCACTTCCGGACCGCCCCACGCTGATGTATGTCCTCACTTTGAGGACGTATATCTTTGTGATATAGCAGCAGCTAGCTGCCATAACCCTAGTATCCCCATGTTCGGCCGGCGGATTTGCCGCAAGATCACTTTTATCGGCGGCAGGAGAGGGGCCCCCCACTCCCGTCGCGATCCGGTGCCCTCGCAATCAGATCCTTCCCGTGGCTGTGCAAGGAGACGAGTGAGGGGAAGATGGCCCCCACCTGTCTCCATGACACTGCAGGGTGGAAGCGATGTCAAAACATCACTTCCACCCATAGCTCTTAAAGGGCCATTTTTTTTATTGCATTTTAGTATAAATATGAAATCTGAGGTCTTATTGACACCAGATCTCATATTTAATAGGTCCTGTCATGCTTTTTTGTTTACATTCCTTGTAATAGGAATAAAAGTGACACAATTTTTTTTTAAACAGTTTAAAAATAAAAAATAAAAGGTAAAAATAAATAAGAAAAAAATAAAAAATTTTAAACACACCCCGTCCCGCCGAGCTCGCGTGCAGAAGCGAACGCATACGTGAGTAGCGTCCGCATATGAAAACGGTGTTCAAACCACACATGTGAGGTAGAGCGAGAGCAATAATCCTAGCCCTAGACCTCCTCTGTAACACAAAATATGCAACCTGTAGAATTTTTTAAATGTCGCCTATGGAGATTTTTAAGGGTAAATGTTTGTCGCCATTCCACGAAGCATGACATGTTGGGTATCAATTTACTCGGCGTAACATTATCTTTCACAATATAAAAAAAAAATTGTGCTTACTTTACTGTTGTCTTATTTTTTTATTCAAAAAAGTGTATTTTTTTTTTAAAAAAAGTGCGCTTGTAAGACCGTTGTGCAAATACGGTGTGACAGAAAGTATTGCAACGACCGCCATTTTATTCTCTAGGGTGTTAGAAAAAAAAATGTATAATGTTTGGGAGTTCTAAGTAATTTTCTAGCAAAAAAAAAAACTGTTTTTAACTTGTAAACAACACATATAAAACGAGGCCCGGTCCTTAAGTGGTTAAATTATTACATGCATTTATATATATATGGCCTACAAAGGCATATGAATGAATATAACAGCATGTACTGTATGTCATTGCCAGTGTGAGAGAGGCCCAAGTCAGCTGTTATACTTTTAGTGAACTTGAAGACTTTAATGGAAGTAGCAGCCCCCAAATTGATCCTTATGAACCCTGCCTGGCACAGTTTGCCTCCCACCTCAAATACTACAATGAGGCTTAATTTACAGCTTGAGCAAAAGATAAGGATCTGCATTGAACCTAAGTTATTGTAAAGCCTAGTACACACGGGCCGAATGTTGGGTGGCATTAGCCGTTCAATAGAAATCAGCCGCCATTTGGCACATGTGTATGGCCGCCGGTCCGGCTTCTGTCGAAGAATCATGACCGAAAAGGGTCTGCCGACTGGCTCCCTATCAGCGCTACCAATGTCTGAAAGCACTAACCATAGTGTTCTAGCAGGGGGGCATTCCCTGTCAGAACACAATAGAACAGCAGGGGGGATCGCTGTAATAACATCAGATTGTTAGTACAGTGGCTCTGACCTGTTTTAGTTTAACCCACTGGGTTGAACGAAAAAAAAAAATAGTATTGTGTACTAGGCTTAATTTTCAAATCGCTATGTCAACTGTTTGTACCACATGCAATGTTGAACCATCATGTGATTATATGAAAAAACTGATGCACATATAGAGGTTCCTGTACAAACCTGCAGCAGATATAGATAAATTCCGGACTATTTTGACAGGCAAAGTCCATCACTTAAAAGTTGTGTATGAGGTTGCCTGCTAAGTCCCGCTTCTTGTATTCCTAGGGGTCCATCATTATAATGGGCTACCTGACTGAACAGTATGATTGTGCAGGAGGCAGTAAGGGATTAGCAAGCTTTAACACTGCAAAGAAATGCCAAATCTGTACCTGTCAGAACAGCCTGCCGTTTGTCTATATCTTCTAAGTTTTGGAAGCTGCTGCAGGTATGTGCAGGTACTGCTATATCCCTTTTTGTAATACCTGCAGCTTTTTTTTAAGCTTAACCAGCAGGTTCAAATTCTTTTTAATAATTTACTAGAATCATTTTTTTAATAAAATGGCTTATTGATTGGGGCAGTGCAAAGACTAATTATATGCAAAGTTGAAACAAAAAAGACACAATAGCATTAGTCTTTACTGTGAAAATATATCTAAACCCAAGATCAAAAATGTAATATACATAGGTATTGCAGCTTAGCAGTCCTTAGTTGTTGTTGCTGAATTTGCTTTCTTTTTTGGTTCTTTCTACCTTTATTTTTAACTGGCAACACACTTCATGCGCTAGAGAGACAGTGCTAACTCACTGCACTGTGTACTGCATCTATGGAGGAGCACCTTTATCACTCTAGGACAGGAAGTGCATTAGGACTTCAGAACATCTCCTTCTCATCTCCATATGACAAGGTGGAATTGTTCTGTAGTTTATAGAGATAGAGTGGGCAGGGCCGACAATTGAAATTGTTGTAATGCTGTGAACTACAAAAACATTCCAGAGTCAAGTTTTCTTATATACAATATGTGACTGAGTATTATATTTGTTTGGTTTTATATCAAGTCGTCAACTATATGAATTGCACCTATACGATAGTGGGTTGACCTTCTGAGCCCCCTATTCTCCAATATAATGTAAATGTGAGCATTGACTAACCATGAAGTTAGGACTTAGACTATCTCCCAGAACATCTACCTCTAGTGACAAGGGGGCGATGGTCTATAGTTTTTAGAGGTAAACTGGGCAGGGCTGACAGTTTAAATTGACATTAGTAATACTGTAAACAACAAAGGGATTCTAGAGTTGAGTTTCCCTATATACAATATGTGGGAATCATATTTATTTGGTATTGTATCAAGTCCTCAACTATATGAATTGTATCTATACTATAGTGGGTTGAACTTCTGAGCCCCCTATCCTCAAATGTGATGTAAATGCTAGCGTAGACTATATAAAATGTTGGAGGTAGCCAATGATGCCTGCCTAATTCACTGGAGAGGCCAGACCAAACTTTGCTCTGGAAAGACATTAAGGCAGTCTCTCTGTAATTAAATGACAGCCGAGTGCCTATTCTTCTGACACACTGCTTGACCTGCACATTCCCTAGCTGAAGCCAATACACTGTTGGGCCAAAGTGCTTTAAAGGTCATCCCCTGTATTCCCTGTGGGAGTAAACTAGGTAATCATCCATGTGTAGAGAGTGGTGTATTTTGAAGCTTTCAATATAATGTTGACTTACTGTTAAGCTATAGGCAAACAGCAAAATACAGAAAGAAAAAATCAGATCATTTAAAAAAAAAAATGCAGCTCTATCACTTTAAAACATACAATTAATGTCTCTCTCCATACAGGGTCTCTCAGATAGTGGGACTCATATCATAATAGATAATAGTAGTAATATCTTTAGGAGTCACTAACACATGAGATATATAGCTGTGCGGTCTTGCCAATCAAATGATCTAGAATAGAGTGCAAAAGTCCATACGTATAAAAAGCGGAGTTGTTCCTATATGAAGAAAGGATGGAAAAGAAGTCCTTCACCAGCACCAACACTCCAATCATGCAGAAAGATTTGGCTACCTTAACAGCGGGCCAATTATACTTTTCTGATACACAGGGTAACCTGGAGTGGTATACAAGTGACGCTGTATCGTGGATACCATCAGGGGTGAGTGTTCTTGCCTGGAGATGTTATGCTGTGCTATTTGGCTGCTGTTAAGGTAGCCAAATATTTCTGGTAATAATCTGCACGTTTGGATGGTTGGTGCTGGTGAAGGACTTCGTTTCCACCCTTTCTTCATATAGGAACCACTCCACTTTCTAAGCATTTGAACTTTTGCACTCTATTCTGGATCCTTTGATTGGTGAGATCTCACAGCTATATATGTCATTGACTCTTAAAGGCATAGCACTACTATTATCCATTATGATATGAGTCCCACTATCTGAGAGACCCAATATGGATTAGACATTAATTGTATATTTTAAAGAGATATCGCTGCGTTTTTAAAAATGATCTGATTTATGTGTTTGACCTACATTTTATGCTAGCTGCTATAATCCCTTCTAGATTGTAAGCTCTAACGAGCAGGGCCCTCTGATCCCTCCTGTATTGATTGGTATTGTAAGTGTACTGTCTGCCCTCATGTTGTAAAGCACTGCACAAACTGTTGGCACTATATAAATCCTGTATAATAATAATAATAATTGGTTTACTTTCAGAGAATACGTCCAAGTGCTAGTATTAACACAATGTTTTATAGTTAAGAACATATACAGTATGCTTCCTGTTTTACCCACTTAAAGATTCAATGTCACTTCACCTCCAGCCTGCTCTGTAGTAATCATTATTATCATGATGCCTGTCTATATAGTTGGTAGGGGATCTACATGGCTGTGCAATGAGGCAGAAGTTTATAAATGACAAAAGGAACTGAACAAAATTATAAAACCTTCAACGTAAAGCAGAAAACATATAGGTATATCAGCTGTGAATTTATTTATTTTTTGCCTTGATTTCTTCTTGAATTGTATACATAAATAAATAAATGTAGGCATATACTGACTACTGTTTATTTCTCTTTTGCAGTCTGCTCCCAGTTTTCAAGAGGAGTCTTTGCTATTTTTGGATTTTATGATAAGAAGTCTGTAAATACTATCACATCATTTTGCGGAACTCTTCATGTCTCCTTCATAACCCCAAGCTTTCCAACAGATGGTACTCATCCATTTGTTATTCAAATGAGGCCGGACCTCAAAGGAGCACTTCTTAGTTTGATTGAATACTATCAATGGGATAAATTTGCATATCTTTATGACAGCGATAGAGGTAAGTTCCAATCTGTTTTACTTGTAGAAAAAAATTTTGCATTTATATAGACTTGAATGGCCATGCAAAACCCATTAGAAGCAAGAAAATTCATTACAGAAACAAAGACTTTATACTACACAAGAGCAAAAAATATATGATAATCAAAAGAAATCTTCAAGAATAATGAGAACTTTTCTTATTAGGAATAAAATCAGATCCAACTTTCTGTTTGTAGATATGAGATAATGAGTGTATTGTGAATGTAGAACCTGACCAATAAAGATACTTACCCAAATGAAGCACTATTACTGCAATCTTCCCAAAGTAGACATCCCTGGCAGTGGTAATATATTGGGACCATCATGATTACATGAAAAATATCCAACAGCCTATTTGCCTTTATTAAATCAACCCTATACAGTATGTATATTAGCTATAAGGGTGACCGAATTAATGTTAGCAATTGTTTTGTGAACTATTATCATGAGCAGCATCCAACATTTTAGCAACTATAAGAGTTTTTCTCCAGCCTAAAAGGAAAAACTGTTTTCCATAGTATATGCTATAGTTTCAATTTTTACACCTTTACATTATTTTACCAAAAGACTGCTGATCCTACTGTTTACATGAACAACTCTGTACTTACTGTATTGGGCCAACAATCAGGATCAGCTTTTACTGAAATCACTAAGAATAGGAAATATTCTTAAAGCTGAACTTTACCCATAACAACTTGATAGCATTCTTTAGCAAGGAACATACATTCCATATTAATAATGATACTGCCAAAATTAGTGTGTGCTGAGAAAAAATAGCTTTGGATATACATGCATGTTAAATATTGGTCAAACTTAAAGTTAATTGACCTCCTATTTTCCCTTTTGTTAGTGGGATTTTACAGTTAGCAGTGTGCTATAACTGTTATAATCATTTTGATGAACAGAATTTGAGGCCAGTGCTTAGTACTCTAGTCTGCCTTCTGTGTCCCTGTATCTGCCATATATTGTTCGAATCTCAGCCAGTTCAACAGGAACCAGATGATATTGAAATCATCTATGAGCAAGCTGATTGTACCCAAGTCGATCCATTGATCAACTTGGGTACAGCCAGCATGTCAGATTTTTACACTTGAGCCACAACCAATAATCATTGTGTTCTCAAAGCAGGGATGGCTCCCCCCAGCCAGAAGAACACAATAGCTCTGTAGGAGGGATTCTCCATCAACAGTGACTGTGTTGATGGGGGAATTGAGTGATTTCCTGTGATTGCAGGAAAGAAAATCGCATCATTTATAGCAGGAGAGAACAATGGAGTATTCAAAAGTGAGTGTGCCAATCACAACCGACTATTTGAATCTGAATTTGGTTATGACACGGATTAAATAGGAATCCTATTTAATCGCTAATGTAGCTTCATACAAGTCCATATCTTAAGGATTTGCAGTAATCCACATTACAGGATTGATTGATTCACTAATTTCTGCAAATTAACAAATAAAGGCAAAAGAGTTGATTTGCTAAAACTCCATCAATTTTAGCTAGCCAATGTTTTTTCAAATGAGATGATTTTTTATAAAGGGTAAATTTTTTCTATTCTCCCAGTATCTGGCTTGTTGTTCAAAGTGAACATACAGTATCTCGCAAAAGTGAGTACACCCCTCACATTTTTGGAAATATTTTATTATATTTTTTATGTGACAACACTGAAGAAATTACACTTTGGTACAATATAAAGTAGTGAATGTACAGGTTGTATAACAGTGTAAATTTGCTGTCCCCTCAACACACAGCCATTAATGTCTAAACCGCTGGCAAAAAAAGTGAGTACACCCCTAAGTGAAAATGTCCCAATTGGGCCCAATTAGCTATTTTCCCTCCCCGGTGTCAAGTGACTCGTTAGTGTTACAAGATATCAGGTGTGAATATGGAGCAGGTGTGCTATATATGGTGTTATCACTCTCACTCTCTCATACTGGACACTGGAAGTTCAACATGGCACCTCATGGCAAAGAACTCTCTGAGGATCTGAAAAAAAAGAATTGATGCACTACATAAAGATGGCCTAGGCTATAAGAAGATTCCCAAGACCCTGAAACTGAGCTGCAGCATGGTGGCCGAGACCATACAGCGGTTTAACAGGACAGGTTCCACTCAGAACAGAAGTTGAGTGCACATGCTCAGTGTCATATCCAGAGCTTGTCTTTAGGAAATAGACGTATGAGTGCTGCCAGCATTGCTGCAGAGGTCGAAGCGGTGGGGGGTCAGCCTGTCAGTGCTCAGACCATACGCCGCACACTGCATTACATTGGTCTGCATGGCTGTCGTCCCAGAAGTAAGCCTCTTCTAAAGATGATGCACAAGAAAGCCTGCAAACAGTTTGCTGAAGACAAGCAGACTAAGGACATGGACTACTGAAACCATGTCCTGTGGTCTGATGAGACCAAGATACACTTTTTTGGTTAAGATGGTGTCAAGCGTGTGTGGCAGCAACCAGGTGAGGTGTACAAAGACAGGTGTGTCTTGCCTACAGTCAAACATGGTGGTGGGAGTGTCATGGTCTGGGGCTGCATTAGTGCTGCCGGCACTGGGGAGCTACAGTTCATTGAGGGAACCATGAGTGCCAACATGTACTGTAACATACTGAAGCAAAGCATGATCCCCTCCCATCTGAGACTGGGCTGCAGGGCAGTATTTCAACATGATACCGATCCCAAACACACCTCCAAGACAACAACTGCCTTGCTAAAGTAGCTCAGGGTAAAGGTGATGGACTGGCCAAGCATGTCTCCAGACCTAAACCCTATTGAGCATCTATGGGGCATCCTCAAATGGAAGCGCAAGGTCTCTAACATCCACCAGCTCTGTGATGTCATCATGGAGGTGTTGAAGAGGACTCCAGTGGCAACCTGTGAAGCTCTGGTGAGCTCCATGCCAAAGAGGGTTAAGGCAGTGCTGGAAAATAATGGTGACCACACAAAATATTGACACTTTGGGCCCAATTTGGACATTTTCACTTTGGGGTGTACTCACTTTTGTTGCCAGCGGTTTAGACATTAATGGCTGTGTGTTGAGCTATTTTGATGGGACAGCAAATTATACAAAGTTATACAAACTGTACACTCGCTACTTTATATTGTAGTAAAGTGTAATTTCTTCAGTGTTGTCACATAAAAAGATATAATAAAATATTCACAAAAATGTGAGGGGTGTACTCGCTTTTGTGAGATACTGTAGGCTTTTAGTGATGAACCTTTTGTCAGTAATTTAATTTATTTCTAAAAAAGAGGTGAAAGACAAAGTAAATGAAAAAAGGCAGCCATTGTCAAACACATTAATTTAACAAAAGGTCATATTAAAAACATAACTCATAGTTTTTCATGCATGCTTTATTGTGACTGGCAGTATATATTTATATGTAGGAACTCATGATATTAAAAATTAAAATGCCTAATGTAATAACAAAAGTTCTACAAGGTTGACTTTAATGGAAAAAGATGGATTAATGGATAATGGATTTAAACAATTCAGCAAAGGTAATGAGTATTTGTGGTCTATATTAAAAAGATCAGGTGCATCCAAATGTGAAAATAATATTTATAAGTAATATAAACTAAAGCTGTTGTTCACAGCTATTGGTCTATGTAGAATGCTTGAGTGAACCAGTGTTCATTTCTCCCCTTACATGAGCATTACAATAAATAAAAAAACGGACAAAATAATTATTTCAACTGGGTTGATACTTTTATTGAGTATCAGCCACAGCTTGATACAACAGTACAAATAAAGAACAAGTAAACAAAAGAACATAATCAAATCCAGACTACCTTTTGCAGTGTTGGATGGCATATCTCAAACTCTTCTTGGCAGTCAATTTTTTATCAGGAGCCAATTCAGCTCCCAACCACTGAGGTTAGGCTCAGGGACTTATTTGGACTTAATGCCGAAAGTTTTATCGACTCAGTACCTAACCACGTAAATGCCCCAACATAGCATTGCACCAAAACTAGTGATAGACATGTCTACCACCTCAGCCTATAAAATGGATAGCCACCAGCTGTGACATGGAAAACGCATGCCTTAACAAACATATTCAATTTATAATGTACAACGTGTATTCAAGAATTAAAATACATGAGTACCTAGATACAACCAAAACATGTTTTAAAAAATATTGAAATGCGCAGGAAGTGCATAGGAACACTAAATTCTTGAAACAAAGCATAACACTGTGAATTTAAATCCCTCTATAGCCGGATATTGGCCCTGGTTATACTAAACCATTATCCAACTATCTCATTATTTACTAAATTATAGACTAATAGATGACATTGTTGTTATTCAACTCAAACCAAGGTTATTCTAGAAACAATTAATTACTTTCTTTATTCAACTTTATACTAAATTTGTTGATTGTTTGAAAGATATTGATTAAAATCATATATGAATAATATCTATTATATTAAGAATTGTAGAAAATAGCCAATAATATATGTTCATCTATATATGATGTTCGAGAAGCCTTTCACACACATATATATATATATATATATATATATATATAACTATATATATATATATATATATAGGTCTATCTTATTTAACTTCAAAATTTGTACTGATAATATGTACTGTATTGTTATCAATAAAATATTTTAAAAGAATTAAAATCCCTCCCTTTCTCCACCCTACCAATAGCCTAATACATTTTGCCTATGCGACCCCCATTAGTCTTTTGAACTCTTAATCCTTTACCACCCTGACTGAACCCTCATCCCAAAGGAGCAGGCTCCAGTCATGCTGCTGCTGTGATTAATACACTAGGCATTGCTTGCTTGCTGCTGTTGTACTGTCATACAGTCCCCCGATTAAAATATATTTTTTAATATTCAGGAGTTTAATAATACGTCTCTTTTCTTTCTAAAGGCAAATGGCTGTGTATAAGTGCAGCATGAATGCATTACTGGGGTTTGAGCTATATTTAAAGGGGCAGTGTGTGTAAATGTTTGTGGACAGATATGTAAGTGATTTCAAATCTTACCAAACTAACAGAAATGTAAAATTAGGATGGTGAAATATGATAAACATGGTTTAACTCAAACCTGTTTTTTCATTCAGTATTCTATTAAAAAAAAAAAATGAAACTGGCATTCTGTTGCTTGCTTTGCATACAGTTGCTGCTATCCCAAAGTAACAGATTGCATAACAACATTATTTAAATGTCAGATATCTTCATTTCACTTGTAGGTGGAAAAGAACATTCTTCATATACTTCTCATCCTATTTCTGTTTTGCCTTTTTTGGATATATTGAGGCTTTTATTTAGGTAGATGTTTCCGGTAAAGGTGATTTAGATGTATAGATAAGGGTTGGTATGTTTTTTTCAAATAAATTGTATTATTGACTGTGACTTTCTGCGGTATCATAAAGGCTTTACTACAAATGCATACAGGATCATCTTAAACAATTTGAATATCATCAAAAAGTTAATTTATTTCAGTAATTCAATTCAAAAAATGAATCTCATAAATGCTATATAGATGCATTACTTACAGAGTAATATTTTTCAAGCATTTCTTTTTTTTAACTTTGATTGTGGCTTACGGCTAGTGAAAACCCAAAATTCAGTATCTCAGAAAATTAGAATATTACATAAGACCAATAAAAAAATAATTTTTAATAGAGAATCTGTGGGGTACTGTCAAAAGGAAGATGAGAGACACCAGACCCAACGATGCAGATGGGCTGAAGGCAGCTATCAAAGCAACTTGGGCTTCCATAAAACTTCAGCAGTGCCACAGGCTGATTGCCTCCATGCCACGCGCATTGATGCAGTAATTCATGCAAAAGGAGCCCTGACCAAGTTTTTAGTACATACTATACTGTACATGGACATACTTTTTAGTAAGCCAACATTTCTGTATTAAAAATCCCTTTTTTTATTGGTCTTATGTAATATTTTAATTCTCTGAGATACTGCATTTTGTTTTTTCACCAGCCGTAAGCCACAATCATCAAAAATTAAAAAATAAAAAATTCTTGAAATATATCACTCTGTGTGCAATGCATCTATATATATGATATATGAGTTTCACTTTTTGAAATTAATTACTGAAATAAATGAACTTTTTAATGATATTCAAATTTTTTGAGATGTGAGTAAAATGATGTGAGTGAGATGTGAGTAAAAAAAAAGATTTTGTTATAATGATTAAAAGAGAAAATTGCATGCTTATTAGTTTGTAAAAATGCCCCAACTATCACATTTACCAACGATATACTTGTTATGTTAATAGAAGTCCATCAAAAATGGAGCAATTTCTGTATTCATTCCTTGGTCAGAGGTGAATAGTTTTTTTTTTTTTTAATTTTTTTATATTATGTTATAATAACTCTAGAAGAAAAAAAAAAAATATATATATATAACTGCATTGCTGCATAACTGCATATATAACTGCATGCTTACATATCCCTAACATGGTATTCGTGCAGCAACTGCACAGTGATTTTTGTAGAGTAACCTTTACAGCAGAAAGTCTCAGTTATCAGTAATACAATGTATACGGAAAAAAAATCTTTGAGGTTTCATGCCTTTACCTATATAGGGTTGCTCTGTTATACACAAGGTGTTCAAGCATTTTCAAGGTATATGGAGGAAGAAGAACGCCTAGATGAAGAAAACCTAGAAACCATATTTTAAAGTTGGCAAGGCTCTTATTATATCAAAAGGAAATGCAGGGTTTACAGGCTTGAAAAGTGGAACTTAACATATGTACCTGGTACCTCTTGAGTGCTACCGCTAGCTTAGGTTGAAGTATTTACTTATCACTGTGTGACACTGTCCCATGCACTACACACATTGTTCAAAACATGTCACACACTATGGGGCGGATTTATCTAAAACTTGAGAGTGCAAAATCTGGTGCAGCTGTGCATGGTAGCCAATCAGCTTCTAACTTCAGCTTGTTCAATTAAGCTTTTACAAAAAACCCGGAAGCTCTTATGCAGAGCTCCACTAGATTTTGCACTCTTCGGCTTTAGTAAATCAGCCCCTATACTGTTTATCCTTCAACATTCATTGTTATCCCTGGCAATCCATCACTGTCTGAATAGTGTGTAAAGGTTTATCTAAACAATACTGAAGTCCTACAGGCAATGGATAAGCTTCTGCATTAAAGTGAGCATGGGCTATGGAAGATACTTCTTAACTATGGAGAATGGAATGTATTATTTGTTAGCTCTGTATTTAAATTAGTCTTTCATATTTGATGAGCATGCATGTATGCCATTCATTGCACTTATTATTTGAGAACAAGAAGATTAGCACTTACACACATGCTGTTTATGGAGTGGAGTCAGATCACAATTATTAGTTATAACTAAAACCAGAAACAAAAATAAATTATATATTGCAGATTACCAGTTCCTAGATGTGTTGACTGTTTTCAGTCTATGAACATTTTCAGCAAGGGAAAAAAAATACTTGTTGATCTTACCAAAAGTGTGGTGTCCTTGTCACGTCCTGTGAGCTTAATAGAAAGCCTTATCTTTCTTCTGTAAACTACTAATCCCATCAGTTCTAATGTAAAGGAGATGCACAAAGGCAGCCATGTTTGAGGCCCAGACATAATATGGCACCCTCCATAGATACAGTAGAGAAGTGAGTGTATCCACCCAGGGACAGGAATGGTGTTACTGGAATAAATACCAAATGAAAAAAGCCTGAAATAGACAACTAATGTTGGCACCGCATTTAGGGACTGGTAAGCTGCAATATATTACATTTTTGGTTTTAAGTTTACTTTAAGCTCAGGGCTCTATATTTTTGTCCACAGAGAGAGATAGTATGAAACATGAATCTGCATTTCTATTTGTTCTACAGAACCATTAAAAACAACGTTATTACTGTATTTCTAAAGCTAGAATCAAGATACTTCCTAAAGCCCTCTTTTTCAGGATATAATCCATTTTAAACAAAAAAGGAAAACAAATATTACAGTGTACAGTAAATGTGTATATTGTATTCCTTAATTCCATCATGCCTGTGAGTACTGCAGTTTTCATTAGTGTTGTTCAATCAAGGTGTATAGGTAGCCAGTATGCTAAAATAGTAGGTAATCTGTGTTGGATATCAGTAGCAATAAAAAGCCAGACACATGCATTTTCCATCTATTGGGAACACCATAATTACATACACACATTTGCAAATCTTGTGTTAGCAATCAGAACATTTATTAAAAAGAGATGACTAATAATAATAAAAACATAGATAACATAGTTTAATAGAAATCACTGTTTGGTCAAGACATGCCCAACTTTCTCTGCAAGCTTAGGGAAAAGACATAATATTATGTACTGGATGTTCAATATGTAAGGGAACAGTGTGAGTATTTTCCTTGGATTTAAGATTGCCTCTTCTGCCAAGTAACGGTGTTGTAGTTATTGAATGGTTTGCTGACTTACTAAGCTTTTTGTTCTGGGAAATATAGCCTCTGTTGTGCATAAACAATGCAATTATTACTATACTATTATCTGTCTATCAATTTCCATGTTTTAGTATCTATCTATCTATCTATCTATCTATCTATCTATCTATCTATCTATCTATCTATCTATCTATCTATCTACCTATCTATCTATCGTATACTATATTTTATGTATCATCAAGTACTATTCTGTTTTAAATGTACATGGGAGAATGCAAAGAATAGTAGGACATGTGGACTGGGAAAGGGAAAGTCTAGTAGAAAAAGTGAGGAATAAAAAATAAAAAATAAATAAATAAAAAGGTATAGTCTGCCATAGACCTAAGGTGGTCCCATTGAGCTCATGCTATCTGGTAGATTTCATACCTGCCCTCCCCCCAGGAAACCATTCTTTTGAGTTATTCTCCCATCATATATTTTAAATGGATAAGGGTATGCAGTTACATATAATTTAAATGAGGGTGGATCAGTGACCAAGATGTATTTTTCTAAAGGCTAAGTTCACCTTTTCAAGAAAATAGACTCTGCAGTCTAGGGGCCCCAGTGTGTTAAACATGATGTGCAGTATTGCAATATTGTTGCTAGTTTAAAATCCTTACCAGAAAAAAACATGAAAACTTCCACTGGGGTGATCATGATATCCTGACAAAGGTCTTCTGGGACACTCCTACCATTAGGAGCTTGTTCCCAGCATCCCAGGAATGAAGGCGCTTCTGCTTTTCCTACCCTACAACCACAGGGGAATATTTTTAACACATTGGGGCTCCTAGACTACATAGATTATTTTATTGAAAAGGAGAGCCTTTAAGCAAGCTTGATCACTGATTCATCTCAATTAAATTATAGGTAACTGCACAGCCAAGTGTAAGTAGGGTTATTGACTTAGGCTTGAATGTGCTGTCAAACAGATATAATCTGATACAGGGGTACCCACACATCATAAACAAAACAGGCCTGGGTATGCTCCTATGGTCCTCAAATATAAATGTAGCCAGGGCAGTCACAGGACTTGACAGGACAAATTATGGATAATCTATGTTTTTGTCCAACATTTCATGGGGCACAGCCTAGAGAAAGATGAGTTTTGCCCCTTTAAAATGTCAGACTTCAATAAAAAAACTGAGATCATCTGTAAATTCTTCTGTCAAGTTTTGTAAGTGCCACATCTACAGTTAAAAGAGGTCTAAGTGTGTGGGCTATTTTCATGCACAGGCTGAAGGATGTGTTTACTGGGCTTACCTGTAGACACTTTATGCCCTGTATGCTTTTGCTGACACAAACTGGTGACACTCTTTCTAAAATCTGGAGGTAACAATTACACAGATCATGTAATATCACAGATGTATTTATTGGGTTCACTGGATGCCTGCAAACACAATAATAGTTAGACTAGTTTTCCAGCAAAACATAAAAATAAAATCAATCAAAAAGAATAATGTTACAATTTTATACAGCCACCCACATTTAGAATAATTACTTTCCTGAATATCAGCCGGTAATACATTTAATCCCTGTTACTGGCTAATACTTCCGCTGGGGAATTATTGTAAAAGCAGTCCAGAGAAATATGGTAAATAAGGAATGACTTTTGAAACAAGTTTGGGTTATTGTATAAGGATGCATATGGCCCAAAAATAAATCACAACCATGTACAGCATCAATATGGCCATCATGTGTTATCATAATATAAGGTTTTTCAAAAGTAAATAGAAACAGGCTGGTTAGTGTTTTTGCTTTTATAAAACAATGGGCATTACCTTCTGTAGGCATCTAAAGTGATATTAAAGAATCATTTTTAAATAAATGTAAAACATTTCATTCCTGCTCTGTGCAATTGTCTTGCACAGGGCAGCCTCGATCCTCCTCTTTTACAGTCCCCTGCGGGCGGTCCTGCCTACTCCCCCCCCCAGCCACATGCTCCCATAGGAAGTTGCTTCCCATGGGGGTACTCATAAGGACTCGCTCCCAAACCCACCTGTTTGCCTCTATTCCCCCGCTCTCTGTGCACAGGTTTTGACTGAAAGCAGCAGGAGCCAATGGCTCCCGCTGCTCTCAGCCAAGCCTATGAGATCTGGGAGAGGGGAAAGGAGCTGCTGCAGACTGCACAGCGCTGGACTGAGATCGGACTCAGGTGAGTATTTAGGGGGGATTGTGGGAGGAGCTGCAAATAAATATTTTTTTCTTTTTACATTGAATGCATTAGGCCGGCTTCAAACTGTGGCGGTGCGGGCGGCGACGGTAAAGCAGCGCTATATTTAGCACTGCTTTACCGCCGTTTTAGCCACGGCATGCGGCCGCTAGCCGGGTGGTTTTAACCCCCGCTAGCGTCCGAAAAAGGGTTAAAATCCCCCGCAAAGCGCAGCTGCAGCAGCGCTTTGCCGGCAGTATCCCCGCGGTGTCCCATTGAATACACCGCTCCTTCACAGCTCCAAATATGCTGCTAGCAGGACTTTTTTTACCGTCCTGCTAGCGCACCGCTCCAGTGTGAAAGCCATCCGGCTTTCACACCTGAGTGAAAGGACCTGCTTTTTTCAGGAGCTATACAGGCCCTATTTTTAGCGCTGTAGCTCCTGAAAAACACCCCAGTGTGAAAGGGGCCTCAAAGTGGTTGTAAACTTCAGTCTTTGACTTGTACCTATAGGTAAGCCTATAATAAGGATTACCTTTGGGTACTGTATATATATATATATATCCTAAACCTGCACTGTTTAGGAGATATTTACTATATATGCAGCTGATTGCGTCTACAAAATAGGGAATAGATTCATAGCATTTTTATTATTATTATTTTTTTTTTACTAGTTATGGCAGCGATCATCGATTTTTAGCGGGACTGCGACATTGCGATAGACAGATCGGACACTTTTGACACTTTTTTTGGACAATTGACATTTATACAGCGATCAGAGCTAAGAATAGCCACTGATTAATTTATAAATGTCACTGGCAGGGAAGAGATTAACACTAGGGGCGATCAAGGGGTTAAATGTGTTACCTAGGAAGTGTTTTTAACTGTGGGGGGGGGGGGGGGTGGTACTGCCTGGAAGAGGAGACTGATTGCTGTTCCTAATCAGTAGGAACAGTAAATCCATCTTTCCTGGATTTATGGAGATCTGTCAATGTAAATAGACAGATCTCCATTCTGTCTCTGTCAGGAGTAATCGTGGGGCATCACGCCCGCCAGCCACACTCATCGGCTTTGGCGTCACGCCGTTGGTGCCCCTAGAGCTCTTGAAGCGACTGACGTACAGTTACGGCGATTCGCCAAGGGGAGCGAACCTGCTGCAGTATAACTGCGGCAGCTGGTCTTTAAGTGGTTAAAAAGTGTGGTGTTAAAGTGTTACTAAACTCACAACAGTATATACTATGCTATACTCACTGTGGAACCTAAGGGGTTAATCCTCTGCATTTTGTAAAAAGGCTGTTTGACTACTTTACTGGAGTCAGGCTGCACATGCTCAGTTTGGTGTGTATTGCTAGAGAGTTTTTTCTTTCTTGGGAGAGGGCAGGTGATCAGCACAGGGCCAATCAGCACTGCCCAGACAAAGGGTCAGGGGTCCTGCATCCTGATAACCAGTGCTGTATTAAAGCTCCTCCTACAAGCTTTACCAGGCACCGATAGAAGTCACAAGACTGCTATATACAGCTGATGAGCAAAAGTTTTTTAGAAGTTTATATTTTACTAAAATAATTGCATTTCCATGTTCTGTGTACTGTGGAAGACCAGATATAGTGAAGAATTCAGGCCCCTGTGTTAAAGCCTAAATATTTTCTTTAATTTTAAAGATTGTGGACACTCATATTAATTGACTCTCAGATTGAAAATTATACAGTTGTATAAACACACATTACAACCCATTTACAGTAAACAAATGTTTTACAGTTCACCCAGTTCAATGTCTGTAATTAGAATTTGTGTACTTTTATACACATTAAAAGCCCTTAACACATCTAAAGTTAAATATATAGAACTCTTTTGTCACCACTTTGAAAGATGAGTTCTAATATGCATTTATGGAAGATCTACTCGTACACAGTTGCTAAAAATATATGCGATGGGGAGTCTGCTTCTAACAGTCGTGACTGTCGAAGACTGCATGAATGCAGTGCAACATAAAAAATCATAATTTATGGCACCTGGCAGAAAAGTCATTAGATAAGCTGAATGTACAGGGAAAATGAATTGTAGAGTGCTTGAAGAAGCAACCTAAAGGGGTTCTGAAAGCTTGCATTTTTAATAGCTTAGGTTTCCCAATATAAAGTAACAAACTCAATAAGCTAATTGTAAACAAAACAAGGGTTAGGGTCCTTTCACATGGGCGGTCCTTCCGACGGACTCTGTTTTGCTCAGCAGGGGATCGCTCTGCTGATCCCCGCTGAGCAGATGGATGACAGGTCCGTCTCTGCTTACTGTGCTAAGACTGACCTGTCAGAGCCCGGCTCTCCTCTATGGGGCGATCGGATGAAAACAGACAAGCGGTTCCATCTGATCCGATCCACCAGACGAATGGAAAATTGGGTCACCATCCATATGGATTTCACAGAAAGAATCGGATCAGATAGCAGCGGATGTCAGTGCTGACATCCGCCACTCCACAGAGGTGAATGGAGTGTCCGATCAGTTTCGCCTGAAAAAATGACAGGCAGACCTGATCGGAAAGCCCATGTGAAAAGGGGCTTTATACTAGCCTGGAATTGTGATAACAGCTCCAAAAATTAAGCAAAAGCTAAATTTGAGTCAAAAGGGAATTTTTGCAAAGCCGTTTTTGTTACCCTGGATGTGTTATGAAGTAATGTTTCATGAGTATCCTGGAATAACTCTGGGCATCCTTTCTTACAAGTTGACCATGTCCCAAAGACATGCCCTTTACTGCCTGGCAGAAACAGATTCTGTAGGTGCTGCAAGGGGCAAAATATGTTGCAGTGAGGTTTATAATCAAAATGGATGTGTGAGGATAACACAATAACTTCAGAATTTTCAGGAAACAAATGTGAAAATACTTTATTGCAATTGATTTCCTGTTGGGTTTTATATAATCAATTGTACTAAGTCTCTGCCTGTACTTAGATGTCTGTTAGGAGACATGTCCTTGAAGCGGATGGTTACTTGTCAGGTCTGTCTATTACTTAAAATGTAAATAAGGCTATAAAATGAGCTGCAAAGCATATACGGCAAAGACAACAATGGCTGATTAACATAGAGGAGACTGTAAAAAGCATTCCATTTATAAATCTTCTTTTCCAAACTGACAACCATCCTAATTAAATGTGTTAAAAATAGAACTGCATAAGTGCCTCCATATCTAGCGTATTTTGTTAATCGGCTGGGTTGGTGCGTGGCTAAAATGATATTTTTAATAATGTATTACTTTTAATAAAAAAAAAAAGAAAAATTACCTTAATGATACTTTAAAAGAAATCCATTATCTTGAAAACAACAGATGGACTAGCTAGGGATTCCCAACCCCGGGAGGTGTTTCCTGGACAATCAGAAACCTTCAGGTGCACTATTACTTCTCCCTCTTCAGAGTGCTTTTCATGACCGTACAGAGAGACTAATTCTGACAATGTAATGCTAGCCTCCTGCAAAGATGGTTTCTTAGAGAAAAACTAAACCTACGTCCAAAAATGTAGTATATTGTAGCTGACCAGTCTCCAACTGTGGTGGCTGCATTTGTTTTCTTTTTTTAAAGCTAGGGACACTTTCGGCAAGTACAGAAAATACTTGTTGATCTTGCCAGAAATGTAGTGTTCTTGTCACTTCTTGTGATCTGACTTAGAGACATAATAAATAATGTTATCTACTACTTCAGTCATCCAATATGTAAAGTTGTAAAGGCAGACATGCTTTAAGCCCAGCGATGTGGCATCCATTTTGGGCAGCTGGCTTCCGGGTCGTTGGTCAGGAGGGAATGCCAGTCAGATTTGGCATTGCTGAATTTGTACAGTGAGCTGCGTGTGCATGGCTCACTGTACAGGGGTGGACAAGCAGGTAAGAAGCTTTACTAAAAAAGAGACAAAGCATGCCCATTTTAATGCCTTAGCCTAAAGTTCCACTTTAAGCAGTTACAGAAACAGTTTTTTTTCCTTTTGTGATTAAAGGTTTTACATACATTTATAAACCATTGTAATAACCCTTGGCAGTGTTAAAGCCGGAAGTAAACACTCCTATCCTTTACAGCCAAGTAAGTTAACATCTCAGCCTTTGTTTGATCTGATCCATAGTGTTGCACATGTGATCAGCTATGACACCAGCCATTTGATGGCTTGACAGCTTGGTTGAGAGCACAAGCAACCATGAAAGTTACCATTCATGGCATGTCTTCAATATAACAGTTTTGGGAAAGTTAAATTGATGGGTTTAGATCAATTTTAAATGGTTTGCTCCACCTTCTAACTGCTACTTTTGCTGGATAGCTTGGTCTGTTACAATGGAACTAAACCCATCGATTTAACCATTTCTCCACAGCATGCCATAGAAAAGCATGCGGGCAGAGTGCTCTGTGATTACAGTGTCCGGCAGTGGCAGCACTGGTGGGCACTGTTTGAACTGCACCAATATTCAGGACACTGATAATCAGTGCCCTGATTATCAGTGCCCATCTGTGTAGCCTATCAGTGCCCATCAGTGCGGCCTATTAGTGCCCATTAGTGCAGCCTCATCAGCGCACATCAGTACAGAAGGAAAATCACCTGTTTTCAAACTTTTTTTTAACAAAGTATGAAAACCTTTTTTTTTTTTCAAACATGTCGGACTTTATTTGTTTGTTTAGCAAAAAAAAAAAAAAAAACCATTGATGATTAAACCTCACCAAAATAAAGCTCTATTTGTGTGAAAAAGGATTACAATTTTGTTTCGATACAATGTTGCATGAACGCGCAATTGTCATACAAAGTGTGACAGCGCTGAAAACTGAAAATTGGCCTGGTCAGGAAGAGGGTAAAAGTGCCCAGTAGGCAAGTGGTTAAAGGATGTTAAAAAATAACAGACTCATTGGCCAGATGAATTGGTGAAAATAAATGAAAAACAAGCCTTAAAAAAGAAATGAATGAATGAATGGTGCCACCACCACTTTACCTTTAACAGACAGTGTACTGAACAATTTGCAGTTTTAGTACAACGTTTCTTTCTTGGATCACATCACTATTGCAGTTTAGAAAAAATGAAATTCAGACATTTATTTTCAGTGAAAAAATGTGGGGAAATAGAAATGGATCAGGGTGGCTTTAAGAGATAAATATACAAAGACCCCGGGTTATTGCTGATCTTGACTGTATTTGTGCCCGATATTTTGTCTCTGAAGGTTTATCAACACTGCAAGCTGTGCTGGATTCTGCAGCTGAGAAGAAATGGCAAGTGACAGCAATCAACGTTGGCAACATTAACAATGACAGGAAAGATGAGACGTACCGTTCCCTCTTTCAGGATTTGGAAATAAAAAAGGAAAGGAGAGTGATTCTGGACTGTGAGAGGGATAAAGTGAACGATATTGTTGATCAGGTTTGTTCCATGCCTAGATACTACTGAATACTTATTACATAACAAAATTATTCATTGAATGCTTACACTATCAATACCACTATACATTACAATACCATTATGTAGCAATGTCACATACATCTTACAAATATAGCCTAATATAAGGGAGCACTGAGAAAATACTTTTATTTTCCAGTTCAAATGACCAATAATCAGTTCACGGATTCTAAAATCATAGTGTCCAGTTACTGCACCCAAAGCTGCTCTCAAATTAGCAATATAGATCTTTAGGGAAAAGAGAAAGGGGAGCACTTCCAAGAATAGCCGTATTAATAAAAGACAAACTTTTTATCCTCCCCTGGTACATGGGTAATTTATCTATTGCATAAGCAATCTGAATCTTCACGGCGCCTCCTCCCTCCTCCTCCTCTGCGGCCAATAGGATTGCTTCTCCTCTCAGCCAATCAGGCTCATGACCTGCTTCCTGAGCAAGTATTGGCTGGGAGGAGAATCGGGAAGACAATATTGAATATTGATTCGCTATTGTCACACAACTGGGTGGGCTCAGGGCGCAGTGCCCCGAGCCCACCCTTTTTTTAAGCCAATTAACTAATTAGCTAATCATATGCTTCTAAAAAAAAAAAACTTCCCACTGGAGTCCATGTGTCTGGCACACTACAAGTAAATTAGGGGCCGGGCGCATGAATTAGAGGGACGTAGCCCCTGCGCCCCGTATGGATGGACCACTGCTGGTTGATATACCATTTGTCCTCAGCTTGAATCTCTGATCTGCATGTGGAAACACTGTGTGGGGTCTGCTGTGTCCTGTTAGTAGACATTGTATAAATCACTCTGGCTGCTCTCACTCCGAACCAGTATCCAGTCTCTGGTGTAGTGGGACCGGCTCGGTGGGAGATATGATGTGCACTAGAGCCTGCCGATATACAAACTTAAAGAGGATCTTTAGGCTAGGAATAAAAACTGGTGGACAGGCAGGATTTTTAATGCAGAAGAGACATGCTTTGTTTCTTCTACATTAAAGCTACTTACTTGCTTGTCCGCCCCTGTACAGTAAGCTGCACAAGCATAGCTCACAGCACAAATTTGGCAATGAGGAATCTGACCCCACATGCACGGCAGGTAGACGGGACTAGCGAAGGAAGTCAATGCCGCCGCCTCGATGGGCGAGATTGACACCTCACTAGCCCCGTCGCCTGGTATGGATTTAAAGGGGAATCCCTACGCCGAAAAAACGTTGTGGGGGTCCCCCCCGAATCCATATCAGACCCTTATTCGAGCACGCAACCCGGCCAGTTAGGAAAGGGGGTGGGCACGAGCGAGTGCCTCCCCCCTCCTGAGCCATACCAGGCACACGTTCGGAAAGTCCGGAAGACCTCCGCTGGAAAGTCCGGAAGACCTCCGCTGGAAAGTCCGGCAGATTGTCTGACGGACTAAGTCCGTCGGATAGTCCGGCCGAAAAATCCAATCGTGTGTACGTGGCATTAGATTGACTTGAAACAGGCAAATGTGATAAGGTTTTTAAGGATTTTTCTGTAGTGTGCACAGACTTATTTAAAAACAGCAAATATCCCTTTTTATTTAGTTACTCATCTGCACTACATCCAGCAAGAGCCTTGACCCCTCTGTTTAGTTCTTACAATAGAATGTAATTGGTGGCCTCATACCCATCCCTCAATAATGAGTATTGTTTTTTTTTTATTATTTCATCTGATGAAAGTCCTTCCTTTCTCTGGCTCATTTGCTGAAAGTATTGGTGCATTTAAAGGGTACACAAATACAAACTTTATTTTGAGAGACATTATAACAAAAAACAAAACAAAAAGAAAGTTAAATTATTAAAAAATATAGTGCAATAAGAAGGCAATGGAATATTATTAAACATTTGATATCTTTCAGAAACCAAATTCATTTGTAGATAATCATCTTCCTTTATTTCGTAGGTTATCACCATCGGAAAACACGTAAAAGGTTATCATTATATCATAGCAAATCTAGTGAGTATAAATGAATTATACTTTCTGACTTGAATTGAAATATACGCTCTACCTTAATATGTACAGTTAACATATTTTTTTTTTTTTTTACTGCCAATTGTGTATTTATATGAAGGGGGTATCTGCAATCAAAGTGCTCTAATATCCCTTCGTAGTTACTTTTGTTTCCATGTTACAATCCAGTTACAATGTTCAGCATTGTTGAAATGTTAACTTTAACCGTTTTAGTGAGTGCTAGGGCATGAACTTTTGAAAAAAGTATTGTGCCAAAGGAAATAAAAAAAAATCAAATTTTTTATACTCTATCACATTGTGGTAACATACATTTTTGCATTCTCATATGTGTGTTGCAGCCCCATTAGTTTAGTTCCAGTCAAAACCTAATTATGCTAAAATCTATTCCCACCCCCATTCTAAGCCTATTCTATCTATGTCTATACTTACCTTTTCTGAAGTTGCTCTGGTCCATGACCTCTCCAGAAGCAGCTTTAGTTTAGAGGAGAGGAAGCGACAACTGCTCCAGAGCCTGGGCCATGATCACCCCTAGGCTTACTATGGGGCATCTATTGTCGGCTGTCCCTCCTCTACACTGACATGTGACAGGAACATTTCCTTTGTACACTAATGTGCATTGACAGTGCATTCAAAATGTATGGCGTGCTTCAATGCATAAATATATGTTCATGCACATTCCTTAAAACAACATTTAATGGAAATGGGCCCTGAAAGTTAGTAGCTTAATAAGTCAGGGAAAAAGTTCCTTCCAACTGTGTCTTGTTCTCATTTTTGTTCTTGTTTTTATTACTTTCATTGATCTTTTAAACTTTTGCTTAGCTACTGTTGGATCTGTCTGTATGGTTTTGCTTTTGCTGCAGTTTTTGCTGCCATAGGAGATTATATTTAGTATTATCAGTTTTAACTATGCAGATGTAGCTTTGTACAGCTATTTTTCAGAATGACCTGCAAATGCTAGAACTCATGCATGAGTCACGCTAATAATCTCCAGCATACAGTAGCTAAGGTTGTACCTTATATGCTGTAATTATATTCTAGGGAATGAAGGTAAACACACAGAGAATGGCATAGCTGTAAATAAGTTTTCCAGCTTACAGCTGAAACTGTTAGGTCAAATGTGTTGCTTATCATCGATGCTTTCTTATAATTCGTTTTTTTGGGGGGTCTCATGCAGCGGGGCTTAGCCCAGTGTGCTTGAGGTCTTACTTGAGTTGCTGTGCATGTGCATTCATCTCAGTGATTTGGGGTGCAAGTGGGCAGTTTGCACATAATTAGAGGCAGGGTTTGCATGGACCCTTGCAGTAAGTGGGCAGATTTGGGGTGGGGCCGCCTCGTCACTAGGTCAACCTGAGTTGGACTGTGGGCAGGTTTAGCCCTGTCCTGTGGATGCACTCAAAGCGTATATTTTACAGGAATTGGTATTCATTTATATTTAACTACTTGCCTACCAGGCACGAACACCTCCTTCCTGACCAGGCCATTTTTCAGCTTTCAGCGCTGTTGCATTTTGAATGACAATTGCGTGGTCATGCAACGCTGTACCCAAATAAAATTTTTATCATCAGATAGAGCTTTATTTTGGTGGTATTTGATCACCTCTGCAGTTTTTATTTCTTGCGCTATAAAGAAAAGAAGAGCGACAAGTTTGAAAAAACATAATATTTTTTACTTTTTATTATAATAAATATCCAATTTTATTTATTTTTTTTAAAAAAAATTTCCTCAGTTTAGGCCGATACATATTCTTCAAAATATGGGGATAGATTTATAGCATTTTTATTATTATTTTTTTTTTTACTAGTAATGGCGGCGATGTGCAATTTTTATCATGACTGCGACATTGCGGCGGACATATCGGACACTTTTGACACATTTTTGGGACCATTCACATTTACACAGCGATCGTTGCTATAAAAATGCATTGATTACTGTATAATACAAAAATTAGAAGAGTGTGGGACTTTGAGTGAGGCTAGACTCAAACATTGAATTCATGTACAATTAAAAATTTAATGTACATTAGTTGTCAAATTACACAGCATAATGTGTGTCAAACAGTAATTAAATACATATACAAAACGTCTTTGAGGATACATAATATACATATAATGAAGTATAAAACCACATGATTGCCATAGTAAGAGAAAAGTTTTGCATAATGGATAAATGCAGCTAATAATATACAGTCAAGGTTGATGAAGATGGGGGTGAAGGTGGGGAAAAGTACCCCCACAGGCTCGACGCGTTTCGTCGGTTAACCGACTCATCAGGAGCAGATAAAAATATCTGTAAATGAATAGTAATAAAACATACTTAGTCAAAAAAAATCAAAATGTGGGAAATATCCCATAGAGTAAAGAATGTATAGAGATTATATGTATAAAAGAACAAAAAGACAAAAAAGTAATAGAGTCCACAAACTTACATCCCATTAGGACAGTGGACCCCAACGATCCCACAGAGCAGGGGCAGCCCTATCGAACCTCACCCGGAGCTGAGGTATGTAGATGCGCCCACAAACAACAGGCCCACATCGGAAGGTCCCCAGCCAGCCGTCGAGTAGGTATATGGAGTATTGTGCCTAATATTGGCAAAAATCTGTAGGGTAATTAGAAAATATTTAAGAGGATCTTACTAAATGGTACATCCGGCAGTACTGACTGGCTAAAAAAGTGAATGGAGTGAAGTATATATAAAAAGAAGAGCTAGTGAAGGTGAGTGAGCGAGTGTGAAGTGGGATATGGATGTGAGAAAGGTAAAAAGGGATGATAGCTTGGTGAGAAAATGCATATGAGAAAATAAGCTGGTGGTAAAAAGGAATATATATGTGCGAGTATGGAAAACAAAAAGGTGAAATGTGTGGAAGTGTGGCATATAGTGTTACCTTGTGTTGGCTGATGTGGATAGTGCATGTTCAGTACAGCGAGCAGTACAGGCCGGTTGTCCAGTCCGTAGTGGGTGGGGACCTCCAAGGGGGCCAGCTATATAGGGCGCACTTAACCAACGTCACGTAGGCACGGTGACGGGTGGGGAAAGCGCAAGCGTCATTGGCGCCAAAACCGTCCCCGTCCTTACAGCGGCCAGCTGGAAACTGCAGCAGAAACAGGCGGCGCCAAAGATTGACGCCGCTCGTGCGGCATATGCGTGACGTCGATACGCACGAGGCGTCGTCCCCATGACACCCAGTAAACAGGGGGGCGGCAGGGGGCGGCGACTGGTGCGGATCGCAGCTCCGAAGGGAAGGAAGACAAAGGCAACCCCCGCAAAGCAGGCATGGGGAACAGAGTCCACATGGGGTGGAAAGGATGTGGAACTGGAGTATAAAAATTATAAAAAATAGGGTACGGCGTAGCGTGAATATGCTTGAGTATTATCCCAGCCATAAAATGGGTGGATGAGTAATAGTTAAAAGGGGCAGCTATGTGCCACCCCATGTGTTGAAATTCTGCCTCCATCCCGGGTAATGCATACAAAAGAAAAAGGGGGAATGTATATCTCCATATACTGGGACTTTAGATGAAGCGCACAAGGAAAAGGGGGGGGTGGTGCGCCTCCATCCCTATTTTGAATACAAAAATTAGAAGAGTGTGGGACTTTGAGTGAGGCTAGACTCAAACATTGAATTCATGTACAATTAAAAATTTAATGTACATTAGTTGTCAAATTACACAGCATAATGTGTGTCAAACAGTAATTAAATACATATACAAAACGTCTTTGAGAAAACATTATATACATATAATGAAGTATAAAACCACATGATTGCCATAGTAAGAGAAAAGTTTTGCATAATGGATAAATGCAGCTAATAATATACAGTCAAGGTTGATGAAGATGGGGGTGAAGGTGGGGAAAAGTACCCCCACAGGCTCGACGCGTTTCGTCGGTTAACCGACTCATCAGGAGCAGATAAAAATATCTGTAAATGAATAGTAATAAAACATACTTAGTCAAAAAAAATCAAAATGTGGGAAATATCCCATAGAGTAAAGAATGTATAGAGATTATATGTATAAAAGAACAAAAAGACAAAAAAGTAATAGAGTCCACAAACTTACATCCCATTAGGACAGTGGACCCCAACGATCCCACAGAGCAGGGGCAGCCCTATCGAACCTCACCCGGAGCTGAGGTATGTAGATGCGCCCACAAACAACAGGCCCACATCGGAAGGTCCCCAGCCAGCCGTCGAGTAGGTATATGGAGTATTGTGCCTAATATTGGCAAAAATCTGTAGGGTAATTAGAAAATATTTAAGAGGATCTTACTAAATGGTACATCCGGCAGTACTGACTGGCTAAAAAAGTGAATGGAGTGAAGTATATATAAAAAGAAGAGCTAGTGAAGGTGAGTGAGCGAGTGTGAAGTGGGATATGGATGTGAGAAAGGTAAAAAGGGATGATAGCTTGGTTCTCACCAAGCTATCATCCCTTTTTACCTTTCTCACATCCATATCCCACTTCACACTCGCTCACTCACCTTCACTAGCTCTTCTTTTTATATATACTTCACTCCATTCACTTTTTTAGCCAGTCAGTACTGCCGGATGTACCATTTAGTAAGATCCTCTTAAATATTTTCTAATTACCCTACAGATTTTTGCCAATATTAGGCACAATACTCCATATACCTACTCGACGGCTGGCTGGGGACCTTCCGATGTGGGCCTGTTGTTTGTGGGCGCATCTACATACCTCAGCTCCGGGTGAGGTTCGATAGGGCTGCCCCTGCTCTGTGGGATCGTTGGGGTCCACTGTCCTAATGGGATGTAAGTTTGTGGACTCTATTACTTTTTTGTCTTTTTGTTCTTTTATACATATAATCTCTATACATTCTTTACTCTATGGGATATTTCCCACATTTTGATTTTTTTGACTAAGTATGTTTTATTACTATTCATTTACAGATATTTTTATCTGCTCCTGATGAGTCGGTTAACCGACGAAACGCGTCGAGCCTGTGGGGGTACTTTTCCCCACCTTCACCCCCATCTTCATCAACCTTGACTGTATATTATTAGCTGCATTTATCCATTATGCAAAACTTTTCTCTTACTATGGCAATCATGTGGTTTTATACTTCATTATATGTATATTATGTATCCTCAAAGACGTTTTGTATATGTATTTAATTACTGTTTGACACACATTATGCTGTGTAATTTGACAACTAATGTACATTAAATTTTTAATTGTACATGAATTCAATGTTTGAGTCTAGCCTCACTCAAAGTCCCACACTCTTCTAATTTTTGTATTCAAAATAGGGATGGAGGCGCACCACCCCCCCTTTTCCTTGTGCGCTTCATCTAAAGTCCCAGTATATGGAGATATACATTCCCCCTTTTTCTTTTGTATGCATTACCCGGGATGGAGGCAGAATTTCAACACATGGGGTGGCACATAGCTGCCCCTTTTAACTATTACTCATCCACCCATTTTATGGCTGGGATAATACTCAAGCATATTCACGCTACGCCGTACCCTATTTTTTATAATTTTTATACTCCAGTTCCACATCCTTTCCACCCCATGTGGACTCTGTTCCCCATGCCTGCTTTGCGGGGGTTGCCTTTGTCTTCCTTCCCTTCGGAGCTGCGATCCGCACCAGTCGCCGCCCCCTGCCGCCCCCCTGTTTACTGGGTGTCATGGGGACGACGCCTCGTGCGTATCGACGTCACGCATATGCCGCACGAGCGGCGTCAATCTTTGGCGCCGCCTGTTTCTGCTGCAGTTTCCAGCTGGCCGCTGTCAGGACGGGGACGGTTTTGGCGCCAATGGCGCTTGCGCTTTCCCCACCCGTCACCGTGCCTACGTGACGTTGGTTAAGTGCGCCCTATATAGCTGGCCCCCTTGGAGGTCCCCACCCACTACGGACTGGACAACCGGCCTGTACTGCTCGCTGTACTGCACATGCACTATCCACATCAGCCAATACAAGGTAACACTATATGCCACACTTCCACACATTTCACCTTTTTGTTTTCCATACTCGCACATATATATTCCTTTTTACCACCAGCTTATTTTCTCATATGCATTTTCTCACCAAGCTATCATCCCTTTTTACCTTTCTCACATCCATATCCCACTTCACACTCGCTCACTCACCTTCACTAGCTCTTCTTTTTATATATACTTCACTCCATTCACTTTTTTAGCCAGTCAGTACTGCCGGATGTACCATTTAGTAAGATCCTCTTAAATATTTTCTAATTACCCTACAGATTTTTGCCAATATTAGGCACAATACTCCATATACCTACTCGACGGCTGGCTGGGGACCTTCCGATGTGGGCCTGTTGTTTGTGGGCGCATATACATACCTCAGCTCCGGGTGAGGTTCGATAGGGCTGCCCCTGCTCTGTGGGATCGTTGGGGTCCACTGTCCTAATGGGATGTAAGTTTGTGGACTCTATTACTTTTTTGTCTTTTTGTTCTTTTATACATATAATCTCTATACATTCTTTACTCTATGGGATATTTCCCACATTTTGATTTTTTTTGACTAAGTATGTTTTATTACTATTCATTTACAGATATTTTTATCTGCTCCTGATGAGTCGGTTAACCGACGAAACGCGTCGAGCCTGTGGGGGTACTTTTCCCCACCTTCACCCCCATCTTCATCAACCTTGACTGTATATTATTAGCTGCATTTATCCATTATGCAAAACTTTTCTCTTACTATGGCAATCATGTGGTTTTATACTTCATTATATGTATATTATGTATCCTCAAAGACGTTTTGTATATGTATTTAATTACTGTTTGACACACATTATGCTGTGTAATTTGACAACTAATGTACATTAAATTTTTAATTGTACATGAATTCAATGTTTGAGTCTAGCCTCACTCAAAGTCCCACACTCTTCTAATTTTTTGTATTCAAAATAGGGATGGAGGCGCACCACCCCCCCCTTTTCCTTGTGCGCTTCATCTAAAGTCCCAGTATATGGAGATATACATTCCCCCTTTTTCTTTTGTATGATTACTGTATAAATGTGACTGGCAGGGAAGGGGTTAACACTAGGGGGCGCTGCAGGGGTTAATGTGTTCCCTATATTAGTGATTCTAACTGTGGGGGGAGGGGACTGACTGGGGGAGGAGACCGATCGGTGTCCCTATGTACAAGGGACACACCATCGGTCTCCTCTCCAGTGACAGGAAGTGGATCTGTGTGTTTACATACACAGATCCACGTCCTGCTCGGTTACTGGGCAATCGCGGGTGCCCGGCGGACATCGCGGCCGCCGGGCACGCGCATCGGGTCCCCAGCGCGCGCGCCCCCTAGTGGCCAAAATGTAGACGCCGTCATATGACGGCGTCCCGCCACAAGAGCCGCACCGCTCCGCCGTCAATAGACAGTGGGCGGTCGGCTAGAGGTTAAAGTGACATTAAAGTCCTTTTTTTTTGTACATTTATTAAATAACAAACATGTTATACTTACCTGCTCTGTGCAGTGGTTTTGCACAGAGCAGCCTGGATTCTCCTCTTTTTGAGTCCCACGCCAGCACTCCTGACCCCTCCCACCTGCCGAGTGCCCCCAGAGCAAGCAGCTATCTCTGGGGACACCCAAGCCGGCACGCTTCTGATCCTCGGCTCTGTGTGTCCATTCACACATGGAGCTGTGACTTGGCCCCGTCCCTTCCATCTCCTGATTGGAGATGGAGAGGGGGCCCGCGGTTCCGCTTCCCCAATTTCCTCCAATGGCTCCTGCTACTGCCAAAAGCCAATCAGGAGTCCGAGTCCCCAGAGAACCAATGCTATCGTGGACATCGCTGGATCTAGAGGGGACTCAAGTAAGTATTAGGGAAGGCTGGGGGGGATGCTGCACACAAAGAGTTTTTTACCTTCATGCATAGAATACGTAAAAAACCTTGTGCCTTTACAACCACATTAGGAATTGAATAACATTGTTCTGACAATTTTGCACAGTTTTGCATAGCATGATTATACATTTTTAGTTTTCATTTTTATTATAATTTATTTGTTTACATATTAAGTATAGCGCTGCACATATGATTTGGAGTTTTTATCAGAAACAGAAGTGTTGATTGCAGCAGTTGATGGGCGTGGGGTTACACAACGTTTTTTGCTGTATACATTATGTAAAAAGTATGTAAATATTGCAAATCAGAGAGTGATTAGAATAATCTTTCCTATCTCAATGTCTCCACCACCTATGATTGGCTGTCGGTTTTGACAGCTTCCTGGTGGTATAGCTTAAATAAGTTGGGACTCGTGCCTGAAAACAACTCAGCTTATCCCTACTTATAACTTATTATACAAGCTCTTGAGTGCGTGACTGATGGTTTCCCCTAAGGCATATATTGACAACCACCTTTTAAAGCAGGCTAAGGCTTAGCTTTTCTATGTCCAATCCTGGTGTTTTAGTGCACCCATGAGGTACAGGTGCAGTGTCCAGCTCTGCTGCTTCCAGCTTGTCTAAATCAGAATACTTCCATTCCAGGCATATGGGCAAGTAGCCCAACACTGCAGTGCCTTAGAAACCTAGAAAGTTCATACATTCATACATTTTGGAACTGACTCATTTATTCTGAAGTGGAAATCTGTGCCCTGGTTGATAGACATTCAGGAAGCTTTGAAAATCTGATCAGCCTTAGATTTTTATTTTCATGCAAGGTACATTGGGGTGATTTGAGATGGGTTTTCAGTGTGAAAACGTGAAATATTGACATGCCCTGTAGGCTGCAGTGTGTAAAGGAGAAAACCGCATTAGATGGACAATATTTGGAGGAGAGAAATGTGGAGGATGTGGAGGGTATTATGGTGGATGCAATGTTTAGGAGAAGGGTAGAAAAGTGTGGGATGAGATTGAAGGATAAGATACTAGCTGCTGTGCATGAAACAGACTACATTAGGTAAAAAGAGATGCTTCTATGGTGCACTGGCACTACCTCTATGCTCTGGAGCAGCAAAGTACTGCGCGGAGAAACTATGCACTTAAGACATAAACAAGTGTGTCATTTTCTGACCCATTGTCAAATAAGCTCCATGAGTGTTCTGCTCCTCTGTGCGACTGAAAACAGGTGAATAGAGTGTAATCTGCCTTCCTCCCACCTCCTTCCCCCTTCCTCCTCCCTCCTCCAGCAATATCCAGCCAGTGTTGTGGTCCGCCAGTGTTGTGGTCCTTTCTGTGACATCACTACTTTTATTCAGCCAGCGGTAGAGCTGGCCATTTTTGAAGACTAGGCATTTTTGTGTACCTTGTTTGTGCCTTTCATGCTTTAAATGCAATTATAATTGACAAGCACATATGCAACCTTTCCTGGTAATCTCCCCTTTGAAACTCTTAGGGGGTCTATTTATAAAAAGAATTGCTGTTTGTCCACTTAATATATATTAAAGTAGAGCTATAAGTATTTATTAAAAACATTTGGATAGCACAAGGGAGTGTTATAACCCCGCACAGATTTCCCTTCACTTCCTGTCCCGTAGCCAAACAGGACGTTAGAGGAAATCCCTGCAAAAGAGGGGGGACGAGAGAGCGCCCCCCTCCTGAACAATACCAGGCCACATGCCCTCAACATGGGGAGGGTGCTTTGGAGTAGCCCCCCCAAAGCACCTTGTCCCCATGTTGATGGGGACAAGGGCCTCATCTCCACAACCCTTGCTCGGTGGTTGTGGGGGTATGTGGATGGGGGGCTTTTCAGAATATGGAAGCCCCCTTTAACAAGGGGACCCCCAGATCCCGCCCCCCCCTATGTGAATTGGTAACAGGTACATTGTACCCCTACCATTTCACAAAAAGGTGTCAATAATAGCACCAAATTTAAAATTGGTGGCCTGGTGCGTGCTCTCGTCCCCCCTCATTTCCTGCGGCCTGCCAGGTTGCCTGCCAGGTTGCCTGCCAGGTTGCATGCTTAGATAAGGGTCTGGTATGGATTTTGGGTGACCCCTACGCCATTTTTTTTAAATTTGATGCAGGGTTCCTCTTAATTTCCATACCAGACCTGAAGGGCTTTTGGGGGACCCCCCACACAATTTGTCTTTAAAATTTTAGGTTCGGGGTTCCCCTTAATATTCATACCAGACCTGGTAATGGACTGGGGGGAACCCATGCCATTTTTTTTCAATGAGTTTTATCTATATTGCCGAGACCCGGCAATTCATTACATCCGCGATCAATTTGAAATTATTTTATTTATATTATATTATATTATTATTTCCTTTAGAAATGTCAATTTGTCAATTATATAATATATTATTATATTATATTATTATTTTTATTTTATTTATATAAATTGTATTATTATTTCCTTTAGAAATGTCAATTTGCTGTGGTACTGTTCTAAACACGGGAAACCCCCCCAGGCACAATATTTAAAGGAATATTTCATTTTTATTGTTTCACTTTAAGTATTATTAAAATCACTGCTCCAGAAAAAACGGCCACTTTTTAAACTTTTTTTTGCATTGATACATGTCCCCTGGGGCAGGACCCGGGTCCCCAAACACTTTTTATGACAATAACTTGCATATAAGCCTTTAAAATTAGCACTTTTGATTTTTCATGTTCGTGTTCCATAGACTTTAACAGTGTTCGCGTGTTCGTCCAAATTTTTTGCTTGTTCGCATATTCTGGTGCAAACCGAACCGGCTCATCCTTATAAAGGAGCAGTGATGTTCATTTTTTTTTTTACTCTTTTATACTTTCTCTTTTGTGTATGATTGTATAGCATAACTAAGATGTTATGCAGCTGGTTTTACAATTGTGGTCCTGTTCTAGTCAATGAAAGTGCAAACCTTGCCATAAAGCAATAGCTTTCTATGATGTATGGATTTTATAGCATGAAAAATCTCATGCCAAAATCTGTCTCAGTGATTTATTGGTTACTCTACTACTCTTGGCATATATTTCCCACTGCAGATGGGACAGTTAGAGACACGCGCTAAAATATGTGGCCTCCAGCTCACTCAGCACTGCACCATGCTATGCATTGAAATAACAACAAGCAAAGTGCACAAACTAATCTGTAGAATAAACATATTTTGTGTACCATTAACCACTTAAGCCCCAGACTATTTGGCTGCCCAAAGACCAGAGCACCTTTTGCGATTGGGCACTGCGTCATTTTAACTGACAATTGCGCGATTGTGCGATGTGGCTCCCAAACAAAATTGACGTCCTTTTTTCCCCACAAATAAAGCTTTCTTTTGGTGGTATTTGATCACCTCTGGGGTTTCTATTTTTTGCGCAATAAACAAAAAATTGTGACAATTTGGAAAAAAATTCATTATTTTTAACTTTTTGCTATAAAAAATATATATAAAAAAATATTTTTTTCTCAGTTTAGGCCGATACGTATTCTTCTACATATTTTTGGTAAAAAAATCGCAATAAACGTTTATTGATTGGTTTGCGCAAAAGTTATAGCGTCTACAAAATAGGGGATAGTTTTATGGCATTTTATTAATAATTTTTGTTTACTAGTAATGGCGGCGATCAGCGATTTTTATCATGACTGCGGAATTATGGCGGACAGATCGGACACTTTTGGCATGATTTTGGGACCATTCACATTTATACAGCGATCAGTGCAATTAAAAATGCATTGATTACTGTGTAAATGTGACTGGCAGTGAAGGGGTTAACAACTAGGTTGCCCTGTAGAGGTTAAGTGTGTTCTAGGGAGTGATTCTAACTGTGGGGGGGGGGAAATGTGTGTGACACGACACTGATCACTGCTCCTGATTATAGGGAGGTGTGATCAGTGTCAGTGTCACTAGGCAGAACGAGGAAATGCTTGTTTACATCAGCATTTTGCCGTTCTTCCTCTCCGTGAGACGATCGTGGGTATCCCCGCGGACATCGAGTCCACGGGACCAACGATCACACTCAGGGAGGTTGTGGCGGGCACGCCCGCAAACCGCTTCTTTAAGGGCAACGTACAAGTATGTTAATCTACCTGTACGTGCCCTTCTGCCAACGTATATCGGCGTGAGCAGGTCGGCAAGCGGTTAAATGCATATTCTGATAATGACTGAAAACTATTTATCAAGGTGTAGTGTGTGTGTGATGAGACACAGTGCAAAAACTGAGACACTATTATATACTGTATATATGTATATGTTATAGAACAGTGGATTACAATATATATATATATATATATATATATATATATATATATATATATATATATATATAGTATCTCACAAAAGTGAGGTACACCCCTCACATTTTTGTAAATATTTTATTATATCTTTTCATGTGACAACACTGAAGAAATTACACTTTGCTACAATGTAAAGTAGTGAGTGTACAGCTTGTATAACAGTGTAATTTTGCTGTCACCCTCAAAATAACTGACACTATAGTCTAAACCGCTGGCAACAAAAGTGAGTACAATTAAATTATAAGTGGTACTCCGGCGCTGTCAACTAATTTGAAAACTGAGGGTTCACTGCCGCAGACATCTAATTAGCTGATCCTTGGCAGATAAACAAGTGAATGGGTAAGGTTGTGATGCTGCGCTGTGAACTCTCTGACGAATGATGTGAGTGACTATAATAAAGTGCTGGTGCAAGAGTGATTTTGTAACAAACAAAGATAAAAACAAACTGAGCTGTAGTGGGTACAAATAAAATCATAAACTATGACACATATCACAAATTGTTAAGTGCTAAAGTGCAAAGTGAAAAAGTTGCTCAGTGCAGCAATCATTACAATCAGCACATGGCGATATTAGTAACCACTAAACAATAATGTATAAAGACACAAATGATAGGTGTATAGAGGTGCAAGTGTTGCTGGATGCAATTTTAGAACAAAGGAATATTATAAAGCATGATGGTAATAACAAATAAAACGTCCAATGAGCCACCCTGGACTCTGATATCCAAGTGTACAACAGTCCCAATGAAAATGTGACAATCAAAAATTGTTGAATGGGTGGTATTTCCCTTCACCATGAAACGTGAAAATAACGGCCGATGCCAGGCCAATCCACTGCAGTGACACCTTAATGTGCACAAGCCCCTCATTTTACTGCTGTAAGGCTATAGCATGAATGAATCAGATGCTTAGGACAGGTTTGGACAGGGGTCTGGACAGGTCTTTAGAGGGTCCCTCTTTGGTGGATGCAGCAATGGATCATAGATTTGGACACAGCCTTTGCCTCCAGTTAGTTTGATTAAGATAATGAAAATGGAAGAAAGACCCCAATAGCATAATACCGCTTAAAATTTATTAAAAGTGCACAAAATACATACACTCACTGTATAAAAAACGTTGAGCTAACACTCCACGAGCAGCGAGCTCGTATGCTTACATCACTTCCGGCTTCCGCCTTTTGCTCCAATCCCAGCGTATATAGCCACATTACGTGACTTTATCAGGGGATTACAATAGGCTATCATTAGTGTCTTTAAATAGTTTATAAATTAGAATTAACTAGCGGCGGCCATTTTCCTGTAGTCTGCCATTGAAATACATTATGTCGGCCATTTTACCTTGGTCTCTCATAGATCAACATTAAGGTGGCCATTTTCCCTTGGTCTCTACATAGACCAAAACGATGGCGGCCATTAGAACAAAGTCACAGAGGATATGCAGGTTCGTGGACGCGATGTTAATACACTAGAGACCCGGAGACAAACTTAACGAAGAATAATATATAAAAAATTACTATGAAGTCTCATAAAAACAAAAATTATAAATATTAAAAGAAAGGGGGAATAGTGCAATTTATGAACTATAGCAGAGCACATATCACCCACTAAAAAAAGCATATAAAAAATGTATAAAAAAACATATAAGGAGCAATAGGAGTACCGGAGATGAGACAAGAAACAATATAAACATCTATGAACATGGGTGAGGACAAGAATATTAGAAAGGCGAGATCCCTCTATACTGTAATAAAAATGAATAATAACTTTTGTGACAAGTCCATGGTGAAATATATATAGACAAAATAAAATATCTGCTTGACTGGGCAATACATTAAAAAAGTGATGGATCGAGGTGAAATTAAAGTGCACGGTGACATATGAAGTCTGTAGGTGATAGATGAGTGCAATCAATAAGATAAATAATAAAAATCATTGATGAAGCAATTTAGATCAAACTCAATGTTGAGTCCATTAGGTGAGAACGTGTCCATTAGAGATATCATTTGGCTAAGAGTTCTCACCTTATGACCCCCCCCCCCCCACCAGTATTGTGTATAAGGTACAATCCCCCAAAATTTCAAATGTGTGGGGTCTTTGTTATGAAATTTTGCAAAGTGTTTGGATACACTATGTTTATCGTAACCTTCAAATATATTCTGTACGTGTTCCTTCTCAAAGATACTCAAAGGTCTTTTGGTACCACCAATATGTTGTAGCCCGCAGCTACATTCTAAGGCATACACTGCCCTCTTAGTACAGGGAGTCCAAACTTAGTTACAAACTTGTTAGGGACTGTCCTCCTGTTCTTAAATCGGAAATGTTCGTAAGTCGGCCGCGCATGCGCAGAATGACAATTACGGACATTTCTGATGTTCCGTCGAATGCCGTTCTGCGCATGCACGGCAAATTACGGACATTTCTGTTGTTTGCTATCATTTACCGAGGCTCTGTCTGGCCGTGCATGCGCAGAGCGGCCGAAGGTCCATGGAAAATGGCAGAGGGTCCCCGCAGCGCCAGTTCGTAAGTAGGAGAGGTTCGTAGGTCGGGCGTTCGTAAGTCGGGGACCCCCTGTATTGCACCCTATAAGTTCCTGTATATCGTAGATGGTGCCATTACTGGTGGATTTACACTGAAACTTCTTCTCATTGGTTTGGTTCGAGTACATGCAAAACATCTTTTGCGTGGCTAAAAGCCTTTGCTGGTAATAAAAGGTGAAGCTGTTTTTTGGGGGGTCTACGATATACAGGAATTTATAAGGTGCAATACTGAGAGGGCAGCGTATGCCTTAGAATGTAGCTGCGTGTACTCACTTTTGTTGCCAGCAGTTTAGACATTAATGGCGTGTGTTAAGTTATTTTGAGGGGACAGCTAATTTACACTGTTCTACAAGCTGTACACTCACTACTTTACATTGTAGCAAAGTGTAATTTCTTAAGTGTTGTCACATGAAAAGATATAATATAATATTTACAAAAATATGAGGGGTGTACTCACTTTTGTGAGATACTGTATATATATATATATATATATATATATATATATATATACAATTTTGCCATGAAACAACACAACATAATTGATGTGTAAGTGTATACTGCCTTTAATATGGTACAATAAAGGCTTGGGTTACACTGGCGATTTTAATCTTTTTCTTTCCTACACAAAGTTAATTAGCATTTCTAGTAGCAGGCCTGAGCTAATACAGGTCTCCAGAGTAACTCTAGCCTATTCAGGGGAGTGCCATCAAGTGAAATCTCCTAAATCATGACTGGTCCAGTCAATTATTTTACAAGTCACATAATTAGTTAAACAGGGATCCCTGTGTGTAAAGGGTTTTAACCAATTGTAGTATAAATACACATGTTACATGTCCAATTTCTAGTGAGTTTGTATGCTAAATAATATACAATGATGACAAAAGAACACTCCAAACAACTTTGTGAAAAGGGGATTAAAAAGCAAAACTCAGGTAATGAAGAAAATAAATATCCCTTGGGGTACAGATTAAAGTAAACCTTGCAACTTACCTCCTTTAGCTGTATACAGCAGGTTTCTGTGTCTGTGATGTCACTCCTCCTCCTGGCTGAATTTCAAAGTTCTCTAAATTTCTGTTTCCTTCCTTTTCCAGTCCTGATACTACATGTCCCATAACCCTTTGAGCCGCTGTAGCTTTAGGGCAGGCTATGAGAGTCATTTGTAGCAGTTCTGGGAGTTGATGTGGGTGGGTCTTCGGGTTACTGTGGGTATTTCTGGGCCTTCATGTGGGCAGTGAAAGGTGTAAATGTGTCATACCTCCTCCTGTGTCATGTGCTGTTGAATAATGGCTTACTGCAAGACGACAGAGGAAGGGCTATGGGAGGTTATTATGAAGGTGTTTCTTTCATATGTAAATAAGTCACTTCACAGAGAGCAGGGCTCTAGAAGGGTGGGATCTGAGGGGTGGTACTCTCCCTGTTCACACTGGTTGGCATATTTAACTGGGCAGGATTCAATTTAAATTGTGATCCATCCAATCCTGTCCAGCAGCAGCACAGCAAGCTTTCAGAACAGGCTGTGTATGAAGGTGTTTCTTTTTTTAATAAAGTTAGGATCTGTGAGGCCGAACTTGTGAGGTTTGGATTCTTCCTGTGGGTGTGACTAGACGGGATCAGAGCTGTGAAGGGAGTTACATTAGGAAGAGTCTGAAAGACTACAGAGGGGAGTGTTACAGACTCTGGGCACTGCAGGAAGTGGTTGTGGATAGGACAGAGTCTATCAGCACAATATAGAGTGTCACATGCCACAAAGCAATAAATGAACCCAGAATATCAGGGGATCTGCAGACTTACCTCCACTGTGAAGCTCATTTTGCACAGAGTGGCCCCAAACATCATCTGCTGGGGTCCCTCTGCGGCTCTTGTGGCTCCTCCCTGCATTAGATAACCCTCTAGGAGAAGCGCTCTCCTGAGGGGGTTGCCTTGCGGGAGCGCTCCCGAGTCATGCATTCGGCGTACATAAAAGCCAAATGTATGACTCAGCCCCGCCCCCCGGTGCCCGAGTCATTGGATTTGATTGACAGCAGCGGGAGCCAATGGCTGCCCTGCTATCAATCTATCCAATCAAAGCCAGGACTCCACGGAGAGAAGGACGGTGCATCCCCGCCAAAGAAGATAAAGGGGTTTGGGTAAGTAAAACGGGAGGGCTAGGGGGCCAATGACTGCCAGGTGTTTTTTCACCTTAATGCATAGGATGCATTAAGGTGAAAAAACACGAGCCTTTACAGCCCCTTTAATATATCAGGGGGCCTTTCCCATTTTAAATAGCAGCTTTAACCTCCCTGGCGGTATGATTATTTCAGATTTTTGGTGCTGAAATCGGTACCATTATTTTGCATGGAAATTTGGCGTTTTATATTGTAGGCCTGTAATTATTAGGAATAACTCACTTAAATCTGTCCAAGCCAGAGTCTAGTAGACATCCAGGGTATGATAAAGTTTGAAAAACGAAATCATAAATTATAATATAATAAATAACTATAAATAATTATAACAAATAATAATATAATAATAATAAAAATTATTCAATAATGTAATCAAATGAAAAACACAGAAATTTGCTCAGTTGCAGAATTGTCGCTGTCATTACTTTCAGTGTTTGATGACGGATTTCCCCACAAATCACTATCGCTCAATTCCGCAAGTGATTCTAATTTATTAGCGCTGTTTTCTAGCTGGTCTAAAACCACTTCTTATGTAGGGACGGTTTTGGTTGCTATGGACAATCTCCAGTTTCCAGAACAGTATTTATAATATAAAACTGCATGCAGGGCACTTGACAGACCACTAGGGACAAAAGGGATGTGAAATAAATTAATACAGTAATGTAATCTGTAAGATTACAGTATACTGTATATGTATTGTGTGTCTTACTTTTTGAATTTGGCGCCGTTCTCCATTCCCGTGCTTCGCAACACTCGCAGGGAACGGAGCTTGGCTCTGTGATAGATCCGGCGGAGGACGGCTCGCACACAGAACAGGGAGGACATTGCAGGATCCTGGGGACAAGGTAAGTAACCTCTTCCTGGATCCTGCGAAGCAATCCTGAGTGTGGCTCGGGGTTACTGCTTTTGGTACTGAAAATCCACCCCGAGCCACACTTAGGAATACCGCCAGGGGGGGTTAAAGAAAAAAATAACTGTAGGGAAAAAAGTTATTACATATACTAACTTTAGTACAATATTACAATATCCTGGACTTCCGTGTTATAGAGCAGAGTTTATGACAGCATCTGGCACAGAGCTTACATAGTATTTTGTTGTTGGGGAGCATTGAGAGAGTATGTTTGATGGGAGACAAGCTTTAAACAGACAATGGTTTGGTTGATTTACGAAAACTGGAGAGTACAAAAGCTGAAATTAGAAGCTTATTGGCTACCATGCACAGTTGCACTAGATTTTGCACTCTCCAGTTTTAGTAAATCAGCCCAATGTCACTTTGTCTTGAATGGGTACTCGCAAAGTCTCTTTAAAATGTTTCTATAATAATGTAAAAGTTATAAAATTAAGCTGAGCACTGAAAAGAAGGGCCCGCACAGAGCCAAATTGCATCTGCTTTGTAAGCATAACCCTTGTGGCACCCCTGTCATGGGACCCTGCAGGCTCCTCTGTACAAATACTGACTTTCTAGAAATATGCATTTGCATAGGGTCTCTTACACCTACCACCTCCCCAAGTGAAAGTGCTCAATTTGATGATCGATCACTTAGGTGCCAAGTGTTTTGAGAGGATTTATTTCTCTTTATATACACCAAAATCCAGGGTTTTTCTGAAGTGTTTAGCAGTGAAACCACATGGATATGCTGCCAAGGCAACTATACAGTAATTTAGTAAATAACCAATATAAATTTGAACATCTATGGGGTTGAATTCCTAAAGGCAAAAAGATTGTACACTTTTGCAAGTGCAGTTACACTCTTAAAAGTGCAGTTGCTCCTAAGCTTAGTAAATAAGGGAGAGACCTTCTCTTCCTCGTGTTCCTGTATAATAACCAAACTAAACAGTGTTGAAAGAGAAATATAAATGTTAATGAATATCAAAGAAAGTCAGTGAAGTGCCCATATAAACTCAATTAATTCCCCAGTGCTTTTGCATAATCTTATCATGTAGCATAACACTATGAATTGCAAACTCTGTCCACCTACCACTCTTTTTGGTGGAGAGAGTGTGAACTTTATAATGTTATTTATTACCGGTACTTACATAAAGCCATCAATTTACACAGCATGTTAGATATATATTGCACATTTACATCAGTCCCTGACTCCCTGCCCTCAAGGAGCTTACAATCTAAGGTCCCTAACTCACATTCATACATACACATACTAGGGTCAGTTTAGACAGGAGCCAACAAACATAACAGCATGTCTTTTGAGTGTGGGAGGAAATCCACATGTAACAGTTGGGATTCAAACCAACAACCCCAATGCTAATTGGTGGAAGTGCCGACCACTTAGTCACTGTGCTGTCCACCGTTATGCTACATGTAGTTATATATTATTTTGCATTTAGTTATATATCTCTGTTACCTTTTTTGTTTAGTTTGATTTGTATACAGGGATGTGATGTTTACAGTGGTGTGAAAAAGTGTTTGCCCCCTTCCTCATTTCCTGTTCCTTTGTATGTTTGTCACACTTAAGTGTTTCGGAACATCAAACCAATTTAAACAATAGTCAAGGACTACACAAGTAAACACAAAATGCAATTTGTAAATGAAGGTGTTTATTATTAAAGGTGAAAAAAAATCCAAACCATCATGGCCCTGTGTGAAAAAGTGATTGCCCCCTTGTTAAAACATACTATAACTGTGGTTGTCCACACCTGAGTTCAATTTCTCTAGCCACACCCAGGCCTGATTATTGCCACACCTGTTCACAATCAAGGCATCACTTAAATAGGAGCTGCTTGACACAGTAAGGTCCACCAGAAGATCCTTAAAAGCTACACATCATGCCGAGACCCAAAGAAATTCAGGAACAATTGAGAAAGAAAGTAATTGAGATCTATCAGTCTGGAAAGGGTTATAAAGCCATTTCCAAAGCTTTGGGAATCCAGCGAACCACAGTGAGAGCCATTATCCACAAATGGCGAAGACATGGAACAGTGGTGAACCTTCCCAGGAGTGGCCGGCCGCCCAAAATTACCCCAAGAGCGCAGCGACGACTCATCCAAGAGGTCACAAAAGACCCCACAACAACGTCCAAGGAACTGCAGGCCTCACTTGCCTCAGTTAAGGTCAGCGTTCATGCCTCCACCATCAGGAAAAGACTGGGCAAAAATGGCCTGCATGGCAGAGTTCCAAGGAGAAAACCACTGCTGAGCAAAAAGAACATCAAAGCTCGTCTCAATTTCTCCACAACACATCTTGATGATCCCCAAGACTTTTGGGACAACATTCTGTGGACCGATGAGACAAAAGTGGAACTCTTTGGAAGGTGTGTGTCCAAGTATATCTGGCGTAGAAGGAACACTGCATTTCAGAAAAAGAACATTATACCAACAGTAAAATATGGTGGTGGTAGTGTGATGGTCTGGGGCTGTTTTGCTGCTTCAGGACCTGGAAGACTTGCCGTGATAAAAGGAACTATGAATTCTGCTGTCTACCAAGAGATCCTGAAGGAGAATGTCCGACCATCTGTTCGTGTACTCAAGCTGAAACGAACTTGGGTTCTGCAGCAGGACAATGATCCTAAACACACCAGCAAGTCCACCACCGAATGGCTGAAGAAAAACAAAATGAAGACTTTGGAGTGGCCTAGCCAAAGTCCAGACCTGAATCCTATTGATGTTGTGGTATGACCTTAAAAAGGCCGTTCATGCTCGAAAACCCTCTAATGTAACTGAATTGGGACAATTCTGCAAAGATGAGTGGGCCAAAATTCGTCCAGGACGCTGTAAAAGCCTCATTGCACGTTATCGCAAACGCTTGGTTGCAGTTGTTGCTGCTAAGGGTGGCCCAACCAGTTATTAGGTTTAGGGGGCAATCACTTTTTCACACAGGGCCATGATGGTTTGGATTTTTTTTCACCTTAAATAATAAACACCTTCATTTACAAATTGCATTTTGTGTTTACTTGTGTTGTCCTTGACTATTGTTTAAATTGGTTTGATGTTCCGAAACACTTAAGTGTGACAAACATGCAAAGGAACAGGAAATGAGGAAGGGGGCAAACACTTTTTCACACCACTGTATTATTCATTGGTTTTGGGAAACACATAAATCTTTCACAGATAGCACTTGGGAGAAGGTATTTTAATGTGGTGTGACATTGCACTGTTGAGTTACCAAACCATTATTAATGCAATAGTTTTCATGTATGTTTATTCAAGAGCTGCAATAGTTGGGTATTATATACAGTCATTTGGTGCCCACTTTTATGCACTCAATGCAACTTTAAACTTTTTACAGATATTAATTTATTTTATGATATTAATTTAAAAGTTGAGTTTTGATATTCTAAGAGGTTATACTATGTCTTCAAGAGAATGTATTAGTATAAATTTTATGAACAGTAAATAGCTCAAACATCTCTTTGGCACCTTTATTACAATATAGCAAATCTAAATTCACTTAATTAAATTCTAGGCATCTGGTGTTTCTTGACTAGCATAAAATAATCGATTGAGGAATGACTAGACCTTATTGCATATCTTTATTATGAATATTTCCCTAAGTTGCAAAGCTTTAGAAGCAGGAACAGAGTAAGGTATATTAGTTTTATGTTATGCCTTGAAGGGCTTATAAAAGACTATTTTTAATTTAATACAATTCTGCTGCCGGAGTAGGCACATCTGAAAATCTAATAAATTAATATATTTCACCCAGGGCTTTACAGATGGAGATTTATCAAAGATACAGTTTGGAGGAGCTAACGTGTCGGGATTTCAGATCGTAGACTATGATGACCCAGCAGTTGCCAAATTTATACAACGTTGGTCAACACTGGAAGAGAAGGAATACCCTGGAGCACACACTACTACTATTAAGGTAAAATCGATCTTTCATTGTTGTGACCTTAGATACATACTTTTAGCTGCAAAGCTCAAAGGCATCAACGCTAAAAATAATATGTAGATATTTACTTTTATCTAGAAAGAATTATTTTTTTTATAACCATGTTTTTATTTGTTTTATACATCTTACATTAGTGATACATATAGACAGAAGCTGTTCACTTTACAAAGTGAATGATAGTAAATAAGGTGACTCTGTGTTAACTTTCTATGTGCTAGTAGGAATCACATTGTGACATTTCCATCATAGAGAATTGGATATTGGGGGAGATTTACTAAAACTGGAGTACTCAGAATCTGGTCCAGCTGTGCATGGTAGCCAGACAGCTTTGAACTTTACCTTGTTCAGTTAAGCTTTGGCAATAAAACCTGGAAGCTGATTGGCTTCTATGCAGAGCTGCACCAGATTTCCCACACTCCAGTTTTAGCAAATAACCCCCATTGTCTACTTTCTTAATAAATCAACCCTAATCTGTTATCTTCACCATCACCACAGATCCACAAGACATGGCATGGTGTTTCCAAGTAGACAGTTATGTCACGTCAGTAGCTTAGCTACACCAATTTACCAATTCAGTAGCTTACTTTAAAGGGGTTGTAAACCCTCAGGGTTTTTCACCTTAATGCATTTTATGCATTAAGATGAAAAACCTCCAGTACTGCAGCTGCCCCCCAGCGCCCCCCTTTTACTTACCTGAACCCGGTCTTTCCAGTGATGGGGACGAGCACACCAGCTCCAGCCGGTGTCTCGGGTCTTGATTGGATAGATTGATAGCAGCGCAGCCACTGGCTCCCGTTGCCATCAATCAAATCCAATGATGCGGGAGCCGGGGGCAGGGCCGAGTCCTGCTGTCTGTGTCAATAGACGCAGAATTTTTTTTAATGTGTGAACATGCATTTGTTTATGCCCTAAACACTCTTTTATATGATTTTAAATGTATTAAAAATAAAATAGTTTTTTTATATGGTTACTCTTTGCTAATTTGCCACCCTAAATACCCTCAGTATGTATAAAAAAATAGTTTGATACTCTATATTGTAGTCTGATGGGGATTTGGTGTCTGGATAAATTGCTTAGTTCACCAAGCTTGACCTACTAATTACACACAACACAGAGCTGATTGTGGATGTGAAAGTAAGGGATAACTTGGGAAACAGCGATCACAGGGTAATTAGGTTCACTGTAAATTATAGGAAAAGAAGACATGGTAGGGCAAGAACATTACATTTTAAGAGAGTCAGCTTTACTAAACTGTGCTCCATTATTCTCAGCATTCAACGGGAAGATATTCTAGAAACAAAAACATAATATTTAATGGCATTAGCCAGTATATTCCAATGGCCAACAAATTTAAAAGAACCTGGGTGGCTAAATTTGAGCATAAAAAGCCATATTAAAGAAAAAAAATTCCAATATCCCCAAATGTGTTTTTTTTTATATATTAATAGTAAAAAGGCAAAGTCAGAGCCTACTGTATTGACTTCATAAAGGATAATCAGGGGGAGTTGGCTACAAGTGACAGGTAGAAGGCAACTGTGTTAAATACATTTTTCTCCTCAGTTTTTCCTATGGAGAAAGAGGTGTATAATAGACAAGGCAGTATTGTTAGCAACACAGCACTGATTGTACCCTTGTGGCTAACAGAAGCCATTGATTTAAAAAAAAAACCTGATAAACTTCTCAAAGAACTTAGTCAGGTCATTGCTAGACAGTTATTCCTAATTTTTAAGGACAGCTTACTGACTAGAATGGTACCAGCTGATTAGCAAAAAGCTAACGTGGTACCAATGATGAAAAAAGGGCTGAGATATATGCCTGGAAACTACAGGCCAGTCAGCCTTATAGCTCAATAGTATGTAAACTATTGGAGGGGATGATAAGAGACAATATCCAACAATTTGCTGATGAAAATATTATCATTACTAGTAACCAGCATGGATTTATGAAGAATTGTTCTTGCCAAACCAACCTTTTACTATTCTATGAGGTGAGTGAGCTCTAATCTGGATAGAGGAAGGCCTGTGGATGTAGTATATCTAAATTTCACCAAAGCATTTAACATGGTACTCCATGAACGCTTAAAGTACAACAAACAATAAATAACAACATTTCTACTATAGCAATTTATATATTAACATATTAAAAATAATAACTACAGTTTTCTCACCCTAAATCAGAAATACTGTAGCTGCTGACTCTTAAGAAACAGACACCTATTAACCCATGAAGTCCAGCGCTCTCTTCAGTTGGGGAAATTCTTGGCTGGGTTTTGATCCCTGGCGGGTCCAGGGGGAGTCGGGTGAGACTTCCCGGTGTGGCCTCCTGCTGTTTCTACTACACATGTGTGAGATTGTGTGGTGCTGTCATACCGGTCTTGCAGCCTCCTTGAATGTGCAGAAGGTTGTGGACAAGGGGGGTGGGGGCTTAAAGTAAAGTAATTCTTGCCGAAGCAGAGTGAGTAGCTGTCAGAAAAAGATAACTGATCACAGACCTAAATAAAAACAACCATTAATGCTGGTCGGAGTGTTGGTTTAAGCCAAGTAAGGCAAGAATTGCGAAAGTTGGAGCAGATTCCTGTCAAAAAAAGGAACCTGCACCAGGCATAATAAAAACAACCATTAATAGTGGATGCGCAATACTTTCACTTTTAAGTGTAGATATGTTTAATTATATTGCCTTCTTCCTACTTTCCAGTTGTCCATTGGTCACTGACCTGTGCTGCTTCAAAACCCTTCCCATTCCAATGTCTATATACGGAAATATTTTTATCTTTTATCGAACACAGCTTTGAGTTACCTTATCATATCTAGCATATTCTCTTAAATAAATGTGGCATTACTTTGTACTACCCTAATATAATCCTGCCTATATCTGCAACATAATGTACAATGTTTATATGTTTATATTATTAAAATTAGAATATTACCAGCTGATAGCCCACGTGAGACTGCCATGTCAGCTCATGTCAGTCACATTGTATTATGTTTCTTCTTTGTAAAATGAGCTGTTGTGTTGATATCTGTTGGTGTGGAAATAAATCACATATTTATATTTATATTCGTGTTGACTGCCTAGTGCCTCAAAGCACTCTGCACCAAGCTAACCATGGGACATTCTACACGTCCTACTTTTTTTAGAAACATAACATTTGACTTAAATGCTTCATTGGCAGCCTTCTTTCATTATACCATTTCTATTTACTTATTAGCAGGAAATTTGTATTGTTTTATTTTAGTTGAAATATGTCATTTGAGACTTTAAATATAATATCAGCGTTTTTACATAGACCTAAAGTGTATGTAAACCCTAACAATTTTTTTTTTTGTCTATTTAATTTACAGTTGAAAGCATTTTATTATATCTGTAAAACAAATCTACCTGGTGTTCATGTCAGACCTTCAGAGCTATCCTATGTCCTGTTCCTTCTGCTTCTATTATCTCAAAGAGTCTGTTTATCCATCCTTGTTCGTATCTTGGGGCTATAAATCATTTAGTGCCTATACTTTGGAGATGAAAACAGTGGGATGGGACGAGTAGTTTAGCAAAAAAAATCTGGGCAGGGCTGACACCACTCAGTCCACAAAAATTCTGTGTGTTATCAGCCCACATTGCATTTTACAGATATTTCACAGATATTTGTATGTACTTGTGTGGTCTGTGCAGGAATAAAAAGATGGGGAAATGTACATGTGTTGAAAAGATGTACCGTCTATTTTTTTGTTTAATTCTGCCTTGATATACACTTAAATGTAAATAATGTCAATATGCATTACTTTTTGTTTCTATTAGTTGTTTTTAATTAAACTACATTAAATAAATAAAAAACTATGAGGACTTGCAATATGTGGTCAATAGCATCTTATGCTTTGCACAAAGACAAGACACAATAGAGTTGATTTTCTAAAGGAATAGAGGTTGTTCACTTTGGAGAGTGTATGTTGACTTTATAAAGTGAATATTAGGAAATAAGGTAAAACTTTGTTCACTTTGGATACCCAATCATATCTGAGGGAAACTAAAAAAAACAGGATTTCTGCTGTGAATGAAAGATTGAGGTGAAAATATTTTTACACCTTATTTACTAAGCTCTGTTAACATTCACTTTACTAATTGAAGCCTCAATTCCTTTATTAAATCAACCCCAAAAATTGTATGTTCCGTATATACTCAAGTATAATCCAAGTTTTTCAGCACATTTTTTTGTGCTGAAAATGCCCCCCTCGGCTTATACTGGAGTCCAGCACTTTTCTGCAGCAGAGAAGGACATTTTCCGACCCGACTTTGATATATGGGGCCCCAAAGTCGGTTCGGAAAATGTCATTCTCTGCTGCAGAAAAGTACTTGACATTTTCCGAACCGACTTTGGGCCGCCGTATCTTGGGGCCACTTGGTGCTAGGAACCCCATCTCTGGATATATTGTAGTGCTAGTTCCACTGGGTTTGTACACCAAATTCGGGGTACCTAGCACCCAGTGGCCCCGGGATACGGGGCCCCAAAGGCCAACTGTGTCCATCTGCAGCAATGTCATTTCAGGACCTTTTGGGTCCAGCTAGGGGGCATCTAGGAACCCTTAACTACCAAGTTTGAAGTTCGGGGACCTATGGCTACAAATGGGCACAGTGAGGCATGTAAATGGGCACATTGAGGCTGCAAATGGGCATTGTTGACCCTCTTTTCCACTTACAGTAGCTGCACATTTCTCACCCTAGGCTTACACTGGAGTCAATACGTTTTCCCAGTATTTTGTGGTAAAATTAGGTGCCTCTGCTTATATTCGGGTCGGCTTATACTCGAGTATATATGGTAATTGCTTAATCAGCAGTGTTTGCTTTTAAAAATCTGGGAGTGGACTAAAGTGTGCATAAATCTGCAGGTAGAGTTGTACACAATTGTAATATACTGCCCTTTTCAATTGTTTTGTAATAAGCTTCCACACAGCAAATCAAACACCCAGAAAAACTAAATTTTATGCTAGTTCAATCATTACAATAACCCATATCAACCTATCAAAATGTTTATGGAAAGACTGGAACAGTATTTAAACTAGGATTGAGGTTGGAGGGAGAATTAGAATATCCACTTGCGGGCCGCGTAACGCTGTTATACGGCGGCAAAGTGTCTCTCCTGGGCCGGATTACGTGCCTAGAACATGATCTGGCACTTCCAGCATCAACTGCCCCCGCCAGAGTAAACAGCAACTTTCCCATTTTCGATGTCACAGGCACACCAATTAGGTTACATCTCTACTCACCATTAGCATACAGCAGCAGCCCTAAAGAAGGGGGAGTCTTTGTCCCCCCAAAATGCATTGGCTTTATCAAGTTTTGCTACTTTTAATAAAACGACTACATATTCACCTTCATTTTACTTCATTTTACTAATTGGATATCGGGCGCTCTTTTTACCTACCCTCACAAGTATTTGCGGAAACGACCTTGAGGCCGTACACAGTGGTTGCAGCACAAGCCCTATAAAGGGCTCATCGCCACCTTTCTGTCTAGTTGGGCTGGATTAATCGGGAGCAAACTCTACAAACCTGCCCCCACCACCACCCACTCACAGACCCTCAACTGAGTAAGTCAGTTTAGCGCAATCTTAAACCTTTAAGAGTTACATTTCTGAATGTAGAGAAAACTGGTTAAAAGATCATGATTAGAGAGTAGTGATTAATGATTCATGCTCTGAATTGTCTAAGGTTATTAGTGGTGTACTCAAAGGTTCTGTGCTGGGACCCTTATCTTTTAACATATTTATAAATGATATAGGGTCTGGAATTAAAAATACTTTTTTAGTGTTTGCAGACAACACCAAGCTATGTAGTGGAATAACATACTTACAACTTACAAGCCAACATCAATGCACTATTTAATTGGGCAACTATGTGACAAATGAGGTTTAATGCTGATAAATGTAAAGATATGCACTAAGGGGGCTAAAAACTTGCATGCGTCATACATACTAGGAGGAGAATAGCTGGGGGAGTTAATGATAAAGAAGGTTCTGGTAGCTCATAGACATAATAATGGCATGCAATGCCAAGCTGCAGCTTCTAAAGCTAGCAAAATACTTTTTTGTAATAAAAGAGTTATAGATTCCAGAGAGAGAGAGAGAGATCATTTCCCCCTGTCATTAGTAAGAACTCATCTTGAATATGCAATTCTGTTTTGGGCACTAGTTCACAAAAAGGATATTGGGGAACTGGAGAAAGCACAGAGAAGGGCAACTAAACTGTTAAGAGAGGCATTGAAGAGCTCAGCTATGAGAAAGTATTAGCTGGACTGAACGTATTCTCTCTTGAGAAGAGGCAATTAAGGGGGGATTTGCTCAACATCATTTGGGTCTAAAGAAAAATATATTTAAATTTCACTTACATAAAGGCTTGTTCACAGTAAGAGCTGTGAAAATGTGGACTAAACTCCCTCAAGACCAGCTCAGTAGATTGTTTAAAAAAAGAGCTGAATGCATTCCTAAATGCAGGGTAGTTCATGACTGCTGTCGCTGTCAGCTGACATCACAGAGCCGGTATAGGCCTTTCTGGGATGTTGACAATGATATCAAGCTGTCTGACTAACAGGTGGCTCCACCTTTCAGTGTGCCACTGAAAGCTTGAGAGCCTAAACCAGCTGCTCCTGCCCCCTCCACAACCCAGCGCTCCAGGGAGTGCTGGTGGTGCAGAGCACAGAGCAGTGCCAATAGCTAATACAATATTTGCACAACCCTTGAAGATAAAACTGATCTATCCCTCCTCATGTAAATGTTTGTTTATATGCCCCTGAAAGCAGAGAGGTCAAGATCTTGTGTATTAGATTACATTTTAATCATGTAGATGTGCCTCAATTATTCATGTATTTGTTATACTGTAACATGTTGTATTTTTTAATTATATTTTGAATATTTTGTCATTTTCAGTATACATCAGCTCTGACATTTGATGCTGTTCAAGTGATGACAGAGGCCTTCCGTAATTTGCGTAAACAGAGGATAGAAATCTCAAGAAGAGGAAATGCTGGAGATTGTTTAGCAAACCCAGCAGTGCCGTGGGGACATGGAGTAGAAATAGAAAGAGCTTTAAAGCAGGTAACACAAGGCTAGCAATTATGATTTCCTTTATAAAGAAAAGTTGATCTTGGACCTAAAAGCAAGGTTTACTTTTTAATTGTGCCTCCTTCCCCTTGCTGAAACATTGAATGAGTTAAAAAAACAAAAAAATCATATGTAGGTAAAACATGTTAGATAATACCTTTTCCCCTGGCTTCTATCTATGGTACCCAAGCAAGGGGTGATGTCTTCCTTTTCCAGCAAGATCTGGGGAATGTAATTAGCCCACACCTCACTGTGCTGCAGTGTCTTCTTGTAACATTTGCATTACCCAACATTCAACGGGATCTTGTCAGCAAAAGGATGACATCAAAACCAGTGTTTAAGTAAGAAAAAAAAAAAAAACACAAATGCTGGTGCTCAGAATCACTGGTGTGATGACTCACAATAATTATATTTAAATAGTAAAAAAAATTATAAAAAAAGTCACATGTAATTAAAATCATAAATGTCCAAACAATGGTGAAGAATACTGGATAGTGAGTCTGGAGGGATGGATCAAAATGATAGGGTCACTATCACAAAGGGCTGCTCTTCTCAGTAGTGAAGTCAACTCAAAATCAACATAGAAAAGCAAAAACAGAAAAGCGCCTCTGAGTGAAGTATTTTAATCGGAGAAGCAAAGAGTAATGAGCACTTACATTTCAATAAGTACAGAAATACTCGTCAGGTAGGGCAATATCCTAAGGCTTTGGCCGATGTCAAAGGCATACTTCCAGGAGGTACCAAGTCCCAGCTCCGTGAGCCACAAGGAGCCGGAGAGGAAGCCGACAGTGTCCTGTAAGGGAGAGGTAACGAAGGACTCGTGGAAACAGCGCGTGACGTCAGCGCTTGGCAAGGGAACACAAACGCGTTTTAAAGCATGGGCAAAGTCTGTGAGGAGCATGCGTGCTCCTTTCTCAAGTGTAAAGTGGGGAGAGGATACACATGAGCTTTTCAGAAGACACGAAGATGGAGGAAAACAGAGGTTAACCAAAAAAGTAAAACTTATATAAATCTAACTGAACTCCAAAGAAACAAAAAAAAAAATGCACTTTTTCATCAAATTAAAAAGATATTTAGGAAAGTAATTTATGCTTGTAATGTGTAAGGCAGGGGTGCTTAACCTTTTGAAGAGCGTGAGCCACTTAAGTGATTTGGTAACTGGTCGCTGACCACAATGAAATAAAACAGTTCAGAATTTACAATTTTTTATTTTGAAGAGCATAATGAGAATTTTTTAACAAAAATCATGATTATCATTTTCCATGGGACCATTCCCCATTGGATTTTTACCCACTGTTTAATCACAATAAAAAAAAAAAACATTTTATTGACATAGTTACATAGGTTGAAAAAAGTCCATCTAGTTCCACCAATAAATGAATAAATGAATAAACCAATAATTAACCAGATCATCATTAATCCCACTCTCACGCTCAGGTGTGACCACCCAAAAAAGCTCCAAAACAGGGTTGCAGCCATCCCATAAATTGCCAAAACAAGGACTGTGGACAATCTAAACAAACAACAACAGACCAGGGAAGCACATACATTAACAGTGCAATAAACGTCTTTATTAAGTAAAGATAAAAGGACACATAATGCACGCACATGCTCCAGCAATGACCCCAAGCTCATCGCCCAACTGTGAGAATCCACCTTCACAGTCCCTGTTTGGATGCCACTAGATGTAATCCACCTTGCCAAAGTCTCCGCTCCCCATGTCTGTGTGTCAGGAAAGAAAGAGAAGAGCGGGGGAGCTGGCCACAGTAGTGACTTGTGTATGACAGCCGCTGGTATTATGGAGCGGCATGCAGCCAAAGGAGGCTGTGGGGGTTGCCATAGGTTGAGCATTCCTTGGGAAAGGGAACCTTAAGGGTCCATTTACACTTCTATGTCATGGACAACATGTGTTACCTCAGCCACCTGTAACACATGTAACATGTGATACTGCATTACAGTGCCATTCACTTTGACTACCCCCTCAATGTACAAGACAATGCACTATAGCATATGGTAATTTTCTTTTAACGCATGCCATACTGTGCATTTACATACCACAAACAAGAAAATGGGCTCTAATAGCTTATTGCTGTGTGCAGAGCACTTGCATTTGTTGACAAAATCTATATTTTATAAGATTTAATATATTTTTTAAATATTTTATTAATATTTTTCTGATATGATTTGCTAAATGAGAGTTCTTACCCAGATTAAAAAGCTTCAACACAACAGAAATGTATTGGTAAATAGTATGAAAGTCTAACAAAAAACGATCTATCTAGTTACATAACAGAAATATTGAGCTCTAACATTTTACTAAATACAGACATGAGAGAGAAAAAACATAAAACAAACATTTAGATAAAAGTGCAAGGGATATATTCCATAATTACCATCCACCTATGAGTGAAGGCCCCATTCTGGTGACTGGTGTTCCAAAAATGTTCTCTCTTCCTCTACTCCCTCTAGTCTGTGTATATTATATGCTTCTGCCTCATTGGTTTGAATTGAGTGGCTCTCTTTGGTGAGCATCTCGATTTCTTCTTAAGATTGACTAACTCTTAATTCCTTATACTTTACATAAGTCAGCCCCCTTTAATGCAAATCCTTTGCACAAACTATTTTGAGAGGGAAACTTAAGTTTACAAGTTCATGACATTTTCAGGGAAATTAAGTATTCATGACCGACTTGCCGCCTTAATTGCATATATAAATGAGGGATCCTTTCAATGTGAATATCTGTAGAACAAAGAGGTTTGCGTCCCATTGTTTAGATAAACTAACTCAGGCACCAAATTGTCTGTGAAAAGCCTTCTCACATACAGTAGTAGTAATTAAGAACATTCCCCCTGGCAACTTAACTCATCCTCACCTGTATAACAGGGTCTTCTGGGAAGCTATATTACACACCCACATTGATACAACTCTAAATGAAATATATTCATAATTACGATAGTATTTTTAGCTGTTGATGGAGATTTCACATAAACTCATTATGTAACAGATTGAAGAAAATGATTATTAAGTCAATAACTCTATTTTCTGAAATTTTCAATAGGTCCAAGTTGATGGATTGACAGGAAATATAAAATTTGACCAAAATGGTAAAAGAGTAAATTATACAATCAACATCATGGAACTTAAAAGCAATGGCCCTCGAAAGGTAATATATAAAGAGTGGTTAATTCTGTTTTGTTTTTTTTTACATGAAACAATGAAAGGTCTGTTACAGTTATCATCACTTATCTACAGGAACCTACAAAAAGGTTGTCGTTTGATTAATTTTAATTTTGATTCCATTTATTTGGATGCATCACAGGACTTGTCACCTCAGCTGGTGCTCATCAATGCATGTCTTAATATCTGTTGCATCATGAACTTTAAAGTGGAACTTCATATAAAATCAGAAGTTCCACTTTTTTCCACATCCCTTCCCCTATACTATTTTTGGGTGATGGCATCTCTGGATCCCTAGGCTGGTAAGTACATGTTTATTAAAAGTCAGTCAGTACAGTATTTGTAGCTTTTGACTTAAACATTTTCTGAAAATGGCTGGAGTTCCTCTTTAAGTTATGTCCAATCAGAATGTTTTCTTAGTTTTAGATAAAGTGCAGAAGGGGAAGAATGCTTTTCAACTTCTTCTGCTGTTTGGGGCTGTGTTAGAGAGATTTCCCCTTTCTTCATGACCTGCTGTCAATATTTTTTCAGAAAGAACATAAGCAGAAATAAAAATATTTGTCCTTAGTAAAGTATGGTAAGAGTAGAATCCATTGTGACACATTTTAACAAGACCAACCACCAACAAAATGATGTATGTGCTGAGCTCATCCATTGAAATAGGACTGTCCTCTGTGCATCTTCAAGAACATATATTGTTCCACATAGCAGAAGACAGCTAGGCTCAAAGTAAAGTGTGGCCTTGCGTACCCACAAACCCACATATCTTGTTATGGTGAAGTTCTGAGGTGATCAAGTTATTGTAGGCAGGCAGTTGAATGAGACTGGAAACAGGGTGATTCACATGATACTAAGTTACTACCTCCTTCAGGCTGAAGAGAAAAAAAAAGAGGGAGGAGCACCTGTGCACTACACTCCACTTAGCGGATTATGTAAGCCCTCAAGCACTTCAGCCTTACCTCCTACCACAGTTTAACCGGTAGTGGCAGGAATTAAAAAACAAAGTGTGCAAATGTACCACAGTACGGTAGCTCCTAGTGCTTCAGGCCAACCGGCCTTATTCACAAAGTGAGTCTGGAAAGTGCCTCAATGCAGAGCCCAGTGCCTGAAGGTCACATTCCAGGCTAGCAATCTTCCAGATCAGCAGGGTCTGGGTACAGCCTCCAAAGGTGTTGCTGAGGATACGCTGTTACAGAGAGCTGCTGTGTGGAGACTACCTCAAGCAGTGCTTTGAAATCTTGCTTAAAGTAAGAAGAAATGTATCTACAGTGTACCAAGTATCTTGATTGAAGTGAACAGATGAAAAAAAAATAATTAAAAAAGGCTTGCAAAATTATAGCTAGTCTTTTATCAGCAGAACACAAGAAAAGGGGTCCGCCCTCCAAGGGCACTAGCAAAAAAGCTGAGGTATGACAGTTATAGGCAGGATTATAAGAGGGTTAGCTTCAACAGGCTTTTTTTGTTTGCTAGTGTCCCATCTTCCTGTAGGTGGCTGTAAAACCCGTATGTTAAAAAGGTGTGTGTCCCTAAATGAAAGATAAAGAAAAAAAAAGATTTTCAAGTATATAATTTAAAATAAACTTAAAATGCTTTGACTATTGTGGTAAAATCAATTTGCTTTATTTGATTGCTCTATCAGGTCACATTGGTCAACACTCTCACATTAAATTCTTGCTTTCCTTTACCAGAGTCAGTAAAACCCACTTGAATATACACATTTGTTTTTATTTTTCAATTAGCCATCACTTGCTGTTTGTTATTTTATTTGGCAGATTGGATACTGGAGCGAGCTTGACAAAATGGTGGTTACAGTCTCTGATGTATTGTCTGCTAATGACTCCATGGGCCTTGAAAACAAAACTGTTATTGTTACAACTATATTGGTAAGAATTACTGAGAATGTTGTTTTGCTTTGAGCTAGGAACTATGTGTTTACTTGAATTACAAAGATATGACTTACAATGAAAATGGCACATTGTCAGCTATGTAACAAATAATGTGAAACTGTAACAAAAAAAAATCCTATAATCACCTACAATTTTCTATGATTTCACTTTGAAGTATGGTCAAGTGTCAAATAGATCTCAAATTGTTTTTTTGTCAATATAACAAAACTATTTATGGGTATTACCTTAAGTTGAGACTAGCTCTCCTAAATGGCAGAATTTGTCACCTCAGACTCAAAAATAAACATTTATAGCCCAACTGAAGTATCACTTCTCTTTATTATTTCATGATTTGTGACCGATTTTTTGTGGAAATGCTTTGAAATGCTTTTTGCTCTCAGCAAAAAATGCTGCTTCCCCCCTCTAGTCCCACTCCAGTGCTCAGTGCTGGCATAGCTTAATAATAGTCACACCCCTGAGCACATACATTGAAACTGAGCATGCTGACTGGGAGAAGATGTGGAGGGGGTAACCTGACCTATTTCTTCTTTTCTGTCCTGTCCACAATAGAGGATGTGCCTGTATATCGTTGTAATGCCATTGTTGCACTGGAGGTTCTAAATCATGCTATGCTATATGGGGAGGGGAGCCTGAATCACAAGACTCACTAAATCAAGTTTCAATTATGTTTTTAACTGTTTGCCAGGAGCACACATTTAGCAAAATAACTTATAGTTAGAAACAAACGCTATAGAAAATGTGCAGGCCCATGAAATCTGATTAATATGTTATGGATAGACTTTAACCTTTTGAAAAACAGCATTCTTGCCTTCCTCATGACTGGCTGTGAAAGACCTTAATTTGCTTTTTGATTTGCAGTACCTGTTCAGTTTTGTATATGTTCAGTGTCTAGTCTGCAATTAAAGCATAAAAATACTCAGTTTCTGGGGTAAGGTTGGATGGGGTAAATTGCTCCAGGTATAAAGGCCATGCACCTAACAGTGCCTACACTTACCTGCAGTAGCTACCTAAGCCTTCCTGTCATAACCATTCTGACAGGCAAATCTTCAGCACTTTCCAGATTTCCTTCTTCGTATACAGCAATGACAGCTCAAAGTTCTCGCCTCCTAAAGTGTATTGTTCAGATTCTATTATCAAAAATCCACTAGGTGGAATAAAATGAACCTAGTAGCGGATTCATTAAATAGCATATGCAAAAACTATAATAGGTACCAAGATGTGGGTGGGTGTGTGAGAAATCGCTTTCCTAATAATAACTTTAAAGTTGAATACATGGAATTAAAATGACCCTATTCTACCCAAAAGAGAGTTCCACTTCAATTTTATTAATGTGAGAGTTGTGTTAAATGATTAAATGGTTAAAATGTGTTGGGTTTTTTGACAAACAACTAAAACTGCTTAAGGAAAATGTTGGTGTTCGGGCAGATATACTGCAGTACTGGTAATTGTTACAGTATATGAACTGTTTAAGTGCAGTTATAAATTACAGTACAGCACTGTGCAGCTCATGAGAAACGAGACAGCTTATTGTTATATAACCAAGTCACAGGATTCCCTAAGGACTGAAATTATTATCTGTAGAGGCATCCCATCCATCTCTCTATTACCTTTTTCCCCCAGCACCCTAATCAGCTCACATTGTGTATTACATGTCCCTGAACAGATATTTTTAGATCTGGTATATCAATATTTCTCTGAGAAGCACTAAAGTAATTTTCTCTCATGGGACTAAAAACGGCTTCTGGAATATTTAATACAGTTTTCTTGAGATATTAGTTTTAATATCAATATCGCACTAAATATATCTGCCTCATTAACAGATAATGGCTAAATATTCTGGTGCAATCTTAGTTTATGAATTAAGTTAAATTCTTTGGTTGTGGGGAGCCTGACAGTTGTAATTTTAATTCTTGTGGAGCATTGCATGTTCTAATTGTGGGCCTGTCTAATTAGAGGTTTTGTATTCTACCCAACTCCCAAGTCATCTGCTCTTGTCATCAGCTAACTTCTTCATTTCTCATCCAAAATGCTGTTTTTAAAAACAGATACATATTTACCAAGCCCATAGGGTGTGCTGGTATTACAACTAACTCTGGAGGTAATCACATTAAAGTTACAAACGTGGCAATGAATTGGGAGTGTTATCACAAAAAAAGCAGAAAATAGATCAGGACATCAATTTTCATTATATTAGCAGCTAGGCTAGACTAAGGTCTTGTCATGTGGATTTATTATCTATGAGACAGTTTTTTACTTAGCCGGGGGAATCTATGTTCACTTTGAACACCCATCCAACTGGAGAGGAAATAAAAAAATAGACATTTTCTTTCATAATTAATGAGGTACTGTAAATGACTACAGTGTAATTACAAAATATATTTTTTTTAGTAAATTAACCTAATTGTTTCTATGCAAGAACCTGGGAGTGACCTGGGGGCAAGCATAATGTAATACTGACCTATAGTGTAAATGCCACTATTCTAGATATGTCAACTATTCTCACCTTCCACCCTGTGCATTTACTAATGCATTGGCAGCAGTCCGTTTATTCTGGTTCAAGTTTATAGGAGATTGACATATGTTCCCCGACACTTGGAAGTTAGTGTCCATCCCACTTTTCATAGATCAAGCCAAAAGACTCCATTTGCTTGGAGCAGCTCCAATGAGTGCATTCCTAAATGCATGTTTACCTATATGTCCAAGTCTAAAGAGAGTGTTTTCTGAGATGATTCAAAATAACTGACTTTTTTTTACCATATCCTGGTGAAAAAAGAGATGTGCAAAGTGCAAACTAAGTAGCGCATTATACATAGGCATAGAATAGTTTGTCTCTGAACCAATAGCAAGAAGAGCATCAATCAGCATGATCACTTGAGGTCTTAAAGAGGAAGTAAACCCTGATGGGTTTACTTCCTCTTTGTTTCCCTGCAAAGGTAAAGCATAATGGACTACTATGCATCGCATAGTAGCCCATTATGTGTCACTTACCTGACACAGGAGCCAGCGATGTCACCGATGTCCCCTATTGCATGAAGCATCCATCTTCCCGCCACTCACATCGCTGCTCCAGTGCTGTGAGTGGCGATGACGTCACTCTGGCGCATGCGCAGGAGCCATAAGTGACGACATGTTTGCCCAATCCGCATGAGCCATAGACAGCGGTGCCCTTTTTTTGTAAAATATCTCCTTAACTGTGTAGGTTAAGGAGATATTTCTTGGACCTACAGGTAAGCCTTAATCTAGGCTTACCTGTAGGTCAAAGTGGTCTGTAAGGGTTTACAATCACTTTGACACGTGCAGAACGTCTTTAATTGTATTTTTTATTCTGTGTAACCTTGTCGTTTTTTATGAAAGAACAACCCAAGTCTATGCCTGAATACATTATGGTTGTAGCCTTACCTAAATGTTACAATTCTCTCTGACAGTATGCCCCTGTCAATGCATCCTTGGTCTTCTCCCCTTGCCGGAGGAAGAGAAATACCTGACAATTTTCCTACAGGAAACCCTCTTTGTTGCCAGAATGCAGATAGCCCAAATGTGGCTCAGACCAGCTTCCCCCACTATCCAACAATGGAAAAGTGCGGTGAACCTTACACTACCATATAAAAAGGTCCTCTACTCTCACCGCGGATGCCCTACTAAATTCCAAAAAATATGGGACAGATGGACAGAAAGCCCCAACACATGTGTTGACTGAGCTCACCCCCCTCCTTTCTACTAACCGCACATCTGTGCCACCAGTGCCCTGGCACTCTCTCTGCCTGTGATGATCTCCCTACCTTCCCTTTAACCCGCAGGTGTATGTATGCATTCTAGTCCCCCCCTCCCAACTCCCACCTATTGATAGCACTACGTACATGATATCAGCAAATGTTGATTGCGTCAGACAAACCGTGTATATGATGTCCTTACCTGTTGGTGCATGTTGCACCTGTTATCTGTTGTAACATATTCTGTATTTGAATACTCAATAAACTTTATTTTGATTAAAAAAATGTTACAATTCTGCCACATCTACTCACAATGTTGCTCCTACATTCATCGTCTGGGTACATTATGCCTGGAGCCCTGATGGAAAACGTTGATGCTGTCCCTTGTATTTATAACCCTCTTCTTTAATTTATTCATTCTCTGTGGTTCACATCCACACCCATTGCTTTTGACCTTAAGTAACCAGAAGAGAGGCATACACTTAACCAACATGTAAGATTACAGTATGTGGGATTCTTAAAATGACAGTTAAGCAATGTTTATGACAAGCTAACAGACTGAACAGTAGTTTTTTCCCATTACTAGGTCATTCATTTTGTCTGGTTCTAGTGCCAAGCATCTTTTCCCCAAAAATTACATAATGATGAGCACACATTTATCCATGTATAAACATCTTCCAGAATCTAAATGGCAAACATATCTTCAGGGACAAGCATGATATTTCCTCATTGACTCAGAATAGCATAGAACTTAGCAATTAAACTGTGACAGTGGTGTTTCAGCACTAATGCAATACAATTACAATTGGTGCCATGGGAAATTTTCATATGCTTGTGACTTTTTTTTAAATTGATCATAATTTATGAGGCACAGCTGACCTTTTCAATTTGTGACCTGGGCTCAAAACACCACTACAGATAATGTGGTGATCTAACCAGTCTGGCAATAGGAATTTTTATTGTGCAGATAAAAATAAGTCTGTCATTGCAGGTATGTGAGGTAAAAAAAGGACATGAGTGCAGTCACAATGTCAGTTTATTGATTGAGTATCTATAAGTTAGCTCATTACTTATTTAAGTTAAAGATTCGTTCAAAATAACTAAGCTGCTTTAAATAGTCAGGTTTTGACTTACTAGTAAAATATGTAGAAACCTAACATACATTTACAAAATGCAGCACTATCTTTTTTCATTCCACAGTCCAATAAAAAAGGTGTAACTGAATTATTTGAGGGTCGAGCTCCGGCAGTTTTTAGGGTAGGGAGGTCATTGTTCCACATCCTCAAAACTAACATAGGGCTGACTTGCCAAGAGTTAAGTTGTATTTACATGCTGTTTGGCCTAGAGTGAAGGAGTACATAGCATGCAACGTGTTGTTACTTCTATACCTAAACCTTTAAGCCCCACGTACTTAGAATACACATTTTTATTGCTTTTTTTCCAAGTACATCCAGCCTATCTCAGGCTTTTTTTTTAACTGTGCTTAGAATGGAACCATTCAAAGAACACAGAGGTGTGCAGTAGGAATAAGCAGAGTCGCCACACCATTTAACTACATGATATTAGAGTGCATTTGTTATAAATAGTGATTTTATTCATAGCGACCCGCTGGCTAAAATCTAACCAGCCTGGGAAGATTGGCAGTTGGAATTTGATTGTTTGCTGCATAACTTTCCTGTAGAAACCCACTATTATCCATGGCACTAGTTTTCAAAAATTAGTCTTAGCATTCCTTTTTTTGTTTATTCAGCTGTCTAGTTTTAGGGTGGAATGTTGTGAAAAAACAAGGATCCTACAGCATGTTTTATAGGTCTTTACACTATTCACAGTAGTCCATAATATTCTCTTAGATGGCTTTTCTATTTCTGTACTTATGTGATTAGATTATAAGTAACTGTATTGTCAAATGCCTTCAACTCTTACATAGGGTCTAATTGATAAAAAGTGCACTGTGTATTGCCCAGATTGGACAATAATGTCCTCTTTCCCTTATACAGCATTGTAAACATTTAAACAGAGGATCTGACTGGCTGTTGTGAGAAATCCATATTGTCTGAGACGGTTGTTCCCCCAAACAGTTTGAAAAATGACTGTCAGAAGAAAGTTAACTATTCCTCTTCATCTGCTGTACTGGCAGCATAGCAGATTTAGGCTCGGTTCACACTAGCCCTACTCCAAAGTCGCGTGACTTTCATTGCAACTTTGGAGTCTGACTTTGATACAACTTTGATGTGACTTCTTACAATCTGTGGCATTGAAGTTGTATCAAAGTCAGACCAAAGTAGTGCAGGAACCTTTTCTAAAGTTTGACAGACTTGTGTAGTATTAGTTAAAGGGGTTGTAAACCCTTATGTTTTTTCACCTTAATGCATTCTATGCATTAGGGTGCAAAACCTTCTCTCATGCTGCAGCCCCTCAGCCCCCCCATTTTACTTACCTGAACGCTGTCATTCTTCCGCTGGGAACAAGCATACCAGCACTAGCTGGTTTCTCTTGTCCTGTTTGGATAGATTGATAGCAGCGCAGCCATTGGCTCCCGCTGCTGTCAATCAAATCCAATGACGCGGCGCCAGGGGGCAAGGCCGAGTCCTGCATTCTGTGAATCGACACAGATGCAGAACTTGGGAGCGTACCCTCATGGGTGTCCACCAGGGAGAGCGCTTCTCCTACGTGGACACTCGATGCGGGGAGGAGCCAGGAGCGTCACTGAGGGACTCTAGAAGAGAAGAACTGGGGACACTCTGTGCAAAATAAACTGCACAGTGGAGGTAAAGATGGCATGTTTGTAATTTTTTTTTTTTAAACAAAGCTTTACAATCCCTTTAAGACAGCTCTCATAGAGAAACATTAAATTTCACATATCATCCAACTTGGGGATCCAACATAGTATCCGATATATTCACATACTATACCGCATCAATGTGAACCAAGCCTTAAGCACTTTATTTTCCTCTGTCATGCTCCCCCCCCCCCCTCTTTCCCCAGAATCATATGCACACCTTTCCTTATTTTTACACCACTCCATTTTGTTGCCAAAAGCAAAAGACATACCCAGAAGTTATGGGTATGTGTGAACATGTGACTTACTATGTTCAACGCAACAGTGCTAGGAGGTGATTGGCCTGTCATTGTCAAATCAGGCCTGGAAAGGAGTGCATAGCCCTGCTCAAGCTCCTTCAAGTCTGTTTGGACCTTACACTGGGTTTTTCCTGGTCCTAGTGCTGGAGCAAGGGGAGGGGGGGGAGCATAAGGGGCATGGGGACTTTATATGAAACACACTTCTCGGGTAGGGTGGGAACTAGATGTAATCTATATAATATGTTCAGTAGTGAGGGAGAGAGTTAGGTGACTCTTTTACCTTTTCTTCCATAGAAAAAGTAGAGGGTCACTTTAAATTATATAATTTAAAAAGATAAAAGCTGAACCCCTGCAGAATTCATTCACCTTTCCTCACACCCACACTCGGACTGGGGAAAAAAAACGATATCAGCAAGGTAGCTGCACAGGTAATGCAGGGTCAACAAGAATAAAGACAGCACCAGATGGCCTTGGTGGGCAGAGTAACAAGCTGGAGGTTTTTTATTGTACATGGGAATATAGCAAATTAGGCCATGGCCTATGGTGGTTGTACAGATAACTTGCCCTGTAAGACTGTACTCTGCGCATCTTTCTTTTTTATGTTGTGCTGCAGTAAAAAGCCCATGTATATTTCACATTTGTCTGAAAACAAAATTGCGTGATTCATCAAGTTGCATGCAAATGTTATTTTTACACCATCAATTTGGTGTTAAAGAAAATGTCCAGATCTTGTTAGATAATGATTGTGATATTTCCAGGAAGCCCCATATGTGATGTATAAGAAAAATGCAGATCAGTTTGAAGGAAATGATCGCTATGAAGGATATTGCGTTGATCTGGCAACTGAGATTGCCAGGCACTGCGGATTTAAATACAAACTGACAATAGTCGCTGATGGAAAATATGGAGCAAGAGATGCAGAAACAAAAATATGGAATGGGATGGTGGGAGAATTAGTTTATGGGGTAAGTACAGTGCACTTTGTTACTGAAGAATGTTAATGACCAACACCAAAGAACAAAAACTTTGATAACCATATGTTTTGCTAAAACCATTATTTCATGTTCATGTCTGAAATTCCTTCACTAATTATCATAAAATATTAAACGATACACATATTTAAACATATCGGTGTGCATCAATTATTTTAATCTTAGCAGTATATGATAAATGTGATTTTTTAAGGGAGGTATATTGTAAATTACTTGACTATATGTCTGCACTATCTTATATAAGTTACATGGCTAGCTGAAGCCACCCGATGGTACAACATAGTTGCTTATTATATAGCTGTGCCCTTGGGGTATCTTCTTGAGACAGTAACAAAAGAATCACATTTCATGTTTAAGTTTTGTGATAACAGTACTTCACATTGCACCTGGGGAGATGTTGAACCATTTTCCTGCGGTCAAGCTTCAAAATTACTCACAAACCACAAAGCTATTTTCCTTTTTCTTTCTCAGACATGAATCATGATTTTTCTGTCACCTCTTTCACCTTGAAATATGACATTATTACAGTCTGAAAGAATGAACAGTGGTATTTATTGAAGGATTGATATGCCTGACATATTATTTTAGTTTCCATAAATCTGTCCAAGGAAACAGTTTGGCAAAAAGTTGCATATGTGCTCTTGCTTGATGTAACAAAATGTTGTAATGAGTGAGGGATGCCATATTGTACCTTTATAAATGACGGATAGAAGTTGATTAATTGATATGGATAGTGAGACATTTTCTTGTTAGCACATTTTTAATACATAAGCTCTCTGTGATTCTTGAATGTGAAAATGTTACGAAATTAAGGGCACAATACATTTAGCATCCCAATGTGTAAAGTATATACTAGCACACAATTGCTTACAGCAACAGGGATACCACAGGATATTAGTACAATTGGAGTCTTAAAACTGAACGATTCTGTTTGTTACACTTTAGGCAATCTAGAAGCCATGCCACGTCACAGGGAAGTATGGGTATATTTATAGACCCAGGACCCTACATTTGTGTTTAAGCCACTATCTCGTTACCCTAAATCTCTATGATCTTTAATATTTAGTTACATGAAGATGTTGTACTTCCTCACTCATTCTGTACCCCAAATCCTAATTGCTATCACTACTGTTACAAATCCTTTACTGATACCACTGCTGGGTGTACTTACTATTATTTTTTATGAATTATTACATTACATTATATGTAATTTCCTTTGCACATAAAGTGGAGAAGGAATATTTTACTTTTAATAAGTGCCTTAACGTTTACATTATTGCTCTACAGCCAGCATTCTTAAGGGACTAAATCCCAGTCTTAGTCTGTATAAAAGTTTAGCTGAGATATAACTGTGGCATTGCAATAAAAAGCCATTGAAACTTTGCTCTGGAGTAAGAGCAGAGTGTCAAAACTACTCCATATGTTACCAACTTGAGCCTCTGCAGCCTCAGTTACTTCTCCTAGGCTGCAACCTTACTCATAGGAAGTAGACAGCCAGATTGGGTAATCTAATTTTAGATGAGGAATTTTTTGGGACACAGTGGTTTTTATTGCACCTGATTTCCTATGAACTATATATTTGCTGCTGTCTTATTAAACATGGTTATAAAACTATTATTGTATAAAATATGAATATGCACATTGCTAATGATTGTCCTGAATCATTCTTATTTTGTTGTTATAGCATAATTTCTAAGGTCAAATAAAAGGTCAGTTCCTCACTTGTCACTTTATATTTTTTGTTTTACAGAAAGCTGATATTGCAATAGCTCCATTAACAATTACACTGGTGAGAGAAGAAGTAATTGACTTCTCAAAACCTTTCATGAGCTTGGGAATCTCAATTATGATCAAGAAGCCTCAGAAGTCAAAACCGGGAGTGTTTTCCTTTCTCGATCCTTTAGCATATGAGATCTGGATGTGCATAGTGTTTGCTTACATTGGGGTCAGTGTAGTTTTATTCCTGGTCAGCAGATTTAGCCCATACGAATGGCATACTGAGGAGTTTGAAGATGGAAGAGAAAATCAAAGTAACGATTCATCTAATGAGTTTGGGATATTTAATAGTCTATGGTTTTCCCTTGGTGCCTTTATGCAGCAAGGATGCGATATTTCGCCAAGGTTGGTGATTCATTTCTTTTTACTTTGTGCATTTTTGGTCGGAGGTGAATAACATGGTCCATATACAATATATTGTACTGGAGAAATAAAAGACTCATCGTATGGTCACACTAAACATTTTGCATGCTAGAATTCTGGAAACAAATCCTAAAACTATGGGTTGAAGTATTTAATTTACCTTGATGTTTTCTCATTAAAAGTATATGTACCATGTAAAGACTACAGAAATGCACAAGGTTCCAATCATTTTATGCCTGCTTGGAGGGGTACCGTGTTTTTGCTGCATTCCCAGTCTACAGTTCCAGGTCCTCATGGCCAGCATGAACTGTGATGGGATGAAAGGATGGTGAGCTGCAACTGGAATGATGTTGTTGCTCCTGTGCCATGCAAGTCACACTTGACTTCTTTAATAACTGATATTGTATGTGTAAAGCTGATCAAGAAAACACATGAAAGATATTACCAGCAGTAAGACTCCATAAAGGGAAATGTTTTGTAGTTTGTCTTGGAGGTAGGTACATACAAATATTATCTTCTCACTGTAGAAAACAAAAAACAAAGCAGCTTGTTACAACTATGTGCTATTGTATTACCAGTTGTATGTTGATTTTCAGTTTGTATGGCTAAGACTCAAGTATATCGTTAATCATTTTTATATGTGCGGATAACAAATTACTGAAAAAGAGTATTCCTGAGTAATACAAATGTGTAGCATTAGGTGAAAACTTTATCTGGTTTCTTCAAAAATGTAAGGTACTAAAATTGCAAAGGCAATTTGTGCAAGTCTTGAAACAATCTAAGATGCAATAAATTGTAGTGTTTTGAGACTAAAAATAATAGGGCTAAATCTAAAATGAAATCTATATAATAGAGAAATGTAGCCTGCTATTGCTGATCTTCTAAAATTGATGGCTGTTCCTGTCTGTTTTCAGGACTTTCAATAAGTTGTTGACCAATGATTACCAACCAGTAAGTACAATTAAAGTGGTTGTAAACTTCAGACATGAAATAGGAACAGATCCTATCCCTCTATAGTGTGTACTACAGCATGAATTTCTTCTGAATAGTTTTCCTGACACAAAGTGAAAAATTGTGACAGGGGAGAGACTCCCCCGCAGATTGACAGCCTCAGCTCTGTTCCTCTGTGCTGTGTGAAGGGGCGTGTGTCCCATCCAATCAGCTGTTAGAGCTCCTCTTTACTGAGCTCTGCAGAGTGTAACTTCAACTCTCAGCCCCCTTTTTTTTCTGAACTCTCAGACAATCTTTAAAATTCAGCATTTTGAATAGATATAGAGAAGAAAGGGTGGCAGATAGACAGGTACAAATTATGTAGGAGGATTTGTTTCATCTCTGTGTATTACCTGAGGCCAGTCACTAAAGCAGAACTAAACCAATCAATGTAACTGTTTCACAAAACAGTTATATTCAAGGCATGCCGTGAATGATAAATATCTCAGTTGACTGTGCTCTCAGTTGAACTGACAAGCCATCAAATAGCTATTGTCTTAACTGATCACATGTACAGCACCATGCCAACTGCATCTCAAACTGAGGCTAAGTAAATAATAGGAGGGTTTAGCTCCTTATTAAGTCAGAACCTCTGGCCTGCAATCTTGCAGATACGTGATTATGAAAGTGTAGTGCTAACCCCCACAAGGGCTTCTGAGTTGTGTTCTAGATTCTTTGCCTCTAGTGCAGCGGGAGCCAGGCGAACCAAAACATTGACTCCTCTGGGGTCTCAGCAAACAGTATAGGGTTTGCCTTTCTAAAGTTTATTGCGGATTACCTTGGACGGGCTTAGGGGAGCTGTGGAATACTCCAGAACACTGAACAGGAATTTGAACAGTAGGACATAAAGTGGACAGCACCGGGACACCATTAGCAATGTTCCAAGCCAGGCAAGCCTTAAACTTAGTGCACCAGGGGTTAACATCAGTAACAGTCACTAGGATCCCTCTCTCTGGTCTGTACTCACAGTGTCCCTGGGACTTGGGTGTCTTCCTCCAGACACAGGCAGACAGTTTCCTCAGTGGAGCTTCTAGACTGGATCCTCAGTGAATCATCTCTTCCAGCTCTCCAAGGATTATCTGCAGAATAGGCTTCCCATCTATGCACAGGACAGGGTCTTAAGCTGGACTGCCAGAAAGGGCAGCAGCCCTTCTGGAAGGGAACCTCTCCTCCTATGGAAGAACACTGCTCTTTGAGACACAAAACTATTTATAAACTCCCCAACCACCATCTCAGCACACTGGAGTTGAATAAATATTCAGACTGCTCATTTGCTACAGCATTTACTAAACAAAACCTAGCAGCCTATCTGGGAGGGTGCCACAAATGTATTGAAACCATTGAATCGGCATGTGACAATAACACAACAAGAATTTTCAGAAACAAAAGTTTAGAAATGGCTGCCTGCCTACATATGCTGTGTCCTGTAGTCTGGGAGGCAGGGTAGTTATTAAGTGCTTTATTAACAAGCACAGACTTTTAAGTATATCATAACAGGAACATTATTAAACATGTAACCACTGTAAATAGTGACACGTACAGGCCCGAGATATGAACAGTGCATATTTCCCTCATAGTGCAAAATATTTTTTTTCTTCAGTATTGAAAAATACAGACAACAACACTGTGAAGAATTAAAACACATAGTTATATAGTTAGGTTGAAAAAAGACAGTCCATCACAATACAGTACTATAGATCTAATATTTCAATAATTTTTAATTGGTTTTATGAGAACAAAAGTAGACATGAGAGTGAGTACATCCATATGCCAAAGTCTATCGGATTAATACAATATATACAATTAGAAATGCAAATAGAAAACAAATATAGCTCTCAGCATTACCTTCAGCTCGAATTATACTTTGACATCAAAATTCATTATGAAGAGCCCAATAAAGAGAAAAAATAAAACAATTAAACAATATGCTATCTTACACCACTAATTTCCTTTAACCAAGTCTCCTCCTCCTCTATTAGCTCTTTTCCAAACCCAATTAAGAGGGGGAGTGACGTCGAAGACACCCTCTTAACCACTTCAGCCCCGGACCAATTGTCAGCTTAAGGACCAGAGGTCTTTTTTCAATTTCGCACTGCACTACTTTAACTGGTAATTGTGCGGTCATGCAATTTTGTAACGAAACAAAATTTGCGTCCTTTTCTTCCCACAAATAGAGCTTTCTTTTGATGGTATTTGATTGCCTCTGTGATTTTTATTTTTTGCGATATAAACGGAAAAAGAGCGAAAATTTTGAAAAAAAAAGAGATTTTCTACTTTTTGTTATAAAAAAAATCTAATAAACTCAATTTTAGTCAAACATTTGGCCAAAATGTATTCAGCCACATGTCTTTAGTAAAAAAAATGCCAATAAGCGTATATTTATTGGTTTGCGCAAAAGTTATAGCGTCTACAAACTAGAGTACATTTTCTGGAATTTACACCGCTTTTAATTTATGACTGCCTATTTCATTTCTTGAGGTGCTAAAATGGCAGAGAAGTACAAAACCCCCCCAAATGACCCCATTTTGGAAAGTAGACACCCCAAGCTATTTGCTGAGAGGCATGTTGAGCCCATTGAATATTTTTTTTTTTAGTCCCAAGTGATTGAATAAAGACAAAAATAAAAAATAATTTTTTTTTCTTCAAAAAGTTGTCACTAAATGATATATTGCTCACACATGCCATAGTTATATGTGGAATTGCACCCCAAAATACATTTTGCTGCTTCTCCTGAGTATGGGGATACCACATGTGTGGGACTTTTTGGGAGCCTAGCCGCGTACGGGGCCCCGAAACCCAAGCACCGCCTTCAGGATTTCTAAGGGTGCAAATTTTTGATTTCACTCCTCACTACCTATCACAGTTTCGAAGGCCATAAAATGCCAAAATAGCACAAAACCCCCCCAAATGACCCCATTTTGGAAAGTAGACACCCCAAGCTATTTGTTTAGAGGCATGGTGAGTATTTTACAGCTCTCATTTGTTTTTTGAAAATGAAGAAAGTAAAGAAAAAAAATTTTTTTTTTTTTCTTTTTTCAATTTTCAAAACTTTGTGACAAAAAGCGACATCTGCAAAATACTCACAATACCTCTCAGCAAATAGCTTGGGGTGTCTACTTTCCAAAATGGGGTCATTTTGGGGGGTTTTATGCCATCTGGGCATTCCATGGCCTCCGAAACTGTGATTGGCAGTGAGAAGTGAAATAAAAAAATTACTCCCTTAGAAAGCCTGAAGGCGGTGCTTGGTTTTTGGGGTTCCGTACGCAGCTAGGCTCCCAAAAAGTCCCACACATGTGGTATCCCCGTACTCAGGAGAAGCAACAGAATGTATTTTGGGGTGTATTTCCACATATGCCCATGACATGTTTGAGCAATATATCATTTAGTGACAACTTTTTGTAAAAAAAATATATATATATTTTTTTTTTTTCATTATTCAATCTCTTGGGACAAAAAAAAAAATATTTAATGGGCTCAACATTGCTCTCAGCAAATAGCTTGGGGTGTCTACTTTCCAAAATGGGGTCATTTGGGGGGGGTTTGAACTGTCCTGGCATTTTATGCACAACATTTAGAAGCCTATGTCACACGTCACCCACTCTTCTAACCACTTGTAGACAAAGCCCTTTCTGACACTTTTTGTTTACATGAAAACATATTTTTTTTTTGCAAGAAAATTACGTTGAACCCCCAAACACTATATATATTGTTAAAGCAAAGGCCCTACAGATTAAAATGGTGGGTGTTGCATTTTTTTTTTCCACACAGTATTTGCGCAGCGATTTTTCAAACGCATTTTTTGTGGAAAAAATACACTTTTTTTTATTTTAATGCACTAAAACACACTATATTGCTCAAATTTTTGATGAAATAAAAAATATGATCTTAGGCCGAGTACATGGATACCAAACACGACATGCTTTAAAATTGCGCACAAACACGCAGTGGCGACAAACTACATACATTTTTAAAAGCCTTTAAAAGCCTTTACATGATACCACATTAGATTCACGGAGGAGGTCTACTGCTAAAATTACTGCCCTCGATCTGACCTTCGCGGTGATACCTCACATGCATGCTGCAATTGCTGTTTACATATGACGCCAGACCAACGCTTGTGTACGCCTTTGCGCAAGAGAAGGGGGGGCAGGGGTGCTTTTTTTTTTTTTTTTTTAGTTTTTTTTTTATTTATTTAGCTTTTTTATTCTATTTTTAAACTGTTCCTTCCATTTTTTTTCTTTGTTATGATTTTTATTGTTATCTCAGGGAATGTAAATATCCCCTATGATAGCAATAGGCAGTGACAGGTACTCTTTTTTTGAAAAAATTGGGGTCTATTAGACCCTAGATCTTTCCTCTGCCCTCAAAGCATCTGACCACACCAAGATTGGTGTGATAAAATGCTTTCCCAATTTCCCAATGGCGCGGTTTATATCCGGGAGGGGGGACATTCCCTCCTACTGCTTGTAAAAGCAGTCTAGAGGCTAATTACCCGCTAGAATTGCTTTTACATGAAAGCCGATCACTGGCTGAAAAGAATGATACCAAGATGATACCTAAACCTGCAGGCATCATTCTGGTATAACCATTCAAAGTCCAGCAACATACTGGACATATATTGTAATCTTTTTTTTTTTCATGCAGCCTCTTGGCTGAACGAAAAAAAGAGATTGATTGGTGGGTATGCCCACCATTAGAATACCTCCCTTCATCCACCCACTTCTAATGATGGGCATACATGCACCATTTATATATGCCGATGCATGGGGGCATCCTCCCGCAAAAGTTATGCCGTGTACACACGGTCGGAATTTCGACCGTATGTACGTGGCATTAGGAGCCAATCGCTCCTCCCCGCCCCCTGCTGCCCCCATGCTTCGGCATATATGCTCTTTTTTTTAACTGTGGTGGTGAAATCACCTCCTACAGCGTTGGAGTCGCGGCTTTATGTATCGTGGGAGCAAACGCTGTTGCTGTCAAGATAAATAAATCCGCGCTGCAACTGAATGGCGCACCTGAAAACAAAAAAATGCTTAACACTAAAACACAGTAAACAAAATTACATACCTGAAAAGCAAGCATGATAAAACATGATAAAACATAATAAAACATTGCAGAATAGAATGGAGTAAAAAAAGAGCAACAATAGAGAGAGAGAGAGAACAATAAAACGACAACTATTTTTGTTTTTTTTATTTTTTTGAGATTCACAGGTAAAAAAGCTCCTGACTGTTAGCGACTGAATCAAAACGCTACCACAAAAAAAATGTTAGCGATCGCAGGGATCAGGCCTGACTCTGCGAACACTGCAGTTATGTGTGCTTAGTGTTTTGTAAGTGACAGTGATCGATCGATACTGCACTTGGGTGGGCTGGGCTGGGCGGAGGGGGAAAACGCAGGTGCTAGCAGGTATCTGGGCTGATGCCGCTAACACTGCGTTTTTTTGGAACCCTAAACTGCTGGGACGCTAGTATAGATCTGATCAGATCAGATATTGATCTGTTCAGATACTATACCACTAAGGGAGGTGTATGCTTTGCGCGTGGGTGTTTGCGGTACTGGCACTAACCTGGGGCGACGCAGACCTTATTTGACCCTAAAACCTAATTGATATCACCCGCCGGGCGATCAGGGGGTTAAACCGTTATTGGGTAATAAATGGCGGGTGCCCTGACAGTATAAAAAACAAGCTAACTAACCAGCGTCACCCGTAACAGTAATACAAAAAAAAAACTGGTTACCTAGCGACACTAATGCAGGGATCAGAAAAACGATCGCTTAGTGACACTGGCAAAAGGGGGTGAAAGGGTTAACTAGGGGCAATCAGGGGGTTAAACCTTTATTAGGTAATATATGGGGGTACCTGACGCTATATAAAAACCTGACGGGGAACCTAAATAACGAAATAACTAACTGGCTAACCAGCGTCACCAGTGACAGTTATACAGTGATCACTGGTGAAAGGGTTAACTCTAGGGGCAATCAGGGGGTTAAAACCTTTATTTAGGTTGTAATATGGGGGTACCTGACCTATAAACCTATTTATGAACCTATATAAACATGGCGGTTAACCTAAAAAAAAACTGGTTACCTAGCGACACTAATGCAGCGATCAGAAAAACGATCGCTTAGTGACACTGGCAAAAGGGGGTGAAAGGGTTAACTAGGGGCAATCAGGGGGTTAAACCTTTATTAGGTAATATATGGGGGTACCTGACGCTATATAAAAACCTGACGGGGAACCTAAATAACGAAATAACTAACTGGCTAACCAGCGTCACCAGTGACAGTTATACGGTGATTACTGGTGAAAGGGTTAACTCTAGGGGCAATCAGGGGGTTAAAACCTTTATTTAGGTTGTAATATGGGGGTACCTGACCTATAAAACTATTTATGAACCTATATAAAACATGGCGGTTAAAATAAAAAAAAAATGGTTACCTAGCGACACAATGCAGCGATCAGAAAAACGATCGCTTAGTGACACTGGCAAAAGGGGGTGAAGGGGTTAACTAGGGGCAATCAGGGGGTTAAACCTTTATTCGGGGGGGGTAGGGGGCTACCTAGGACCTAAAACTAACTGCCCTGATAGTTATTACAGTCACACTGACACTAAATGCAGTGATCAGTAAATAAATGATCACTGCAATTAGTGACACTGTGACTGGGGGGGGAGGGGGTGATCTGGGGGGTGATCAGGGGGTGACAGGGGGGTGTTTTGTGTGCCTAACTGTACTGGTGTCAGTGTAGTGTTGTGCACTAACCTTAACATGTTCGCCGCTCGGCGTCTCCGGTCACATAGACCGGCGCACCGAGCGTGACATCACTTCCGCCTTCCTGTCTATACAATAGACAGGAAGGGGAAGCTTTTCATTCGCCAGGAGCGATCGCGAGGGGGTGGCCAGAAACCACTGGCCGTCCCCTCGTCCCGGATCGCTCCTGAAGCGATGCCGACCGTCCCCGCCGGCGGAGGGGGGTCCGATCGGACCCCCCAACCGCCTAAAGAATGGCACGTACAGGTACGTGGTTCTGCCTGTACGTGCCATTCTGCCGACGTATATCTACATGGGGCGGTCGGCAAGTGGTTAAATAATCTTTGCATATTGTACACTAATTTTAACCAGTAAACAAGATTTACATAAACTATAAAATAGGGAAAAGTAAAGAATAGAGAAGAAGAAAGACAAGAAAAAGAAAGGAGGTGGATGAAGACTCACTAATTCACACTATATGCAGTGACAAACATTTTAACATAAAAACATAATGTAAAACATCTATCACTGCAGGGACACTCAAGAAACAATTGTTTAAGTGTCACATTCACACTGACATGCTGCATTTTATTACAGCAAACTGTGCCAAAACATACAGCAATGTACAACAATGCAGCGCAGTGAATGAAGTGTACATTTGTGCACTTCAAATAAAGTATGTACAAAACAAAAAGAACAAAAAAGAAGTCGTGTAATGCACTAAGGCTCCTTTCACAATGGGGCTGCCGAGCTTTAGCGCTAAAATTTTAGCACTCGTTTTAGCGTCGCTTTTTAGCTGCTAGCGGGGCCCTTTTAACCCCTGCTAGTGGTCAAAGAAGGGGTTAAAAGCGCTCGTGTTGCTTCAGAAGTGCTTTTCAGGCGCTTTGGAAGTGCTGCCCATTCATTTCAATAGGCAGGGCGTTTTGGGAGCGCTGTATACAGTGCTCCCAAACCACCCCAAAGATGCTGCTTGCAGGACTTTTCAGAATGTCCCGCAAGCGCACCGCCCCAGTGTGAAAAGTCTCACTGAAATGAACGGGAGGCGGTATTCAAGCGTTATTTAGAGGCTATTTCTAGCGCTAAAATGCCTGAAAACCATCTCAGTGTGAAGCCAGCCTTAATCACGCACCACACTTGCCCCTATCACAGCGGTGAATCCCTCCCTCAGCTCTGCATTGCTGTGTGAATACAGCCTTAAAGTATATGTGAACCCTCACCTTGTAAAACAACCCATTCAGTTTAACATAGAAATGCCAAACGTTTGTATGGGTTTGTAGGCAGGAATGCCAGGACATCAATGAAAAAATTAATAGACCAACTTCTGTTAATAAAAATATTTTATTGGATAAAACTTGGCCGCGGCATATATTATTGGATTGTAAACATATTTAATAAATAATAAAATACCATACCTATTTTATTTCGAAATAACTCAATACCAAATATTTCCGAAAATACAGCTCAGCCACTAAGACTCAAGCTGAAAAACAATCTGTCGTTATTATTATTTTACAAAACTGTCCCCCTTTACTTAAATAGAAAAAGGGACATTGCCACATAATGTAGCCGCAACAACGGAAAGGGGGGGTGGGAAGTTCCGCTGTTGATTCTCCTCAGGCGACTGGCCCCGGACCCCACGGACAAGCTCTTTATATAGGGACCCCCTGGAATTCCAGAATGTTCCAGGGGGTCATATGACCCCAGTTGACCTATCCCAACCCTAGGTGTTTCCTCCCTAGTTCTAGAATATTCCAGGTCAGCTGACCTGGGAAGCCAATCCCAGACCTTCCTGCCGATTCCTCACAGCGGAGGAGCCTGGAAACTGCTCCTGCCAAAATCCCATAAGGAAAAGGGGAGCCTTTATACAGGCTAGTCCCCTGTTACCCCCATTCTTATCACATTGTGAATGGTTTCTATATAATATTGCTTCTTTTCATTTTCTAAGAAATAATATGTTATGTTTTTTTTATTACAACATTCAGGGGAAGATTTAGTAAAACTTGAGTGCGCAAAATCCAGTGAGGCTTTCAGGTTTTAGTGTCGATGCATAATTGAACAAGCTAAGGATAGAAGCCTTAGGATCTGGGACTAGCTCCCCCACTTATACCACCAGTAGAGCACTGCCAAAAAACTGGAGCCACCCCTGGGGTAGGGTTAAATGAAGATTTGTGAGAGAAGAGCCCTATGTTATGGAATAAGCTTACAGCTCTGTGCTAAAAACTACTAGCTCCGAGCTCCTAGTGCTAAAAGCTTATCTATCTTTTTTTGGAGTGGGGGATCAAAAGCATAACATTTTTTGGGGTGTTGAGTACTGGGCTTTGAATTGTTCTTCTATTCCAAGAAAAACAGGTAAACATGCAATTGCTTATATATAGGGATTTAACACTACCCCCCCCCCCCCCCCTTAAAACAACATCCTGATTTAAACTGTGCAAGAATTGAGTATATATTTTCGGTGCTATAAATGCCTTCAGTTCTTTTTGCTAGCAGAATACACAGTTATAAACTTTTTAACATACAGTATCTCACAAACGTGAGTACACCCCTTTGCTACAATGTAAAGTAGTAAGTGTACAGCTTGTATAACAGTGTAAATTTGCTGTTCCCTCAAAATAACTCAACACGCTGAATGTCCATATTGGGCCCAATTAGCTATCCCCCCTCCCCGGTGTCAAGTGACTCATTAGTATTACAATGTCTCAGGTGTGAAAGGGGAGCAGGTATGATAAATTTGGTGTTATCGCTCTCACTCTCCCATACTGGTCACTGGAAGTTCAAGATGGCACCTCATGGCAGAGAACTCTCTGAGTATCTGAAAAAAAGATTTGTTGTTCTACATAAAGATGACATAGGCTATAAGAAGATTGTCAAGACCCTCAAACTGAGCTGCAGCATGGTGGCCAAGACCATCAGGTTCCACTCAGAACAGGCCTTGCTACGGTCGACCAAAGAAGTTCAGTGCATGTGCTCAGTGTCATATTTAGAGGTTGTCTTTGTGAAATAGACGTATGAGTGCTGACAGCATTGCTGCAGAGGTTGAAGGGGTGGGGGGGTCAGCCTGTCAGGGCTCAGACCATATGCTGCACACTGCATCAAATTGGTCTGCATGACTGTCATCCCAGAAGGAAGCCTCTTCTAAAGATGGTGCACAAGAAAGCCGGAAAACAGTTTGCTGAAGACAAGCAGACTAAGGACATGGATTACTGGAACCATGTCCTGTGTTCCGATGAGACCAAGATAAACTTTTTTGGTTTAGATGGTGTCAAGCGTGTGTGGCAGCAACCAGGTGAGGAGTACAAAGACAAGTGTGTCTTGCCTACAGTTGAGCATGGTGGTGGGAGTGTCATGGCCTGGGGCTGCATGAGTGCTGCCGGCACTAGGGAGCTACAGTTCATTGAGGGAACCATGAATGCCAATATGTACTGTGACATACTGAATCAGAGCATGTTCCTCTCTCTTCGGAGACTGGGCTGCAGGGCAGTATTCCAACATGATAATGACCCCAAACACACCTCCAAGATGACCACTGCCCTGCTAAAGAAGCTGAAGGTAAAGGTGATGGACTGGCCAAGCATGTCTCCAGACCTAAACCCTATTGAGCATCTGTGGTGCATCCTTAAATGGAAGATGGAGGAGCGCAAGGTCTCTAACATCAACCAGCTCCGTGATGTCACCATGGATGAGATGAAGAGGACTTAAGTGGCAACCTGTGAAGCTCTGGTGAACTCCATGCCCAATAGGGTTAAGGCAGTGCTGGATTAATGGTGGCTACACAAAAAAATTACACTTTGAGCCCAATTTGAAAATTTTCACTTATGGGTGTTTAGACATTAATGGCTGTGTGTTGGGTTATTTTGAGGGGACAGCAAATGTAAACAGTTATTCAAGCTGTACACTATTTTACATTGTAGCAAAGTATCATTGTCACATGAAAAGATATAATAAAATATTTACAAAAATGTGAGGGGTGTACTCACTTTTGTAAGATACTATATGTCAGATTTGTTTGCTTATTCAAATGACTATATAAATAAATAATTATTAAACAGCATTAAATAATAACTTCAATTGCTTACTAAAATGCTAACCACAACTCCCTTTGTAAATGCGATTCAACATATGTATGTAAATCACTGCAGTGTGCACTTTTTCTCACTTCCATGCCAAGTGAACACGAATAATGTTTTAAATTATAGTTGCCATGACAACAGCATGAGCTATAATTAAATACACTGTGTTCTTTTCTATCACACTAAATTAAGAGAAAAGATAAAAGTTGAAACTACTGCTCACAATTTTAACTACTTGTGGAAAGATAATGACAATTCGCATAAAAGCCACCAAAAAGAGGAAAAGCTGATTAGACACAGAATTTACAAATAGCCACATATTTTCCCCTTTTTGATTTTGCTTCATGAATATCAACAAATTAGGTACGGTAATATTTACAGTGAATGCTAGACTTGTTTGTTTATATAATACAGAAAACAGAAGTGTGTAGAAATTCAAGTCAACCAATCAGAAGGCAGCTTTCAGAGGCACAAAACAGCAAGCATCTGCAAGGTGATTGCTGACTGGTTGCTATGGGTTTCTACATCAATCTAATGTTCTTAATACTGTGTTATAAAAGAGCAGCACCCGGCGCAAATTCATATCACTCAACAATATTGGATGGTACATTTCAAATAACATACCAACAAATCAATGAAATATGACTCAATATGATTTATTCAGAAATAAATACTGTAACTGTGTTCTATGCAGAGACTGGAACAGCAGCACACTTTGTTCTCATTCTCGAACAGCTGATATATTGCACCATATTGAGAGAGCTGATACCAATGATACATATTTTATTTTCTCAGGAATGCTCTTTCCAGCCATTGTCTGCCCATACTGGTATATAATACACAACTTTTGCTGTTTATATTGGCCAACAAATTATGGTAACTAAGGATGGGCGAATGGTTCGGCCCAAGCATGAGTTCTGGCCGAACATTAGCTGTTTGGAAGTTCTCCAAACAACCGAATTATAGGGTCGTTCGACCATTTGTTCGGCCTGCCAAACAACCACAATGCACTGCGCCACCGCACAGGGCATTGAAAGCCCTGACTGGCTGAAGCAATGAAAGCTTTGCCCACAGAGAGACTGTTCAGGGCTATTAGACAGTTAGTGTGCTATAGTGTTCTATTCTGATTCTATCGTCGGTGTAGAATATCAGTTTAGTGTGCATCTAGGGATAGTTCTGTGTGAGTGTAGTGTGACCATTCATCTTTACATTAGTGTGACTGTAGGGATAGTTCAGTCATTGTGAGTGTAGTGCGACCACCATTCATATTAACATTAGTGTAAATGTAGGGATAGTTCAGTCATTGTGAGTGTAGTGTGACCACCATTCACCTTTACATTAGTGTGAATGTAGGGATAGTACAGTCATTGTGAGTGTAGTGCAGCCATTAATCTTTACATTAGTGTCAATGTAGGGATAGTTCAGTCAGTCTGAGTGTAGTGACCATTTAACACAGTATATTTTATTGCATTACTGCAAGTTTAACGCCATATAATTATGTGCATTACTGCAAGTTTAACTGTATATTTCATTGCATTACTGCGAGTTTAAAGTGGTTGTAAACTGCCCAGAAAAAAAACCTGCAAGACAAAGGCATAATGAGCTCATATACTAGCTCATTATGAATTACTTACCTTAGATCAAATCCCCCCAGAGGTCCTCGAACACCGTTCTGGCTGGCGACATCTCTCCCGGAGTTACTGGGTGCGGGAGCCGTCGGTAATGGCATACTAGCTGAATCAATGGCACGGACATGCCATTACTTCAGTGCGCATGTGCAGATGACGTCGGCACATGCTGATACAGGGGATATCTCCTAAACTGTGCAGGTTTAGAAGATATCCCGGGTAGCTACAGGTAAGTCTTATTATAGGCTTACCTGTAGTCAAAAGTGGTTGTAAAGTGTTTACAACCACTTTAACGGCATATAATTCTGTGCATTACTGCAAGTTTAACGCTGTATATTTCATTGCATTACTACAAGTTTAACGTCATATAGTTCTGTGCGTTACTGCAAGTTTAACCCTGTATATTTCATTGCGTTACTGCAAGTTTAACGCCATAGAGTTATGTGCGTTACTGCAAGTTTAACGCCATATATTTCATTGCGTTACTGCAAGTTTAATGCCATATAGTTCTGTGAATTACTGCAAGTTTGACGCCGTATAGTTCTGTCCGCTACTGCAAGTTTAACGCCACATAGTTCTGTGCATTACTGCAAGTTTAACCCTGTATATTTCATTGCGTTACTGCAAGTTTAACGGCTTATATTTTGTTGCGTTACTGCAAATTTAACGCCATATAGTTCTGTGCATTACTGCAAGTTTAACGCCATATAGTTCTGTGCGTTACTGCAAGTTTGACGCTGTATAGTTCTGTGCGTTACTGCTAGTTTAACGCTGTATAGTTCTGTGCGTTACTGCAAGTTTAGCGCTGTATATTTCATTGTGTTACTGCAAGTTTAATGCCAATTAGTTGTGTGCGTTACTGCATGTTTGATGCAGTATATTGCAGTATATTATAGTGTATCCGTGGAGTGTGTCTGTGTCGTGAATACTCAAATTAAGCTGCACCAAACACCACTTTCCATTGATTAAATTGCATCCATGTACACATTTACACATCACCCCCACTCCCACCTCATGTCTGGGAGGACAGCAAAGAGAGGCAGACGTTCCCATGGCACTGTAAGGGGGCAAGCAGCGTATGTGTCCACAGGCAAAGGTGGACATGGTCAGTCCTCAGGTAGGGCATCATTTCCTCTGTTTAGTGTTGTTGCCCACGCAATCCAGTCACAGAATGGAGGTGGTGGACTGGCTTATTAAACTGTCCTCATCCTCTGTCACCCAAGCAGAGACTAGTTCGTAGTCCTCTGCAGCTGCCAGAGTGGGAAAACCTACCTCCTTTTCTACAGCTATTCCTGCCATAGCCCCAGCATCTGGCATGGAGGAGTCAGCGGAGTTATTTGAACACAGCATCAGCCACTTGCTCCTTGACGATGCACAGCCATTACTCGATTCTGATGTTGGTTCTGACTCTTATGCCGCTTACACACGACCAGCAATAGACAGATGAGAGCTTTTGGTCAGAAAATGCGACCGTGTGTATGCTCCATTGGACTTTTGCTGGCTGAATTCCCGCCAGCAAAAGATTGAGAGCAGGTTCTCAATTTTTCGGTCAGAAAAAGTTCTGATCGGAAAATCTGATCGTCTGTACCAATTCCGACGTGCAAAATTCCTACGCATGCTCAGAAAAAATTTGACACATGCTCGGAAGCATTGAACTTAATTTTCTCTGCTCCTCGTAGTGTTGTAGGTCACCACGTTCTTGGCGGTCGAAAGTTCAGCAAACTTTTGTGTGACCGTGTGTATGCAAGCCAAGCTTGAGTGGAATTCTGTCGGGGAAAAAAACATCCAAGATTTTTCTGACGGAAAATCTGCTCGTGTGTACGCAGCATTAGGAATTCCACCTGTCCATAAACTGCCTGATTTGTGACACGCCCACAAGGTGGAACTTGACTTTGGTAATGCTGCAGTGACTGCACATGCAGCAGAGGGCCGTTAACAAGTACCTGTGTGAGTATGGCACAACGACAGGCTCAGGCCTGCTCAACTTTTTTTCCCCACGCCAATGGCTGCTCATAAAGGATGCATGCACTCTACTGTCACCATTTGAGGAGGCCACAAGGATGTTGAGCCATGACAATGCATTCATCAGTGACACAATCCCTGTTATGGTCCTGCTGGACCAGACTCTGCATGGAATTATGGACAGGGCATTCGAGGCAGAGCAGCAGAACGAAGAGGAGGACTTCCTTTCCTCTTAAGGTCCACTTTATGCAGACACCCTTGTTCCTATGCCACAGAACACACAAGAGGAGAGAGAGGAGGAGGATTCTGGCAGTTTTGGAGGCATTAAAGCAGAGCAAGACATATGTCAAACATTAAGAGATGGTTTGCCATCCGCAGAACTCTTGAGAGTAGTACATGGCTGTGAGGAGGCAGTTCCTGATACTATAATCCTCAGTGACCCTGAAGAGTCTGCTTCTCATGCCTCTGCAAATTTGCGGTGCATGGGCTCCCTCATGCTTCAAAGCCTGCGAAAGGACCTGAGAATACCTGGCATAAAGGAAAAGGATCACTATTAGTTGGCAACCCTCCTTGACCACCATTATAAGGGGAAAGTCTCAGAACTCATCCCGTCCCCACAGAGAGTGCAGAAGATGAAATCTCTTGAGGACACCTTAAAGAGAAATTTATGGAACGCTTTTCCCAACTCTGGCAGGTTACAGTGTCATGGAAAATGTAGTTTTGAGACTTCTGTTGGTCTAGTGGTGGAGAAAGAGGCCGCCTAAGTGATGCATTTCAGAATTGTTTTAGTCCTCGCTGCCCAGGGCTGTCAGCTTTTACATCCCATCGGCAGAATCTGCATCACATGGTGGAAGATTATCTAAGGTTGAAAACAGAGATGGAGAGTTTTCCAGTCGACAACCCACTGGCTTACTGGGTCATGACAATAGAACACTGGCCAGAACTTGCCCAGTATGCTATTGAGCTATTGGGCTGCCCTGCATCCAGCGTGCTTTCTGAATGGGCATTCAGTGCTGCTGGAGGTTTTGTTACTGATCATAGAATGCATCTGTCCACAGACTCCGTGGACCATCTGACTTTTAGCAAAATTAATCAGTCTTGGATTACCAGCAGCTATGAAGCCCCTGATGCCAATGTCGCCGATTAAGTGTTTTTGGGATGCAGAATCTCTGCAGGACTTCTAGGCTGCCTAGTATTGTGAGTGTTTATTTTCTCGGGAAGAATGTTTTTGGTGTAGGTTTCATTGGCACAATTAACACCCAAAGACTAATTTTTCCGCACCTGTTTGACAGGTGCATATCATTGCAATTTTTGACAGCAAGGCCAATTCTTGCTTTCATCTATAGGGTTACGGTGTGAAGGCGCCACCAACACCAAAAGAACAATTTTTCTGCACCTGTTTGACAGGTGCATATCATTACAGTTTTTGACAGCAAGGCCAATTCTTGCTTTCATCAGGAGTACCTCTATAGGGTTACGGTGTGAAGGCACCACCGACACCAAAAAAACAATCTTTCCGCACCAGTTTGACAGAAGCATATCATTACAATTTTTGACAGCAAGGCCAAGTCTTGCTTTCATCAAGAGTACCTCCATAGGGTTATGGTGTGAAGGCGCCACCGACACCCAAAGAACAATTTTTCTGCACCGTTACAGAAGAGAAATCCAAAGTCTGTGGTAGAGACACCAGAATTTATCCAACAAATCTCTAATCTTGTTCCCCGTTCACTTCATTGTGGCCTCATCATACAGACTGGCTCCCCAAGCAGTTGCTTACAAAATAAAGAAAGCTTGAAGGGCTTTATGAATACAATTATTGCTGCAGCAGCTTCTATTCATAGTACAGATGTGCCAATTTAGAGGTGGACTAAGGGGACCCCCCAGGCACTATATTGAAAGGAATTTTTCATTTTTATACTTTCACTTTAAGCATCAATAAATCACTGCTCAAATTACATTTCTTTCATTGATACATGTCCCACAGGGCAGTTCCCAGACCCCCAAAACCATTGTATGCCCAATTACTTGCATATAAGCCTTCAAAATGGGCACTTTTGATTTTTCACGTTCGGTCCCATAGACTTCAATGGGGTTCGTTATTCGGTTCCAAACTTTCCCAATGTTTGAAAGCTCTGATGCAAACTGAACAGGGAGTTGTTCGGCCCATCCCTAATGGTAACCTTGAATATCCAGCATCAAACTGGTTTGTTTCCATACCATTACAGATCATCACAAGTAAGCTTGTTTTTGAGAAGGTTTGCATTGTCGTCTTATGGCTGGGTATTTTAGATATAAATGGTTGTATAACTAGAAATTGCAGTAATTTCCTTTTTTAAACTAGTGATTGTTTTTAATTGAGGACTAGGATTATGGTTTGCTTGGGTACTGGGCCAGGAACCAGGTTTGTTAATTAGATATACTCTATTATTGCTGGTCACTGTTTAGGAAGAACATTTTTCAGTTGCCAAGGAACATTTCACAGTCAACTCAGTAGCAGTCTAATAACATCTTGCTTGATGCACTGGGTTCTAAAACTGCTTCCTGTGTTAAGTGAAAAAAAGAGTTCACTTCTATTGGGACAATTTGGAATGTTGTAAATGAGGTGATCAGGGACATAGTTTGCACTGCTGTAAAAATGTTTACAGTGCTGTTATAATACTTCATAGAACATATCTTTATGTGTCTGTCTATTATGGTAACCATTACATTTAACTATCCCTTATGTTTCTCACAAATTTTAAATAATGATGAAGGAAAGTAAATGTAATGGTATACTTTCTGCCCAGTTACGAATGTTCACATTTGGCTTGTTTCTATTAGGTCTGTCAACAACTGTCCACACTTATGGAGAGTTGGCAGTGGAATGTTAGTAGAAACATTCCATTGTGTCTACAGTTTCCACATGGCAACAAGCATAATTTGAACGTTTCCATTTGGTTACCATAGATCATTTAAAAGCTGGTAAAAATAAAATGTTAAAATTATTCTAAAGTAACTTAATTTGCTAACTTTGTTCACAATATCATCTCTGCTAAATATTTACATACCAGACTATTTATACCATCTAACAGAAGAAGAAAGTACTGTATGTGGCATAAGTACAATTTCACTTCTAAAATTTTGTTGAATCTGGTACTTTACTGTAAAAGATGCAACGGCTTTTTCCCTTTTGTTGGGAGATGTTATTTATCACATCTGACCAAGGCAAGGCAACAATTCTCCAGGGTAAAGATATTGCTTATTTCCAAAGTTGCATTTTCATCCATAATATTAGTTAAAGAATACCAATAATAATACAAGAAAGAAAACAGTTTCCCCTGATTGGTGGACTTTAAAGGCACAACATATCTTTCCCCAAAAGGAAAATGGGATAAAGTATGAATATGGTATAAAGTATTACAAAATTTATTTGAAAAATAATATATACATAAAAAATATATAGAGCGTTTTTACAAAATCAGCATAATATAAAATGCATCAATAACATCATAGCGATCAGACATGATGCGTTTCGAAGTTATCTGAAGTTTCCTCCTTCTTCAAGGGTCACAGTACAGGGAAAACAGAGCCCGGTTCTAAATACAAAATATATAATTTTAACATGATAGTTATCACAGTTTTCAGGGAAGATAGAACAGAGAGCAGGGGGCAGGGTAAGCGAACACAGAACATCAGAGCAGATAAAGTCTGAACATAGCAAGAGAACAACTTACATGAATGTAGATGCAGTGATTGAAAACACTCCATTGTACTAAAAACAGTAAAGTGCATCAGATCAGATATTTTCCATAGAGAAGTCCATCAGTGTTGATATAGGCCGATGTTTAATATGCCTATAGTTGATGGAAAGCTGTATCTATAGTGTATGGTGGAGTCCCATCCTTAGATGTGGGGCATTGTCTGAGATCCACAAACGGTAGGGGAGAAACGTATCACTGGACCACTGGGGTCAGCAGAAGAAAGGAGTCCTCTAAAGAAGTATAAGAACAGATTGAAAGTTTCATTAAATACACATCCAAGTGTGTTTAAAGGGCTTATATTGAGTCTATTTAAGGTGTGAATATATGTCCCAATAAATACCTATAATAGTCGACTCACTAGTCACCTCGAAAGATAGTAGCCCTGGAGATAGCAGACAAAATCTGCAAGAAGAAAGTAATAAGTACCATGTATATATTACAATAAAGTCTCGAAGGTTAGTAAAGAAGGTCAAAAGTATGACCAACATAGAATGATCTTAAGTGAGTTTAACAGCGTGAACACCTAAATATATATATGTATATACCTATGTTGCTGATGTACGTATATTTTTCTCATAATGCCCATATATTAATTATTGAGTGCATTTGTCCGTATTGGATCATAGCCACTGGAAAGACTGGAACTGTTGCATTACTATATATGCATCTATTTTAATTAAATTCAAAGGAGTCCTTAAAGGTTTGTACAGAAAAAATAGAAAGACAAATAAAACCACCAGAAAGGATGGATGCATCAAAACTAAGTAATTAGAAAGGATGCTGCACAGGTCCCGAGTCAAAGTTGCTATCACTCCTATAAACTAGTATATGCCTATATAGAGTAAAGACCTTTCAGAGTGAAGAGGTGTGCTGTATAAGCAGCCATTAACCTCAATTTATGCAGTTTAATAGTAGACTGGGGCTGGTATTTTAAGCTTCCTATAACGCCAGATCAATTGGTATAAAACAACGGAGGCTTTTTGTAAAAATGCAGTGGTATTCCTAATGGGCAAAGTTAAAGTAGACGTATATAGCAGGTAAAATGAAGGTGAGGATAGAGGGAGATAAAACAAATACCTTAAGATATGCAGAGTATATGCAGCCGCCTGTCTGTCCACAACACGGCATCTGGTGCAGGTACAGACAGGCCAGGCTGCATTCACTCTGAAAGGTCTTTACTCTATATAGGCATATACTATTTTATATGAGTGATAGCAACTTTGACTCGGGACCTGTCCTTTCTAATTACTTAGTTTTGATGCATCCATCCTTTCTGGTGGTTTTATTTGTCTTTCTATTTTTTCTGTACAAACCTTTAAGGACTCCTTTGAATTTAATTAAAATAGATGCATATATAGTAATGCAACAGTTCCAGTCTTTCCAGTGGCTATGATCCAATACGGATAAATGCACTCAATAATTAATATATGGGCATTATGAGAAAAATATACGTACATCAGCAACATAGGTATATACATATATATATTTAGGTGTTCACACTGTTAAACTCACTTAAGATCATTCTATGTTGGTCATACATTTGACCTTCTTTACTAACCTTCGAGACTTTATTGTAATATATACATGGTACTTATTACTTTCTTCTTGCAGATTTTGTCTGCTATCTCCAAGACTACTATCTTTCGAGGTGACTAGTGAGTCGACTATTATAGGTATTTATTGGGACATATATTCACACCTTAAATAGACTCAATATAAGCCATTTAAACACATGTGTATTTAATGAAACTTTCAATCTGTTCTTATACTTCTTTAGAGGACTCCTTTCTTCTGCTGACCCCAGTGGTCCAGTGATACGTTTCTCCCCTACCGTTTGTGGCTCTCAGACAATGCCCCACATCTAAGGATGGGACTCCACCATACACTATAGATACAGCTTTCCATCAACTATAGGCATATTAAACATCGGCCTATATCAACACTGATGGACTTCTCTATGGAAAATATCTGACCTGATGCACTTTACTGTTTTTAGTACAATGGAGTGTTTTCAATCACTGCATCTACATTCATGTAAGTTGTTCTCTTGCTACGTTCAGACTTTATCTGCTCTGATGTTCTGTGTTCGCTTACCCTGCCCCCTGCTCTCTGTTCTATCTTCCCTGAAAACTGTGATAACTATCATGTTAAAATTATATCTTTTGTATTTAGAACCGGGCTCGGTTTTCCCTGTACTGTGACCCTTGAAGAAGGAGGACACTTCAGATAACTCTGAAACGCGTCGGGTCTGATCTCTATGATGTTATTGATGCATTTTATATTATGCTGATTTTGTAAAAACACTCTATATATTTTTTATGTATATATTATTTTTCAAATAAATTTTGTAATACTTTATACCATATTCATACTTTATCTCATTTTCCTTTTGGGGAAAGATATGTTGTGCCTTTAAAGTCCACCAATGAGGGGAAACTGTTTTCTTTCTATTATTATTGGATGTGGCACACAATTTCCTAATCTCCCCACATGTGCAACCCAGCCGACCTAACCAGTCTTTCATAATAATAATACAATCAACAAAAGCTCTACTTTTCAAGACTAAAGATTTTCAAAAACTAGAGCAAATCGATTAAATTGCGTTCTTTGTTTGTAAAGGCATAATTTTGAGCCTATTTATTTATGCTTCAGTTTATGCTTCAATTATCCATTATGCTTCATTAACATATCAGTTTCTCAGTTTCGTTGCAGTTCCTTTTCTTGGTTTCTAAAGGGGAGTTCTTTTGCAAAGCTATACATTATTATAGTGACAGCAACAGAAAGGTCAAAACAGTAACCAGGATTGTAACCATGTTATATGTTTATTTATTTTATGATGTTACTCTGTTAAGACTCTTTTCATTTTAAACACAAATTTCATACTTGTTGTTAGATCCCTATCTGGTCGCATTGTTGGAGGTGTGTGGTGGTTCTTTACCTTGATCATTATTTCATCTTACACGGCTAACTTAGCTGCCTTTCTTACTGTGGAACGAATGGTGTCACCTATTGAAAGTGCAGAAGACCTTTCCAAGCAAACAGAAATTGCATATGGGACATTGGATTCAGGGTCAACCAAAGAGTTCTTTAGGGTAAGTGTGCATTTTCAAACTGCTGTTTTCATTCAATTAAGAGGTTTAATACAAAATTGCAACTTTGTTTTTTCAAATAATGATAGCCATGTTTATATGAAGCCACTCAAAAGGTGTCCACTGGAAACTTTACTTTGATATTTATTTAAATTTTAAAATGAATAGATAAATGTGTAGAAAAATGGTACAGTTATCTTTTCCCAAATGATGTATATTTGTTACAATATTGTGCCTTAAAAATAATTGTGGCATGTTCTACAAAAAAGGTCATTAATTATTACACTTATGAAGGATGAAGGTTTGGGACAAGCTTTTTTTATATCATGTGAAATTGCTTCACAGTTTTGCAGAATATTTTAAAACAACATTTTCTTGTAACATTCATGCTACTGCTAACTAGCAGAGGAAAATTAACAGTTTTCATTTTTTTTTTTCACTTTATCGACTTTGCAGCAGTAAGCATTGTGGAGTTCAGATTGGCAAAATTAGAATTATGTTGTGATATGAACCTAGGTTTTAAGAGGCTTGGTAGTAATATGGTATATGCTGGTGAGCTGCTTCATGTCCATGTACTTTTTTTCTTTTGACAATAGTAAAGAGGAAAACAGATTTGATAAGGATAGATAAAATAGAAGTCATGATATCTTATGCTATATGTGTGTTTACTTGATGAATAGCAATCTGCAGAGCAGTATTTGTCAATGGGCTGTTGTTCGCTTCAGATCTGCTTCACTCCCCAAGAGTCAATAAGAATGCAAAAGAAGCTTGAAACAGTTGTTGTCGATTGCAAGCAGAATGCACCTGAATGCAAGCTGCATTTGTCCATTGGCACAAGCCCAAAGCCTGTCAGCAAAAGCGCAAAGTCACGTGTTCCCTTATGAAGAGTCTGGTGGAGTAGTTGTGCCTCTGCCTAAACATTGATCCTCTCTTTCAGCAGGAAACATGTGACAAATATGCCATCAATACCATCCTAAAGTGTGGTGGGGTGGTGGCAAAGGGTTCTTGCATATTAAAAGATTTGTTTAATTTTAAAAATAAAAATGATCTATGCTTTATCTTGTGCCTCCATTGGTAACTCTGGAATATATCCTGTTGAGGAGTCCTCCAAAAATGTTTTTAAACTTTCCATGAACACTTTAGAACTTCCTGGGGAAGGAAAGTTGATTGTTGTCTGATACCATCACCTACTCTATTGTTGGTCTTTTACCACTTGCTGCTGTTTATATAAAAACGTCATGTGAGCAAATGGTTACATTAGGCGCATAGTTGCAGCTGCAGCCTTGAGCATGGCATAATTTTTCACAACTGGCGATTGGCTGTTCAGTTACAGTGATCTGGGTGGCTCTGCAGCTGCTTGATTACTTTTACATGGGTGACAGACTTCATCATATACAGCAGTGGTTCTCAACCTCAGTCCTCAAGTACCCCCAACAGGCCATGTTTTGGGAACTTCCCTTAGATAAAATAGCTCTTATCAATACCATGTCATTGATATTGATTTAAAGCAGCCTTGCAAAGTAAAGGAAAACCTGAAAACATGGCCTGTTGGTGGTACTTGAAGACTGAGGTTGAGAACCACTGATATACAGTGCCTTGCGAAAGTATTCGGCCCCCTTGAACTTTTCAACCTTTTGCCACATTTCAGGCTTCAAACATAAAGATATAAACTTTTAATTTTTTGTGAAGAATCACCAACAAGTGGGACACAATTGTGAAGTGGAACGAAATCTATTGGATTTTTGAAACTTTTTTAACTAATAAAAAAATGAAAAGTGGGGCGTGCAAAATTATTCGGCCCCCTTGCGTTAATACTTTGTAGAGCCACTTTTTGCTGCGATTACAGCTGCAAGTCGCTTGGGGTAGGTCTCTATCAGTTTTGCACATCGAGAGACTGAAATTCTTGCCCATTCTTCCTTGCAAAACAGCTCGAGCTGAGTGAGGTTGGATGGAGAGCGTTTGTGAACAGCAGTTTTCAGCTCTTTCCACAGATTCTCGATTGGATTCAGGTCTGGACTTTGACTTGGCCATTCTAACACCTGGATACGTTTATTTGTGAACCATTCCTTCATAGATTTTGTTGTATGTTTTGGATCATTGTCTTGTTGGAAGATAAATCTCTGTCCCAGTCTCAGGTCTTTTGCAGACTCCAACAGGTTTTCATCCAGAATGGTCCTGTATTTTTTGGCATCCATCTTCCCCTCAATTTTAACCATCTTCCCTGTCCCTGCTGAAGAAAAGCAGGCCCAAACCATGATGCTGCCACCACCATGTTTGACAGTGGGGATGGTGTGTTGAGGGTGATGAGCTGTGTTGCTTTTACGCCAAACATATTGTTTTGCATTTTGGCCAAAAAGTTCGATTTTGGTTTCATCGGACCAGAGCACCTTCTTCCACATGTTTGGTGTGTCTCCCAGGTGGCTTGTGGCAAACTTTAGACGAGACTTTTTATGGATATCTTTGAGAAATGGCTTTCTTCTTGCCACTCCTCCATAAAGGCCAGATTTGTGCAGTGTACGACTGATTGTTGTCCTATGGACAGACTCTCCCACCTCAGCTGTAGTTCTCTGCAGTTCATCCAGAGTGATCATGGGCCTCTTGGCTGCATCTCTGATCAGTCTTCTCCTTGTCTGAGCTGAAAGTTTAGTGGGACAGCCAGGTCTTGGTAGATTTGCAGTGGTCTGATACTCCTTCCATGTCAAAATGATCGCTTGCACAGTGCTCCTTGGGATGTTTAAAGCTTGGGAAATCTTTTTGTATCCAAATCTGGCTTTAAACTTCTCCACAACAGTATTACAGACCTGCCTGGTGTGTTCCTTGGTCTTCATGATGCTCTCTGCGCTTTCAACAGAACCCTGAGACTATCACAGAGCAGGTGCATTTATACAGAGACTTGATTACACACAGGTGGATTCTATTTATCACCATCAGTCATTTAGGACAACATTGGATCATTCAGAGATCCTCCCTGAACTTCTGGAGTGAGTTTGCTGCACTGAAAGTAAAGGGGCCGAATAATTTAGCACGCACCACTTTTCAGTTTTTTATTTGCTAAAAAAGTTTAAAATATCCAATAGATTTCGTTCCACTTCACAATTGTGTCCCACTTGTTGGTGATTCTTCACAAAAAATTAAAAGTTTATATCTTTATGTTTAAAGCCTGAAATGTGGCAAAAGGTTGAAAAGTTCAAGGGGGCCGAATACTTTCGCAAGGCACTGTACAGTATGACCTTTTTTGAGTAAAAGATTCTGTGTATATAGTGTTATTGATAAAGAGTAGAAAACAAGATTCTTGTTTCCAAATGGCATTATGTTGCCCAGCAATTCCAGCCTAAGGGTGATTTTAAAAGGTATTTGAATGTGTAATGTATAAGTTCAGAGTGTCTTTATATCAATATGTAGTAATTTTTTATTTTTTTTTGGTCAACAATAACATTTTAATTGGATTTAAAAGGTGAATAAAAAAGAACAATCAGATTATTACATTGAACACCTACTCAATATGTAGTTGATTCTAGTACTTTGGGAAATAATTTTCCAATTGCCCACGAGTGAGGACAAGAAGCCTGGAAAAAACTAAGCTTTTCTAGATTATAGCTAAGGATTCAACTTACCCATTTGTTACAGCACTTGAGCGGCACGCACTTGAACTGTCACTTGGGAGGAAAGGAAGTGTGTGACATGCTCTGCCATATCTAAATACTCTATGTATGTCACTTTGCTTTTACAGGTGATCAGATCAGAAGGCAAGTGAAGGAAATATAGGTATAGGTAGCTGCAAGGACGTGCATTAAAGTGAACCTGTTGATTTTATCTGCATGGGGACACTGCAAGTGGACTTTATAACCTCATTGTTGTATAAGGCCAACACTGTCAAAAGTCACCTTGAAAGTTTTCTCCTATGGCCATTTAAAATTGAGGCTTACATAATTCAGATTCAGAATCCTTTATTAATTCCAATGGAATTTTTTTATCTGCTGATGTAATTTCCCCTTTAATACAAGAGGGTGTACAATAATCACATTTGTTCATAACTGTGATGAGTTGAACCCGGGTTTGGCTTGGTGAATGTTTGGCAAACACTATCGAAATTCGGATCTGGCATCTGAACTCAACTGAAACAATAGGAGCCAAATGTTATTTTCAGTAATGGCCATTTTCTAAGCTAAAAGTCAAAGAATTGACAAAGAAATGGCATGGGGAGGATGTGACCTGGGGGACATATACTAAATAAAAAAAAAAAAATACTATTTAATGGGGAGGGGCCATTTTAGATCAGTTTAAAGCAGGGGTAGGCAACCTGGGGCCCTCCAGCTGTTGTGGAACTATATTTCCCATGAGGCATTGCAAGGCTGGCAGTTACAATTACTCCCAGAGGCATGATGGAACTTGTCGTTCTGCAACAGCTGGAGGGCCCCAGGTTGCCTACCCCTGGTTTAAAGGGTGACATAAAAAATTAGCATTTCCTTTAAAGATGAATAACGTAAAGGAAATAAATTTCCTTTAAAGAGGAAGTTAACCCTGATGGGTTTACTTCCTCTTTGTTTCCCTGCAAAGGTAAAGCATAATGGACTACTATGCATTGCATAGTAGCCCATTATGTGTCACTTACCTGACACAGGAGCCAGCGATGTCACCGCTGTCCCCTGTTACACGAAGCATTCATCTTCCTTTCGGGTATCACAGCCTGGCGCTATGAGTGGCCAGAGCAGCGGTGACGTCACTCCGGCGCATGTGCACGGGAGCCGTCAGTGGCGGCATGTTAGCCTTCACTGATGGCATGCTCAGTGCGCTTGCGCCAGTGTCTATGGCGCGCATGCGTAACCAGGCATTACGGCGCGATGGCGTCAGACGTCGTGAGGCTGTCGACATGCTAGGTGGGCGGTACGTCTCAGATCAGACCATATTGCGAACGCGCTAATCGGCGTGAAGCACCGATTCATAGCGTAACGGAAAAAACTGAGCCCAGAGGGATGTCCCGAGGTGCAAAAAGCACCAGAGGGAGCCTCGGTGTCCAAAGGCAACAGACATGATGGGAAGAAGTGACTATACAGAAATCTCCAAAGCATGTGCAATAGGGCAGGGATGGAGAAGGTGAATAGCGTTTAAAAAGTATTTTATCTCATGCAATATCCAGTTGGATGTATACAGTGGAGAACTGAGTTCAATTAAGTAAATACAAAGTATATTTAAAAATGTAAAATATTAAATAAAATAGTATAAAGAATTACACACATATATAAATACCTTTCTTCCACCAATATCAATACAACGTTGTCTTTTTTTTTTATTGGTGGAAGAAGGGTATTTATATACAGTGCATTTAGAAAGTATTCACAGCTCTTTACTTTTTCCACATTTTATGTGGGTTTTTTTCGTTTCTTATTTTTAATAAATTTGCAAAGATTTCAAACAAACTTTTTTGACATTGTCATTACGGGGTATTGTTTGTAGAATTTTGAGGAAAAATATTAAACCCAATCAATTTTGGAAAAAGACTGTAACATAACAAAATGTGGAAAAAGCGAAGCACTGTGAATACCTTCCGTATGCACTGTGTGTGTGATTTTTGATACTATTTTCCCCTGGTAATCTCTGGAGAAACCCTGGTTGAGGAACCCTGCTTTAAGGTAATTTTTGCTGTGATATTTGGTGAAGTCATTGGCCATATCTTTGGACAGGTCTGTTTTTTATTGTTAGAGAATAGCCATTGTCATTCTTTGATGTTCTTGAAAGTGTCACTCTGGTATCTATCTGTTAAACCTTCAAATTGATGACACCCCTTTCCTAACAGCTCAAGTTCCACACCTTTGTAAGAATACTTGTCTATTCCTGTTTCCATTCTGTCTTGCAAATATTTGAGCCAAATATATCTCTAAAAATAATTGTGAATAAGTAAAGTATCCCCACTACATATGAAATATGTTCTAACAAGGGATTAGACCATTGCGATATGCATATACATTGTATTATGTTTGGACTGATTGAGAGGTTTGCAGTAAATGATTTACTGTGTATGCTTGTATATACACGAAAAGTCTCCAAAAATTCAGTGAAATGACAGGAGAAAATAGAAATATTTCACTACATGCAATGGGGTGGATTTTCTAAACTTAATAGGGTTGATTTACTGAAGGCACATAGACTAAGGACTTTGCAAGTGCAGTTACTCCAGAGCTTAGTAAATGAAGGGATCTCTGCTGACTTCCATCATCCAATCATGTGCAAGGACAAATGCATTTTTTTCCCTTGCATGCGGCGTGGCTCTCCCCCCTTAGCCTACCACAGTAAATGGAGCCAGGATGGGATCAGGGTGGTAGATTGAGCTGGGATGGGATTGGGGGAATGGATGGAGCCGGAAAGGGATCAGGGGAAGGATGCAGCCGGGATGGGATCGGGGAAATGGATAAAGCCGGGAAGGGATCAGGGAAATGAATGGAGCTGGAATTGGATTGGGGGAATGGATGGAGCTAGATGGATCGGGGAATGGATGAAGTTGGGATGGGATTGGGGGGATGGATGGAGCCAGCATGAGATCGGGGAAGTAGATGGAGTTGGGATGAGATTGGGGAATGGATGGAGTTGGGATGGGATCGTGGTGGTGGATGGAGCTGGGATGGGATCAGGGGGATGGATGGAGCCAAGATGGGATGGGGGGTGGGTGGAGCTGGAATGGGATAGGGGAATGGATGGAGCAGGGATGATCTCTTTGATTTGGGGAGGGGGATTAGAGGATATGTGTGTTTTGGGAGGGGAGAGGAATTGTGCTGGGGTAAACTTCAAATCTGCCCCCCCCCCCCCCTTCTAGCACAAGTCCTCTCTAACCCAAAATAAAGCACCATCCTAGTACATATCACCTAACCCCCACCCCTCCCTGGAATCATTTGTGGTAGCATAATTGTTACCTGCCCATGCCCCCCCACCTTCCCAATCACCATGTCCCCCTCCTCTGCAAGATTCCTGTTATTACAGACCTCAGCCCTGGGTAGATGCTGTAGAGCAGTGCCCCTCCTCCTCCTCTTCCTCCTGGCCTGTTTACTTGAAACGTCAGAGCCGAGGAGAAGACGGCTGTAGTCTATAAGGAGAAATGTGATTGCAGTGTGTGGGGTGTATGGGATGGTCGGGCCCTGGGCACTCTGTCTGTCTCTGCCTCGCTCCCTCCTCCCCCACCCTCCCCGAACATCGCGTAAGACTGAGGAGCTACAGCAGAGATCCTGGAAGGGAAGGTGAAATAGGAGGGAGCCACGGTGCCCCTCTTAATGCGGCGCCCAGTGCCAGTCCGGGCCTAGTGTCACCTTCTGGCAGGTGTCACACGGGTGTGGTCCGCTCCCCAATAGCGATGCCACTGATTTTCATAAAAAAAACACTAAAATGATTTTAGCGGGCAGTAGGGGGAATCAAATCCTGGATAGGTAAGCGGGTTGGAGGGCATGGGGGGGTGGGCAATTACAGGAACCAATCCCCTGTGTGCCTCTCCCTATAGCAGCTGAAAGCCGATGGGAGGGAGAGAAGGAGAAACCAGCTTTTAGCTGCTGGTAGGGAGAGACACCCATGGGATCAGTTCCTCTACTTTGCCCCCCCCCCCGCTTTACAGGTATCAACCCATCTACTGCCCATATCTGATTCCAATTCCCTTGCTGCCCCCATTCTGGTCAAGGCCCTGTGCAGGTGGACTGGCACTACCCCCTTATCAGCAGCCCTGTACTTAATTACCACATGCATTTAATTATTTGTATTCCTTCTGTGAATTGAATTTAACCCCTTTTCATGCTGTATTTACTGACAGTTTTGAATGTTTTTGTGGTAAATACCGCAAAACAATATAGTGAATTGACAGTTGCAGGATCGCATGCGATATTTAGGGAAAATGTGTCTGAACACCTACATACCGCATGCGATCTGGTTCTGTGAATGGAGTCCATTGTCTTTTTTCCTCAGATTATAGACCCACACATTGTAAAAAATTTGATGCAGACCTCTTGAAGCCTTTTCCTATTCCACTATTTCAAAGGAATAGAGTGGGCAGATTACATTTAAAAACAAAATTAGAGCTATTGTCTAAGTTTAAAGATTAAAAAAAAATGGAACATTTTGGAAGGACACATTATAAACCTTTATTGGATAGACCTCAATTTTTAGAAGGAGATATAATAATCCGATTGCTCAATCATTTGTGTCATCTTTTGACAACTAAAGCTGAAAAAAAATTGACAGTTTGTCAGAATGGTAATTTATGAAGAACTGAATAGACACTTAGCATCCATATATAAAAAAAATTGTGTTCTATTTTAATGATTAAAATGGCATACAGGTTTACACAACAGCAAAAAAAGCCTGTTTGAATAGGCTGCCATTTTTGAGCAATTGAACAGGAATTTAGCATCAGGAAATAAAAATGTGTATGTTTTGCACACGGGATGGAAAAAGCATACAGTTTAGCAATGCTAACTAACACACAAGAGTAGACAGTCTGCAGTTTTGGAGGGATAACGTAGGCAGGCATTTTACACCAGAAACTGTATATCAGTTCCTTTGTTTTGGACACTGGAGACTGCATACATCTTTGCAACGCAACTTTGAAACCTTCATTGTCAAGGCTGCAATTTATGAGGGAGAGAGTAAACAGACTACAGTTTGCTCAAAAAATTAGCTTCCTTTTTCATAGGGTGAGGAAGGACAAGTTTTGCAGATTTGATTCATACCTTTTTAAAACTGTCCACTATTTTTGAGAGCGTGAGTAAGCAGATTGCACGTTTATTATTTTTTTCATGTAGAAGATGGAAAATGAAAGTACTTGCCAGTGCAGCTTTTATCCCCTTTTTGAAGGACAGGGTGAATAGATTTAACGTTAAATAATCAAACCTAAGTTTACTTGCAAGCAAATACAAAATAAGCACACGGGGCATTACTCACCTTCAATGTGATGTGTCCCCTGTGCTTATGACTTCTAGTTCAGTAGAAATCCAGCCTTTGATGTCTCCTCCAAACCTGTTGCCATAATCTCCTTGTGTGGCGGGGGTTAATAGAACTGCATAGCTCTCACAAGCTCTCATCATGAGTGCCCAACTATGCCTGTCCTTTTCACCCAGGTCCTTCATTCATGGAAGCTGTTATTACAGTGTCATGTACCTGGTGGATGAGCCTCACCTGCTGAGGAAGTCCTCTTTTACACCTCTGGCTCAGGCGCCTAATATAGGAGACAGGTGGTGCAGGAGCGCAGAGTGGCATGAGTGCCTGTTGATATTGCTAGCAGGGAAGCCTATACAATAGCCAGGCCAAGCAGCAGGAAGGCAACAGTGGGCCACAGCAGAGCAGATAAGCTAGGTAGTGGCAGGTCAGCAGTAAACAGGAACAGACTGGCGACAGCAGACTAGTGAGGCACAGACAGGTAGCAGACAGATGCTTGTAGTGGAGGACCAACAGCAGATGTACAGGTGCACAGGCAAGAGCGTAGTCAGGGTACAGGCCAAGGCCAGTAACAGATCAGCAAAAGCAAAGGGAGTAGACAAAAGTCAGGAGACAAGTTGGAGTCAGTGCAGTCAGAGTCCAAGGAACGGTCAAGGCAAGCCGGGTCAGTAACTAGAATTAAATGTAGAGTAACAGAACGCAGGTTGCATGACAGCACTGGAGGAGAGCATTGGCTCAGTTTAACCGTTTGTCGCTCGCCGGCCGTTATATGATGGCCAGGCGGCACGGCTATTATTCTGGGTGGGCATCATATGACATCTGTCCATTTAAACGGGCATGCGCGCAATTGTGTGCGCGCAGCCCTGTACCTTCGGTGGCGGCGTGTCACGGAGACACCGCTCACTACCAAGACACCGCTCGCCACCGCCTTGTGATCCTTTCACAGCCGATCACTAAATGTAAACATAGAGTGGTAACGAGATGTTATCGGGTTCTCCTCCTCACACACCGGTCGTGTGTGAGAAGGAGATTGCAGTAACATCTCGTTACCGCTTACAGTGTACACCAACACACACTGATTGCCCCCAATAAATAGGACCTGTCACCACCCATCAAAGTACCTGTCACAGTCCATCTGAGTACCTGTCACAGTTCATCTGAGTACCCAAGTACCTGTCACAGTCCATCTTAGTACCCGAGTACCTGTCACAGTCTATCTGAGCACCTGTCACAGTCTATCTGAGCACCTGTCACAGTTCATCTGAGTACCCAAGTACCTGAGTACCTGTCACAGTCCATCTGAGTACCCAAGTACCTGTCACAGTTCATCTGAGTACCCAAGCACCTTTCACAGTTGATCTGAGTACCCAAGTAACTGTCACAGTCCATTTGAGTACCAGAGTACCTGAGTACCTGTCACAGTCCATGAGTACCCGTAACAGTTCATCTGTGTACCCGAGTACCTGTCACAGTCCATCTGAGTACCCAAGTACCTGAGTACCTGTCACAGTCCATCTGAGTACCCGAGTACCTGTCACAGTCCATCTGAGTACCCGAGTACCTGTCACAGTTCATCTGAGTACCCAAGTACCTGTCACAGTTCATCTGAGTACCCGAGTACCTGAGTACCTGTCACAGTCCATATGAGTACCTGTCACAGTCCATATGATTACCTGAGTACCTGTCACAGTCCATCTGAGTACCCAAGTACCTTTCACAGTCTATCTGAGTACCTGAGTACATGTCATATTTCATCTGAGTACCTAAGTACCTGTCACAGTTCATGTGAGTACCAGAATACTTGAGTACCTGTCACAGTCCATATGAGTACCTTTCACAGTTCATCTGAGTACCAGAGTACCCGTCACAGTCCATCTGAGTATCCGAGTACCTGTCACAATTCATATGAGTACCTGAGTACCTGTCACAGTCCATATGAGTACTTGTCACAGTCTATTTGAGTACCAGAGTACCTGAGTACCTGTCACAGTCCATCTGAGTACATGTCACAGTCCATCTGAGTATCCGAGTACCTGTCACAGTTCATCTGAGTACCTGAGTACCTGTCCGAGTTCATCTGAGTACCCGATTACCTGTCACAGTCTATCTGAGTACCTGTCACAGTTCATATGAGTACCAAGTACCTGAGTACCTGTCACCACCCTTCGGAGTACCCGAATACCAGTCACCAGCCCATCAGAGTACCCAAGTACCTATCTGTAGCCCATCAGAGTACCCGAGTACCTGTCACCAGCCCATCAGAGTAACCGAGTACCTGTCACTAGCCCATCAGAGTACCCAAGTACCTATATGTAGCCCATCAGAGTACCCGAGTATCTGTCACCAGCCCATCAGAGTACCCGAGTACCTGTCACCAGCCCATCAGAGTAACCGAGTACCTGTCACTAGCCCATCAGAGTACCCGAGTACCTCTCTGCGGCTCATCAAGTTACCCGAGTACCTGTCTCCAGCTCATCAGTGTACCCAAGTACCTATCTGCAGCCCATTAGAGTACCAGAGTACCTATCTGCAGCCCATGCCTCATAGAATATATACATTGGGGTGTTTGCTTTTCAAAATGGGGTCATTTTGTGGGTAATTCCATTGTCCTGGTGCTCAAGGACCTTAAAAAATGTGATAGGTAGGAATGAAATGAGATGTGTAATTTATGCTCCAAGAACGCCTGAGGGTACCACTTCAATGTTGGGCCTCTGTATGTGGCCAGGCTGTGTAAAAGTCTCACATGTGGTATTGCCATACTCGGGAAGAGTAGCAGAATGTATTTTGGGGTGTCATTTTTGCTATATACATGCTATGTGTTAGAAATATCTTATAAATTGACAACTTTGTGTAAAAAAAAATGCGTTTTCATTTTTTTTCCACATTTTCCAAAATCTTCTGGAAAAAAGTGAACCGTTCAAAGGACTCATTATGCCTTGTAGATTATACGTTGGGGTGTTTGCTTTCCAAAATGGGGTCATTTTGTGGGCAATTCCATTGCTCTGGTGCTCCAGGGTCTTCAAAAGTGTAATAGGTGGTTGAGAAATGAGATGTGTAATTTATGCTCGTAGAACGCCTGAATGTGCTACTTCAATATTGGGCCTTTGTATGTGGCCAGGCTGTGTAAAAGTCACACACATGTGGTATCGCCATACTTGGGAAGAGTAGTAGAATGTATTTTGGGGTGTAATTTATTGTATGCATATGCTGTGTGTGAGAAATCACCTGAAAATATGAAAATTTTGTAGAAAAAATAAATAAAAATCTTAATTTTGCAAAGAATTGTGGGAAAAAATTACACCTTAAAAAATCTTACCATGCTACTTACTTAATACCTTGGAGTACCTGTCACAGTCCATATGAGTACCCGAGTACCTGTCACAGTCCATCTGAGTACTCAAGTACCTGTCACAGTCCATATGATTACCCAAGTACCTGTCACATGTCATCTGAGTACCTAAGTACCTGTCACAGTTCATGAGTACCAGAGTACCTGAGATCTAAAGCGACTGCACCTCCAAGTGCACCTCCAAGTGCACTTCCAAGTGCACTTGCAGTGCACTTGTAGTGCAAAGTGGATTTGCCTTTAGTAAATCAACCCCAATGTGTTAAGCCTCGTACACGGATTGTTGGCCAACAGAGCTTCAGACTTTTGTCCAAAGGGCGTGTGCCAGGAACTTGCCTTGCATACTAACTGTACACAATTTCCGGCCAACTAGACGTACTACGAGATGATAAAGAGGAAGTTCAATTATCAGGCGCCACCTTTTGGGCTCCTTCTGCTAATTGCATGTTAGTAGAAGTTTGGTGAGTGTTGATTTGCGCTTTTCAGTTTGTGCTTTTCAGTTTGTTTCTGAACGGCCGTTCGTTAACCAGCCATGTTGCGGATTTGGAGGAGAGAACGTGCTATTATTGGGCTTGGAGTTATTGCGTTGACCCAAGTCCAGTCCAGGAACAGGAGGAGGAGGAGTTCTTGGACCAAAAATTGGTTGCTTAATCATGACCAATTATGTCATATGCCTTTGCTGCGGGAGCTTCAGGAGAATAATCCAGATGATTTTCGGAATTATCTCTAGATGACGAACCCCTGCTTTCACCAACTCTTGGCATTGGCTACCCCCTATATTAAGAAGCAGGACACATGCATGAAGCTTGCCATTACTCCTGAGCAAAGGCTAATAGCCACCTTGCGACGGGGAGAAGTCTCCAGGACCTCAAGTTTACCACTGGGATCTCCCCCCAGGGTCTGGGACTCATTATTCCAGACACCTGCTCAGCCATTATTCAAGTCTTGCAGAAGGACTATATTTGGGTACGTTTTTACCTTTAAAGTGGATGTAAACCCGACATTTTTTTTATTTATTTTTTGTCTGTCACAATATAGAGTATGGGATTTCAGATCAGCTGTGCCCAGTCTTGCCAAAAAGAGTTGATCCAGCTCTGAGCAATCCTCATATATTTTTTCAGTGAAATAAAACGGACAAACTGTGAAAACTTTATCCGTTCTTCCCCCTTGCTGTGATTGACAGGGGATTTACATGTCATGCACTAGCCTAAGACATGCATTATTTTTTAATTCCCACCCCCACTCCTTTCTTCAGCAGCTCTGCAAGGATTGGCTGTTCCACACCTCAACATGCTTAAGTCAGGTGGGGACTTTTCTGGGTTTTGACTGGATGTTAGTGATCATAGCAGAAGTTCCATGTAAATCCTCTATTCACACGGTCGGACATTCCGACCACAAAATCCGTCTAATTTTTTCCAACGGATTTTGGCCGAAACTTGTCTTGCATACACATGGTCACAAAAAGTTGTCGGAAAATCCGATCTTTCCGAACGAGGTGACATATAACACGTACGATGGGACTACATATAGGCCAGTAGCCAATAGCTTTTGTCTCCAAATTTTTTCTGAGCATGCGTGGCACTTTGTGCATCGGAATTCTCTACACACAATCGGAAAAAGTCAGATCGGATTTTGTTTTCGGAAAATTTTAGATCCTGCTCTCAAATTCCGACGGAAAAAGTCCGCTACAGCCCACACACGATCAGATTTTCCAACAACATAATCCGATCTGACTTTTTTCATCAGAATATCCGACTGTGTGTACGGGGCATAAGAAATACACAGGAGAAAATGCATGTTGATAAGGGGAGTGTAGAGGTGGGCGGGGAGTCTACTGACATCACGACTCCACCCACTAAGCCCTGGAAAACAGACCCACCCACAAAATCTGCAGTTTTTAGAGTCTCATAGCAGACAGAGGGGAGACATTTGACAGATAAGTATACATGCAGGAGGCATGTATATCCTTCTAGATAACCAAAATTGCAGTAGATAAGAAAGGATGAGAGTGGGTTTACATCCACTTTAAGATCACATTCTATGTATTAATGTCTGCTAATGTTTTGTATTAATTTGTTGATTCCATAATTATCAACATTGGAATATGCTATGAATATTCCACATGCATTCTTTGTCCCCATGCACGCTGTAAGCTTTTCCTTCTCCTTTTTGGCCTACATGCATATTTTCCTTCACTAACCTCCCCAGCATGCTATCCTGGGCCCATACACACCTAGCCTAGTAACTTAACAATGTTTTTTGTCAGTTACATTTCTGGGCTTACCCTAAACAATCCCTAAAATGTGTCCAAATGTTCTTTTTGTCCTCAAATTCAGGTAGAGTGCAAGAGGCCATTTTTTTGTGTCACAAACTAATTTTGAACCCTCCCCCCCCCCCAAAAATGCTAAGTCGACAGATACAAATACTCTATCTGCTGACTTTGCAAAACCCATACACACTATCCCTTCTTTTGTGTTCATATTTCTGGCTTAATTCACCAAACCATGTAGTGCAAGGGTCTGCCTGATTACCTTCAAATTGTAACGTAGAACGTTTTTGTCTCCTATTATATTGTTAGTTTATTTCACAATGTCCAAATGTGCTGCAATTTGGACAGTGTGTATCCCTATTTTTAGATAATGACACTTCTTACCTGTCCACTGGGCTGCCAATAGTGTAAGTAAGGAGGGGCTGGCCAAAGTATCACACATTATTTCTGCAAACAGCTCTCATGGAAGTGGAGAGGGTTACCTGTTTTTCCTTTTTTAATCCAAGGTTTCCTTCCAACCCACAGCACTGGCAGGATGTTGCAGCCCAGTTCCATCATCAGTGGAATTTTCCCAACTGTGGTGGTGCTATTGATGGAAAATATGTCCGGATTGTCCCACCACCCAACTCTGGCTCATATTATTTCAATTATTATGGCTTTTGCAACATAGTCCTGCTAGCTGTAGTGTCTGACACATATGAGTTTTTGTATCTTTATTTTGGGAAGAACGGCCACAACTCTGATGGAGGAGTCATTATGCAGATAGAGTTCTAAAAGCGGCTCCAGAATGGCACCTTAAACTTGCCACTTGCTGAGGAGAATGTTGAGGGCCTCAATTTTGTTTTTGTTGCAGATGAGGTCTTTTCTCTGGGGGAACAGCTTATGAAGCCGTTTCCTATGGGGAACCTTACCCCAGTGCAGAGAATATTTAATTACAGGCTCTCTCCTGCCAGAAGGCTGGTCAAAAACGCCTTTGGCAGCCTCTCCAGTTGGTTCAGGCTGTTTTTAACACCAATTAACCTGGCACTGTTTAAAATAAACCATGTGGTACTGTGCTGCTATATACTCCATAATTTTTTAAGGAGGAATGCTAGTAGCTACCTTGCCTCAGTGCCAACTGATGCGGACCCTGCAGAGGCAGGCCCAGCTGAAGAGGCTGCAGCTCAGCCATCTGTGGGCTTGATGACGGCTCTAGAAAATGCCCGTGCTGGTTCCCCCCTCATAAAATGCCAGAGATCTACAGCAAAAATACCTGGATTATTTTGTGGGTAGAGGGGCAGTGGCTTGGCAGCAAATTGCAGCTAATCAGGAATATTTTTCTTTGATCCTAAACTCATATTTGATTTGAACTACTGTTGTCTGTGTTTCTTATCTGTCTAATATTTTCACAAATGGCCTTTATTTTGGACACTTGCTACAATAGTGCAAACGTTCCTTATTTGCTGCATGAGGTGACAATATCTTCAGCTAACTATTATAGTGTGCTGTGGGTCTGCTACACACACACAATGTTTTGGTTATTAATGGATCTAATGCATGAAGTTCAAAAACAGTATGCCTTCTCAACTCCTTTAACCTCCCTGGCGGTATTCCCGAGTCTGGCTCGGGGTGGAATTTCAGTACCATCAGCGGTAACCCCAAGCTAGACTCTGGATCGCATTGCAGGATACAGGGAGAGTTACTTACCTTGTCCCCTGGATGCTGCGATGTCTCCCCGCTGTGTGTGCGAGCTCCTAAGCTCGATGCACACAGTGCCGAGTGCTGCTGAGCTCCGTTCCCTGCGACGTTACAACGCACGGGAGTGGAGATCTTTGCCAAATTCAAAAAAGTTAAAACACAAAACACATACAGTATTCTGTAATCTTACAGATTACAGTACTGTATAAAAAAAAATACACATCCCCTTTGTCCCTAGTGTTCTATCCAATGCACTTTTATATTATAAATACAGTTTTCTCTGCCTGGAATTTGGAGATTGTCCATAGCAACCAAAAAGTGTCCCTTTATGTCAAAAGTGATTTTAGAACTGAACAAATTTCAGGGTTTTTGATTTGATTACATTATTGAATAATTTTTATTATTATTTGTTATAATTATTTATAGTTATTTATTATATTATAAACTTTATCATACCCGGGATGTCTACTAGACTCTGGTTTGAACAGATTTAAGTGAGTTATTCCTAAGAATTGCAGGCCTACAATATAAAACGCCAAATTTCCATGCAAAATAATTGTACCACTTTCAGCACCTAAAATCAGAAATAATCATACCGCCAGGGAGGTTAATTTTTTGGAGGCATAAAATTTTCCGGAGTTGGCCACATTTAAGTGAACATTGTCACTGTAACTACAGCTTAACAAATACACTGGTATTGAGCATTGAAATAATAAGCCACACATTGTTTAGTAAACAATATTTTACTCAAGGCACATTCACATGTGCGTTATACATTTTTAAAACAAACCAACATCTTGGTGTATAACATGTATGTTTTGCATTATTTCTCCTTTTTGTGGCTAAACAGGATTATTAGAATACATTAGATACACATCCCCATCTCAGGAACTTACAAAGTTCGAGTTTGGTAAAGTAAAGGCCAAATGAGACTATGTATCCCAAGACTGCGTGGCTGTTGCCTTCCTCAGATGGGGTGATCTCACCCCTCTAAAAGACAAAATTTGAAGCCACGGACACGTAGAGGCAGAACTATTAAATGTCACTTATAATCCCCTGCCGAAAATGTGTGTAGTTTCAAAATTTTTATTTTCTAAACACACGAAACACACAGTGTGTCAACATGTGCTATCTCCCATCATGGGGTATCAATGGACGAGTTTCGGGGGTGCGCCCCTTCCTCTGACCAACTTTAGTTATGAAGGGGTTGCTTCCCCAAAACGCGTCCATTGATACCCAGTGATGGGAGATAGCACATGTTGACACACTGTGTGTTTTGGGGCTTTAGCAAAATAGATGTATAGAAATACACACATTTTAGGCATGGGATCATGAGGAAAATAAGAATGTTAAGGCCCCATTTTTTGGGCATCTTCAAATTTGGGCTTTGATATTCATCAAAACAGAAACATTCCAATTCACATTAGTTACGGCAGTGTTTCACAACTCTCCTTCTCAAGATGCAAACCCAGGTCATGTTTTCTATATTTGTTGAATTTGGCACAGGTGATGTTTTAATTTTCACTGTTAGTAATTTACAATCAGAAAACAGGACCTGGTGGTCCTAGAGGAGTGGAGTGAAGAAACACGGAGTTCTGTCCCTAAACTTTCAAATTTCAAAGTCATAAAAACATGGTAAATATTTAAAGGGCAAACAGGAGCCAACAAGTGTAACAAGAAACTTCATACCAGGCAAGAGGAAATTAAAATTTGGCAAGCATGTCCACAAAATCTCATATTCTTCACTGTAAAGCAGTGGCAGCCTCCTTGATTTGCTCCAGATCCCTCAAACACTGTAACATATCGGCACTCATTCTGCCAATAGTACATCGTGGAAGATCATGACCTAGTAAGAAGAGTAAAAGGTATTAAGGGAATGATGGTCAAGTGGCTGAGGCCCTACATAGTAGGATATGTGTTTTACTTCAAATAACAGTTTGGGAGTAGGCAGTTACATTTTCAAAAATACACTGTAAAATTTACAAGGGACACCAACATAGTTGTATCTTTGATCTTAAAAATTGCAGGATAATGATGTTGTGGTAACTTGCCCAAAAAATAAAACAACAAGCATAATAATATTATTCTTGATATCACAAAAAAAAAAGCCTTTTCAAATATGTTTGCCATAACTCCATCAGTATCCCCAGCAAAGCAGCTTCATTATTATCCCATTAAAGAAGAAGAGAATGTGCGCTGCATTTCGACATTTTATAATTTGCTGCGTCACAAATGTTATTTCTCCATTACGAAATCTAGTTTACAAGACCGACCGGTCACGGTTCGTCCTTGCTTCCGAGCATGCGTGTTTGTACTTTGGACTTTTGTGTGACGGACTTGTATACAGACGATACAAAAATCTGACAACACACCGTTGTCCACCGAAAATTTACTAGCCTGCCATCCAACATTTGTTGGCTGAAAGTTGGACAACAATTGTCTGAAGGAATGTACTAACGGTCGGATTTTAGGCAAACAGTCTGTCATCACACAATCCCCTGCCAGCAATCGGATTGTGTGTATGAGGTTTTAGCCTATTTCAGACTGAAACTGTAAATGAAACTGTATTTAGATGCACACCTATAATGAAAATGATACAGATTTTGAGAACATAATCTAATCCTTTTTGAGAATAGGCAAATATGGAGGCAGAGAGTCAGCTTATTTCAGCCAGTAAAGCATGTATTTTTTAGGACACACTGTATAACTATTTCCCATTGATGCACATTGAAGTAGAACTATAGAGTAAGGGAGGGTTATAACCCCTGTCAGATTTTCTTTCAGATTTTGTTTTTCTGTGTCCCATTGTAGAGATTTACCTTCACTTCCTGTACCATAGCCAAACAGAAAGTGAGGGGAAATCCCTGCAAAATAGGGCAATCCTTTGAGGCCCCCTGGGTCATCAGAACTAGTGTCCCCATTGGAAGATTACCCCTCCATTATTTTCTGGGGACAACAGAGCATTTTGGATTTTCTTTTACGTTCACTTTTAACAATAATGGTAAACAGGAAAAATAGAAAGTTTCACATCCTTATAGCCCTGACAGTGAAGAACCCCCTGAGCAGTTTAAGGTTACACCGCTTCTTCTCCAATCTTATTGTGTGGCCCTGTGTCCTCTTACAATCCTTGAGACTAAAAGTTTGTTTCCAATGCTGGGAGCACCATTGAGGTATTTGTAAATAGCTATCATATCTCCTCTCAAGCGTTGTTTCTCCAGCGAGAATATATTTTGTACAGTCATTCCTCGTAATTGAGGTCCTCCAGCCCCCTTATTAATTTTGTAGCCCTTCTTTGGATTCTCTCCATTTCCAGCACATTCCTTCTGAGGACTGGTGACCAGAACGGGACGGTGTACTCCAGATGTGATCTAGAGTTTTATAAAGTGGTAGGATTAACGTTTAATCTCTGGAGTATATCACCTCTTTTTGCATGCTAATATTCTGCTCAATGCCCTATTGCTCAATCGGTTATTTTCTAGGACCCCCAGATCTTTCTCCATCCTTGATTCCCCCAGAGGTTCTCCCCCTAGTGAGTAGTTTGCATGTATGTTTTTTGCCCCCAAGTGCATTACCTTACATTTCTCCACATTAAACCTAATTTGCCATGTAGTTGCCCACTCCATTATTTTGTTCAGGTCTTTCTGTAAAATTTCTATATCCTGATGCCCTGCATAATTTTGTGTCGTCTGCAAAAACTGAGATTGAGCTATTTATCCCAACCTCTATATCATTTATGAATAATATGAATAGAATTGGTTCCAAGACAGAATCTTGGGGTACCCCATTTACCACTGCAGACCAGTCTGAGTATACGTTATTTATCACCACCCTTTGGACACGCCCCTATAACCATTTTTTTTACTTGTATAATGTTAACATGTTTGTTTGGCAAGAACGACCCTTCGTAAACCCATTCTGATGACTACTAATGATATTTTTTCCTTCAGTAAATTTTTGTGTATAGTCCCTTATCATCCCCTCCAATAATTTACCCACGATTGATGTTAGGCTGACTGGCCTATAGTTTCCACGGATTTGTCTCTGTCCTTTTTTGAATAATGTTACCACATTGGCTTTTCTTTAATCAGCTGGTACCAATCCTGTCAGTATGCTGTCCGCAAAGACTAGGAACAATGGTCTTGTTATAACCTTACTGAGTTCTCTGAGGTCTCTTGGGTGTAAAGCCTTGTACACGCAATCAGACTTTCCAACGGGAAATGTTGGATGTCAGGCTGTTGGCGACCGTGTGTATGCTCCATCGGACAATTGTTGTCAGATATACTGCGGTAGAAGGGCATGTACAGGCAGAATAACGTACCTGTACATTGCCCTTTAAGAGGCGGCCGGTGGGCGCGTGGCAAGCTCCGTGAGTCGGGTCACGTGTCCTGCAGACTCGATCGCTGCAGGGATACCCACGATCGCCTCCTAGTGGTTAACCCCTTCACTGCCAGTGTAATTTACACAGGAATCAGTGCATTTGTATAGCACTGATTGCTGTACAAATGACAATGGTCACAAAAATGTCCGATGTGTCCACCATAATGTCGCAGTCACGATAAAAATTGCTGATCGCTGCCATTTAAAAAAAAAATATTAATAAAAATGCCATAAAACTATCCCCTATTTTGTAAACGCTATAACTTTTGCGCAAACCAATCAATAATCGCTTATTGCGGGTTTTTTTTTTTTAGCAAAAATATGTAGAAGAATACGTATTGGCCTAAACTGAGGAACTTTTTCAAAATTGACACTCATTTTTGGTTTATAGCGCAAAAAAAACCCCGCAGAGGTGATCAAATACCACCAAAAGAAAGCTCTATTTGTGGGAAAAAAAGGACGTCAATTTTGTTTGGGAGCCACGTCGCAATTGTCAGTTAAAGCGATGCAGTGCCAAATCGCAAAAAGTGCTCTGGTCAGGAAGGGGGTAAAATCTTTTCCGGGGGTTAAAGCGGATAATATTATTATGTTTTTTTTTTTTTATTATTATTTGTGCAAGTTACCACAACACTATTATCCCCTAGTTTGTAAAATGTAACTGCCTACTCCCAAACTGTCATTTGAAGTAAAACACATAGCCAAGTATTATTGTGCGTTAAAAAACTAAAACTAGCCAAAAAACTAAAACTAGACATACTATCTGCCAATAGAACTGTGCAATCTATGCATCCAAAAATATAGAAAATATACCAAATCAAATCATTATTCAACCAAAAAAATTTTGTCAAAGCAATAACTTCAAGGCCAATAATAAATAGTACGTTAACTCCTCCAATTCTGCGACATGTCTGGCTGACGAACGGATATAAACTGAAAAGCATGAAATGAAAAGCGCAAGCTGAAAAGCGCTAAATGAAAAACGCGAAAAGAAAATCGCGAATCAATACTCACCAAACTTCTACTAACACGAAATTAGCAGAAGGAGCCCAAAGGGTGGTGCTAAAGAGCTGAAAAACCACGTAGTACGTCTAGTACGTCAATACATTCGTAATTTTTGGCCAACATTTGTGTGACCATGTGCAAGACAAGTTTGAGCCAATGCCCTTTGGACAAAACGTTTTTGTTGGTGGAAAGTCCAATTGTGTGTACAAGGCATAAGCCATCTGGTCCTGGTGATTTATTTGTATTAAGTTTGTTAAGTCTTTTCTTCACTCCGGCCTCTGTTAGCCAAGATGTCCTGTGATGTGACACTACCAGTACTGTCACTGTCGGTATACCCCTCCTTTTCCTGTGCAAAAACTGAGGAGAAGAAGGCATTTAGTACAGTTGCCTTCTCTGTGTCATTTATAACCATCCTCCCATCCTCATCTTTCATGTGGGCAATGTGCTCTGATTCTGTAAAACTTCTTTGGATTTTTTTTATTCTCCTCAGCTATGTGTCTCTCTGGTCTTTTTTAGCCATCCTGATTGCGTTCTTACACTTTTTATTGCATTCCTTGTAGTGTTGGAATGCTGACGGTGACCCATCCCCTTTATATTGTTTAAAGGCCATTTTTTTCTCTTGAGGCTTTTTACATTACTGTTTAGCCACCCGGGTTTAACCTTCACTCTTCTATATTTATTGCCCATTGGAATGCACTGTGTGATACATTTGTTTAATATGCTTCTAAAGCAATCACATTTTTCTTCTGTGTTAAATGCTTCTAGGATTTGGTCACAATTGATGCCATGTAGCAATGTTTGAAATTTAGTGTTCTTGTGCTTCCCTTGTGCCTCTTTTTTCTATGATGTACGTTAAATGTGATCATCCTATGATCGCTAGATCTCAAGTTGTCCCATATTGCCACCTCTGAGATCAGACCTGGATCATTCATAAGTAATAGATCCAACAGGGTATTCTTTCTAGTTGGGGAATCCACCAATTGAAGTTGTCCTCTAAGACATTCATGAAATGACGGGCCTTTAGTGAGTGAGCTGTCCCCTGTGCCCAGTCAATATTGGGATAATTGAAGTCCCCCATTATGATGAAGTTTCTCTATCTCCCTGTCATTTCTAACTGTGATAATAGGTCCAGCTCCTCCTCTTCCTTCAGGTTGGGGGACCTATAACAACCAATAAATATATATAACCAATAACTCTTCATTTTCCACTTACTTCTTCTCTTTGAAGTTTTACCCACACTTATTCCACCTCCCCCTCGTCCTATTCATAATGTTGCTCCTCTCTACCACCTTTACATCATCCTTTACATATAGACACACCCCTCCCCCTCTTCTACCTTCCCTGTCCTTCCAATACAAGGAATAACCCTTGATGTTTGCCAGCCAATCGTGTGAGCTGTCAAACCAAATTTCAGTTATTCCCACAAAGTCTAAGTCCTCTTAGTGTAATAGCAGCTCCAGTTCCTCTATTTTATTAGCTAGGCTCCTAGCATTTGTGTTTGCACCTCTAATGCTGTGTACACACGGTCAGACTTTCCGGCAGAGAAAGTCAGACAGAATCTTTTCATTGGATATTCCGATCATGTGTGTGCCTCATCTGACTTTTTTTTCGTAAATTCTGATGGACCTAGAAATAGAACATGTTTTAAATATTTCCGACGGAACCAATTCCTATCGGGAAAAACGCTCGTCTGTATGCTGTTCTGACGGACCAAAAACGACGCATGCACTGAAGCAAGTACGAGACGGCAGCTATTGAACTTCCTTTTTCTAGTCCCGTCATACGTGTTGTACGTCACCGCGTTCTAAACGGTCGGACTTTGGTGTGATCGTGTGTAGGCAAGACAGTTTCAGCGGAACTCCGTTGGAAAAACCTTTGGAGTTTATTACAACGGGAAAACCGGTCGTGGGTACGCGGCATTAGTGTTGTATATATGCATATTATTTCCTCCTTGTGTTTCCTTGGGCTTTGTTTTGAAATTTCCCACGCATTCACCCCGGGATTTGATGTTACAGCTGTATTATTACTGCTGACTCCACTATTGACCTCAATACTTTGCTCACTGCCAACTTTTGCTTCCTTAGATTCCCCCCCCCCCCCAATACCTAGTTTAAAAGCCCCTCCAACTTTGTGCCCATCTTTCTTCCCAATAGAGCTGTACCATCCCCATTAAGGTGCAGACCGTCCTTACTAAAGAGCCGGTAACCGACTGAGAAGTCAGCCCAGTTCTCCAGGAACCCAAAACCCTCTTTCCTACACCAGTTCCTCAGCCACTTGTTCAGTTCCCTAAGCTTCTGCTGCCTCTCTGGTGGGGCTCGAGGTACAGGTAGTATTTCCGAGAAGACTACCTTGGAGGTCCTTCTCCTCAATCTATTCCCTAAGTCCCTGAAATAATTTTTTAGGACTCTCCACCTTCCTCTCATCTTGTCATTGGTACCAGCGTGTACCATGACTGCTGGGTCCTCCCCAGCCCCACCAAATAATCTGTCCACCCGACCCGCAATGTGCTGAACCCGAGCGCCCAGTTAACAACATACTGTGTGGCGACCACGGTCTTTCTGACAGATTGCCTTCTCTGTCCTCCTAATTATTAAGTCTCGCACTAGCAGCACTTATCCAACCTTTCCTGTAACTATGTCCCCTCCTTACCGGATCTGTTACTCCCCTGGCAGCTAGGGGAGGGCACTTGCTCCAGCACTGCCACCCCTGAGATGATATCCCCAACATCATGCAACTTGCCATATTTGTTCAGGTGTACCAACTCAGGACTGGCCTCCCTGGCGCTCCTCCCCCTACCTCTCCTTCCATCTGTCACCCAGCTACTTACCTCTGGCTCCTGTGCCCCAATGTCTCCAACCTCCTCTAAGCTGGCCCCTGCTAGCACCTGCTGGGTAATGTCCAAGCTCCTTTCCAGGTTGCCGATGCTTCTCAGTGTTGCTACCTGATTCTCCAGGCTCATCAAGGAACGCATACATGGAGCAGGATGTGCACTGAGTGGCATCACCAATCCTGTTGGACATTTTACCCGCTATTCCAGTGGGGATAATAATGAAGACTTGCTATTGGTACCCTACACTACTCCCAGCTCTCCCTGTGACACTCTCGGTAAATTACTCCTAAGTAGTAAAGTTACTCCCAGGTACTAACGGGTACTCCCAGGTACTAAAGCGTACTCCCCGGTACTAAAAAGTATGCACAGGCACTAAGGGTACTCACAGGATTAAAGGTACTCCCATGTAATAAAGGTACTCCTAGGTATTAAGAGTACTCCCAGGTATTAAAGGATACTCCCAGGTATTAAGGGTACTCCCAGGTTCTAATCCATCTTCACTCTGTCTAAGGCTTCATGTATACTATAGCTTCTAAACTTGAGTATAGGAACTTTTGGTGTTTTTTTGCCAAGGCTTCTAACTTCAACTCCATAAAAGCCTATGTGTCCATGTACATGTGCAAGAGTCCATCACAGGTTAAAAGCTTGCACCTGAGCAGAGATCAGGTGCAACACTTTGGCAATTGATGGCTTAGGAAATGTATTATGATACATTCTTCAGAGCATTCCTGATGAACATCCTATACATTTGAAATTCAGCTGAACGTCCATTTAGCTGTCCCCCCCACACCCCCTCGGTCCTTCCCCTATGACATTGGGTGGGGTTTTTTTCTCCCTTGCACCTGCTGTCACAATTAAAAAACAGTGCAGCTGTGCGGGGCTCTGCCCAAACAGCCACCTCATTCATTTACAGAGTTCTGTGAACAAACTATAACTACTGTCTGCCATTGTAGTTCTCAATGAACTGTGGGGACACTTGTAAGTGTTCTCGTAGCTCATTGATCTTCCTGCTCTTCAGCAGAGTCTGAACGATCACAGGTGCAATAATTTCCAAGCTGGGTATAAATAATATTAAATGTAATTTTTTGTACATTTACATATTTTGTAAATATGTGCATTTATACATTTTTTCCCAAAAGGTGAAGCATTTAAGGTAATTCTAATTTAACCACTTAAGGACCGGAAGATTTTCCCCCTTAATGACCAGGCATTTTTTTTTTTTTTGCGATACGGCACTGCGCTGCTTTAACTGACAATTTTGCGGTCGTGCGACCCTGTACCCAAACAAGATTGACGTCCTTTTTTTCCCCCCAAATAGAGCTTTCTTTTGGTGGTATTTGATCACTTCTGCGGTTTTATTTTTTGCGCTATTAAAACAAAAAAACAGCTATAATAAATATCCAAAACAAAAATTAAAAAAAAAATGTCTTCATCAGTTTAGGCCAATATGTATTCTTCTACATATTTTTTGTAAAAAAAAATGCAATAAGTGTATATTGATTGGTTTGCGCAAAAGTTATAGCATCTACAAAATAGAGAATAGATTTATGGCATTTTTATTTCTTTTATTTTTTTTTACTAGTAATGGTGGCAATCTGCGATTTTTAGCGGGACTGCGACATTGCAGCAGACAGATCGGACACTTTTGACACATTTTTGAGACTATTGACATCTATACAGCGATCGGTGCTATAAAAATGCACTGATTACCGTGTAAATGTTACGGGAAGGGGTTAACACTAGGGGGCGATCTCGGGGTTAAATGTGTTCCCTCATGTGTGTTTCTAACTGTGGGGGGATGGGACTGACTAGAGGAGGAGACATATCGCTGTTTCTAATTGCTAGGAACAGACAATCTGTCTCTCCTCTCAGAACGGGTATTTGTGTGTTTACATACAGGAATCCCCGTTCTGGCTCTTGTTCCCGCGATTGTGCCCCCGCTGGCCACGCGCATTGGGTTCCCCACTGTGCAGCGCGCGCGCACTGCAATGACTCTTAAAGGAGCCCACTTATAGTTAGGGTGATTTTGCTGGAACGAGCCGACCGGCCGCAGTATAATGACGGCGGATGGTTGGCAAGTGGTTAAGTAATGATGCACAAAATCCAATCACCCATACTAACTAATCCTATTTCAATTTACTGATGTCAGATGCTTTAAAATATGATTTTTGACCAGCTGTTATAAGTGTTTGCACTTCACTCACTCATCAACATTGTTTTGTGAATTGTAGTGCTTCAGCTCTCTATTCCGCAAATGTCTAGGTCAATTGTGTATAAGGATGCAGTTGAAATGTACCTGTAAGTTGGAATGTACCTGTGTTATCAGTACAACAGTCACATATACCTGTAGATAGATAGACAGATACAGTATATATATATATATATATATATATATATATATATATATATATATATATATATATATATATAAATATAGATAGATAGATAGATAGATAACTATTAGTTTGCAAATGTCTCTACCTTTCTCGCCTGAATTGGCCTTGGTAGGAATTCATGAAGACACACAACGCTTACACCATATGAAACTGCTGATATCTTATTTATTATATTATGCTTAGAAGGAAATACTGCTAAAGTGGAACTCAGGGGGCCCTCCTGCAGTGTCGTCCTGGGAGGCCATGATTGATTCTACTCTTCCTATGTACAAACTTATCTATATAAATAGAGATTGTCCATGGAAATATGATAAGGTGTGGCTTTCTTGGACATCGCCATAGCGGGTTTTGCGTTTGAGATCGCTTTGACTTCTGAGATCTACACTCTTGGGTGGAGTTTTGGGAGAACCACTCCTCCCCCCAACCCTCCTTGCTCTCCTCTTTCCCTCTCCCCTTAGCTTCCACCTCCCCACTGTATCTCTTCCGGTACCCTGGATTTTTCCCGGAAATTGCTGTGATGCAGTAAAGCTCATTGTGTGTTTAGGAATGTCTAGCTGACTATTCTGTTCATATGTTGGAATACTTTTCATCTGGAATTGTATATTTCTTTCTGTATAACACTCACCAAGTCAAGTGGTTTATTTTGTATTTCATTTGTGTTACTCTTTTTTCAATAAAGCACTCCTACTAATAGATAGATAGATAGATAGATAGATAGATAGATAGATAGATAGATAGATAGATAGCTAAGCTGATTTTCATTTTTGTGGATTGCATTACAAATGATCATTTTCTTTCAGCCATGTGACCATGTAACACATTTAACACCCCCACAATTACCATTCTCTGCCTGTACCAAATGTTAGCCCACATTATAATCAGCCTACACATCTGAAAAGAATAAGAGAACATCTGAATAATTCTGTCACAAGGAAAAGTCAAGTACACAGGGAATATGAGTCATACAGTGGAGGCTGAATGCATCTATTGAATTTCTGTGGTAGGTTGTGCGTAGAAGCTCTATCTGCAGCAATTTAAACACATTTTTTCGATAGGAAAATGCTCACCACATAACATAATTGAAATAAAAAATGTTTAAACTCTCTGTAATTTTTTTAGATTTTTGTAAAAAATATATCTTTTTGTGTACCTATACGTAAAGAGATATCACACCTGTCATCAGGGCTGGACTGGGACAAAAATTTGTCCCTGGACTTCATCCAGACTGACCCACTTTAATTTTGCAAACACACACAAAAACAAGTGAAGTGGGAGGGCTAACGTCGTGCAGGAACATTGCTACAGCCTCATTGGCCAGGTTAGGGGATATAGAGTGCCAGGTTAGGTGATATAGAGCTAGGTTAGGTGATATAGAGTGCAAGGTTTGGGTGGTATAGAGCCAGATTAGATGATATAGAGCCAGGGTAGGTGATATAAAGCCAGGATAGGTGGTATATAGTGCCAGGTTAGGTGGTATATAGAGCCAGGTTAGGTGGTATATAGAGCCAGGTCAGGTTGTATATAAAGCCAGGTTAGGTTGTATATAGAGCCAGGTTAGGTGGTATATAGAGCCAGGTTAGATTGTATATAGAGCCAGGTTAGGTGGTATATAAAGCCAGGTTAGGTGGTATATAGAGCCAGGTTAGGTGGTATATAGAGCCAGGTTAGGTGGTATATAGAGCCAGGTTAGGTGGTATATAAGATAAGATAAGATTTATTGTAATTGTAGAAAACGAATTCACAGTGAAAATACATTTCTACTCCACACATTATTCATACATCACAATTATCAACCATGCATTTACCACACAGGATTTAATTATACAAAAAAATATGTACAGTGGTGTGAAAAAGTGTTTGCCCCTTCCTCATTTCCTGTTCCTTTGCATGTTTGTCACACTTAAGTGTTTCGGAACATCAAACCAATTTAAACAATAGTCAAGGACAACACAAGTAAACACAAAATGCAATTTGTAAATGAAGGTGTTTATTATTAAAGGTGAAAAAAAATCCAAACCATCATGGCCCTGTGTGAAAAAGTGATTGCCCCCCTTGTTAAAACATACTATAACTGTGGTTGTCCACACCTGAGTTCAGTTTCTCTAGCCACACCCAGGCCTGATTATTGCCACACCTGTTCACAATCAAGGCATCACTTAAATAGGAGCTGCTTGACACAGTAAGGTCCACCAGAAGATCCTTAAAAGCTACACATCATGCCGAGACCCAAAGAAATTCAGGAACAATTGAGAAAGAAAGTAATTGAGATCTATCAGTCTGGAAAGGGTTATAAAGCCATTTCCAAAGCTTTGGGAATCCAGCGAACCACAGTGAGAGCCATTATCCACAAATGGCGAAGACATGGAACAGTGGTGAACCTTCCCAGGAGTGGCCGGCTGCCCAAAATTACCCCAAGAGCGCAGCGACGACTCATCCAAGAGGTCACAAAAGACCCCACAACAACGTCCAAGGAACTGCAGGCCTCACTTGCCTCAGTTAAGGTCAGCGTTCATGCCTCCACCATCAGGAAAAGACTGGGCAAAAATGGCCTGCATGGCAGAGTTCCAAGGAGAAAACCACTGCTGAGCAAAAAGAACATCAAAGCTCGTCTCAATTTCTCCACAACACATCTTGATGATCCCCAAGACTTTTGGGACAACATTCTGTGGACCGATGAGACAAAAGTGGAACTCTTTGGAAGGTGTGTGTCCAAGTATATCTGGTGTAGAAGGAACACTGCATTTCAGAAAAAGAACATTATACCAACAGTAAAATATGGTGGTGGTAGTGTGATGGTCTGGGGCTGTTTTGCTGCTTCAGGACCTGGAAGACTTGCCGTGATAAAAGGAACTATGAATTCTGCTGTCTACCAAGAGATCCTGAAGGAGAATGTCCGACCATCTGATCGTGTACTCAAGCTGAAACGAACTTGGGTTCTGCAGCAGGACAATGGTTCTAAACACACCAGCAAGTCCACCACCGAATGGCTGAAGAAAAACAAAATGAAGACTTTGGAGTGGCCTAGCCAAAGTCCTGACCTGAATCCTATTGAGATGTTGTGGTATGACCTTAAAAAGGCCGTTCATGCTCGAAAACCCTCTAATGTAACTGAATTAGGACAATTCTGCAAAGATGAGTGGGCCAAAATTCCTCCAGGACGCTGTAAAAGTCTCATTGCACGTTATCGCAAACGCTTGGTTGCAGTTGTTGCTGCTAAGGGTGGCCCAACCAGTTATTAGGTTTAGGGGGCAATCACTTTTTCACACAGGGCCATGATGGTTTGGATTTTTTTTCACCTTTAATAATAAACACCTTCATTTACAAATTGCATTTTGTGTTTACTTGTGTTGTCCTTGACTATTGTTTAAATTAGTTTGATGTTCCGAAACACTTAAGTGTGACAAACATGCAAAGGAACAGGAAATGAGGAAGGGGGCAAACACTTTTTCACACCACTGTATATAAAAGTGTCCCGTATTATAAAAGTATAAAAAGGGTCCTTATATTAAAAACTAAACAAGAAAATAAAATAAGACTAAGTGACCTCTTTCATTTCATTCCTGGATTGATAGCCTTAATAGCCCTGAGAAAGAAGCTCTTTTTAAATCAATTTTTCCTTGTTTTAATCTCGTCTCCCAGATGGCAATAATTCAAAGAAATTACAACAAGAATGAGTCTGGTCTCTCACTATTTTTCCTGCTCTACTAAGGCAACGAGTCTCATATATTTCTTCTAGAGAAACAAGTTCACACCCTACAATTTTCTGCGCTGTTTGGACCACTCTCTTTGGAGCATTTTTATCTGCCTGTGTACAACTAGGATACCAAACTAGAATACAATACGTTAATGTACTCTCAATGGCAGAGTGATATAAGGTCTCTTCCTTCCCAAGCCATTCTTCCTAAGGAGTCGCAAAAAATATAAACGCTGTTGCGATTTCATAATGATGGTTTTAACGTTGATTGTCCACGAAAAGTTTTCAGAAATGCATTTTCCCAAAAACATAAAGGTAGAGACCCGCTCCACGCACACGCCTTTAATAAAAAGCGGTGCTGGTTCAGGCCTGTTCCTTCTAAAATATACAATAAGTTCCTTTGTTTTCCCTGTGTTTAGGATCGGGTTATTCACTGTACATCATTTCACTGTCCTATCAACCTCTCTCCTGTATTGCTCTTCATCGTTTCCAGTGATACAACTGATTACGGTAGTGTCATCGGAAAACGTAACTATACTATTGGTGTCATAATTGGGGGTGCAGTCATATGTGTACAGCGCATAGAGAAAGGGACTTAACACACAACCTTGTGGTGCTCCGGTACTTATTTCTCGCTTGGAAGAAACAAATGTATCCAATTTGACCACCTGTGAGCGATGGACCAAAAAATCCCTTATCCAAAAACAAATAAAGGGCGGCAAATCCAATTTTTTTTTTTTTCAACCAACCGATCTGGAATGATGGTATTAAAGGCAGAGCTGTAATCTATAAACAACATCCTTATGTAGTTTTCCAAATGCTCCAGATGACTAAGTGCCCCATGCAGCACTAAAGCTATCGCATCTTCTGTGCTTCTATTTGCCCTATACGCAAATTGATAAGGATCTAAATTAACTGGTAATCTAGTTTTAAAATATTTCAAGACCAACCTCTCAAAGCACTTCATTAGTACAGAGGTCAGTGCTATTGGTCTATAATCGTCTAAACTTCCCACAGTTGACTTTTTTGGAATTGGAATAATAGTGTCTCTTTTTAAACATGCCAGAACAACAGCAGATGATAGTGATCGATTAAAAACCTTGACAAAGACTCCAGCTAATTGATCAGCACAGGCCTTAACTACTCTCCCTGGGATTCCGTCTGGACCTGATGATTTCCTCGTATTTATAGCCTTAGACGCCTGCCTCACCTCATATTCCTGTATAGTGAGTGTACATTTTCCTGGACCTAAAGGACACCCTATTTCCTGGTTTGGTAACACAACCTCAAACCATGAGAAGAACCTATTTAATTCTTCAACCAGTGAAGCACTAGAATTCCCTTCCATTTTTGTAGTTCCTCTATGTTGTGTCAAGTACTGTATACCTCTTTTCAAATTAGCTGTCGCAATACTATACATTGCTTTATCTCCGACCCTGAATGCTCTATTCCGTTCTCTAAGAAGACTCTTTATTTCCTTAGTCATATAGAGCTAGGTTAGGTGGTAAATAGAGCCAGGTTAGGTGGTATATAGAGCCAGGTTAGGTGGTATACAGAGCCAAGTTAGGTGGTATATAAAGCCAGGTTAGGTGGTATATAGAGCCAGGTTAGGTGGCATATAGTGTCAGTTTAGGTGGTTTATAGAGACAGGTTAGGTGGTATATAGAGCCAGGTTAGGTGGTATATTGCGGAAAGGGAACTCTAATAATTGATGAAATTTAAGAGGCACATGAGTACTATGTCTAAAAGGTTACAAAGTATTTTATTTAAACAGAATAACAAAACAGTTGCATGTGCAAACAGTCAAAACAAGTTGAAAAATAGTACTTATAGGTGGTATATTGAGCTAGAGTAAATACATGACAATGTGAATAGATAAGAGAATGCTGGCCCTGTTCCCTTCTTCCTCCATCACCTACACTAAAAGTACACATGGCTGTCCCTTCTGCTGCAGAACCTCCTTCTCCCCCTCCCTGATGTAAACAGAAAGAAAAAAATTCACATGGGAGTTAGCACACTGGGGACTGGTTTTGGCTTCTTCTTCCTGGAACTGAAGTCAAAATGTGGTGGGAGAGGCTGCAGCATGGACAAAGCATTATTGGCTAACACTGAGATGAGATGCATCTCCCCTCACCCCTCCTTTTGAGGGTCGGGAGTCGGGACACTAAAAAAATAACATCATCCAGCCCTGCATCTTAGTGTTATGTGCCCTTCTCCAGACATTACAGGTTGGCGATGTATTTTGCACACACAGGGGCGGGCTTAGGGGTGGAATCGCTGCGGTTGCTCAAGCTGGCTCTGCCTGCTTGTCATTATGACACACAGGAGACCCGGACTGCAAACTCGTAACAGGACGGGGAGGATGATCAGCACGGCAATTACAGAGCGATACCCTGTGTGTCTTTCCCTCCAGCAGCTGAGAGTTTACAGGAGGGGGAGGGAGAGACACACAGAGCAAACCAGCCCACTGAGCCATTGGCCCACCGGGAAACTCCCGGTAGTCCCGATGACCAGTACATGCCTGCTTGTCATTGTTGAGGGTTCAAGGGTCATCAATCTGACAAGGCACTGACCTGCAACAGGCACACAACTAGTAGAGTCGGAAATCTCTGAACTCCTATTCTGCATGCTTGTTCCAGGTGAGTGACTTGGAAGATAGTGAAGCCAGGATCAGAATGATAACCTGGAGCCAACATAATCAGTATATTCTGAGGTTTATAACCAGTATATTCTAAAGGTTATAATACTGGTGCTGTTTAGAGAGCTGCTTATAGAGCCTTGTCATCCTAAGGCAAGAAAGGGCAATGAAGGGTGTAACTGGTAGAATCAACAGGTTGAAAGAATGAAGAATAAGAAGAAGAAATAAAAAAAGAACAGAGCAACCGAATGTTCATGAGAAGATATTACAACTAACCAAAAAAAAAGGGGTAGCAATACCATTTTTACATTTCAACCTAATGGCACCACATCCTCAAAATCATACAATACACACAAAGAAACCTAAAAGAAACTACATGACCTTTCATGTAAACACCATAAGAGCATACTTTATACACAGCAGCATGTTCATACATACCATGATTTTGCATGGAACTAACATGCCACAATATCCAACCAAGCATTTGGTTCGTAGTTGCAGCATGGTTCAATTGATTTCAGTTAGTGAGTTTGACAGGCGGTGCCACCTATCAAACTCGAGAAGCCAAATTAAATTTGCTGTAGCATGTGCACCACTGCCTTCGACTGCCTTGTTAGGCTTCCAGTGGCCGGGCAGCTTGGTCTGTTAAAGGAGTTTGAAAAATACAACAGGTGAAATTAAATGCAGAAATCTTAAAGAAGGAAAACGAATGCAGCCACCACATATAAGAATTGGTAAACTATATTTGGGGGGCTTAATACTGCATTTACACTTTAGGCAATTAAATCAACTAACTTCCGTGTTTTTAGACTTTTTACTTTGTAATGGAAATTTGAACTTTGCATGGAAATTTTCTGCTAGCTTAGTAAATAAGGTGACACTCTGCTGACTTCCATCATCCAATCATGTGCAAATACTGTTTTTTTTTTTAAAAATGTCCTTGTGCATTTTCTTGGGTGTTTTGTGCAAAGTGAATTTTTACCACGTTCAATAAGCAGAGGAAAAATTGCCTCGTAAAGTATACATTTCCTTGCATAGCAAACAGCCCATCGCCCTTAGTAGTGGAAAGTGATAGAAGAGACTACTGGGTGCCGTAACAATGCTTTCATTACTTGGTGTGAGACTGTGGAATTGTGTTTAAATCCTGGGACAGTCCTGCAGGATTTGGGAAGCTTAGAGGGCATGCTTAAAACTCACAGCAAGGTTTTCCATGGAGAGCAATTTTCTCTGGGGTGTCTTTTTATGACAATCATACTAGATTAGTGTTTTTTTTTGTTTTTTTTTATGAAATAATAGACACTTCTAAATTTCCCCCACTATTTTATAAATTGCAGTTAGGCAAGGGGTGCCTTTTTTAATTTAACATATTTAGAATATGTCTACTAAAAGTACAGTTATCCTTTAAGTTGGCTTCTGAATTTATACTTTTATTTGATACACATTAAATCATTTTTGTTTAGAGCACAGCCACATGGTATCCAGACACTCAATAGTTGTAGGTCATGCCACCAGTTCAAGCAAGGCTTATGATGATCAAGTGTTAAAGGGAAAATCATTATAGAAAAAGCAAGCACTTCCAAGAATCTGAGTTGCAAATGTTGTTATGCAGTGGGAAGCCTACAAATGATAGCCTTATGCCCGTACACCTGATTAGACTTTCCGCCGGGGATTTTTGTTCGAAGGATGTTGGCTCAAACTTGTCTTGCACACACACGGTCACACAAATGTTGGCCAACAATTACGAACGTGGGAACGTGGTGACGTACACGACGAGCTGAGAAAAAGGGTGTTCAATAGCCAGTGCGGCTCCTTCTGCTTGATTCCAAGCATGCATGAACTTTTGTGCGACAGACTTGTGTACATACAATCAGAAATTCACAAATGTTCGATGGAGCATACACACAGTGGGAATGTCAGCCAACACGCTCATATCCAACATTTGTTGTCGGAAAATCTGATTGTGTGTACGGGGCATAACTAATAAAGTCCAATAAACTTAAAGAAATGCCAACATTAATATACTGATAAAATCAAACACTGAATTATTAAGTACAATTTTTGTAGTGATTATTGGAAAATAGCAGTGACAAGTAACTCTTATGTGACCTTGTGAGCAAAAGGACAAAATGTGCTAATTGTAAATATGAAGTCTAATTATAAGGAACTGTACCATCTAATGATACAGTATGGCTATTAATAAAAGCAATGTCAAATATCACTGCGGATCTGTGCACATATGCCTGTAAATGTATGAAAAGCTATTTCTCAGCCTTTCCATTACTGTTCTAAAGATTTGTTCAGTTAGAACTGAGCTGAAACATGTTCACAGACAGCAATAATAACTTAACAGAGTTACTAACCCTGTTTTGCTATGAAAAAGTGGTTTTGCTGCTGTCTTTGAATCTATTCTAGAGATTTCTCTCCATTTCAGGTTCCTCTGAAAGGTAGGGATACTGGGTAGCTGATAGTAATAAAAAACCTGACCTGAATGTCTCAGTTATATCCAAAAAAAATAAAAAATAAAAGTTTTGTCTGAAGTCAGGCTTCAATAAAATGGACCATGTATTTAGAACATTTAATGTATTGAGCCAAGCAAACCCTATTGTTCCCCTAAACCAGAAGCCTTGACAACCTTGATTTTTTTATGTAGCAAGGCTGCAGATATTGTGGTTCTTCCTTTCAAATAAAATGGTACTGTTCATGTTCTAATATAGCTTGTATTATTTAATTTGTAGAAACATTTTTTTATCAGTGAGATAATGGATTTGTGGGAAGCAAGGTCCGTTCCAGTGCTAGTTCACAATTTAAATTGAAGCAAAGTTTCACTTTATGAATGGTATGGTAAAGGACAGATGCAGAAAATGTGAATGAGCTTGCTCCATTCACACCTTCTGGTATGACATTGTACTACATATATGTGGGGTTGGAGGAGATGAAGAGCAAAGTACCCTCTCCTTTCCACACTTACATCTTCATTGGAAGCTCAGCCCCAGTGCAAAGAACTGAATACCCTTCAAGCACAATTAAAATGGATGCCATAGGGTTATTGTATTACATCTTGATAGAAATGGCAACTCTAGATGCAATGAATTGTTATGAATGGTGCTACATTGATATACCCACTCAACATACAGTATTTTCTGTCAGAACGGAGTTTGTGTAGCTATAAATATAAATGTTATCCTGTCTGACATGTATGGGTACATTTGAAGATGGACCAAATTACCGATGGGCACTACCATACACAGTCACAATTGGCAGTGCGCCACCATTTATGTAACTGCACATACTTAATGCAGTTTTTTGGTGACCTGTGGAAGCAGCATCCCATAGACACACTCTCCTAAACCTTGTGGACAGCCTGCCCAGAAGAGTTGAAGCTGTTATAGCTCCAAAGGGTGGGCCAACTCAATATTAAACCCTACAGAATAAGACTAGGATGCCATTAAAGATCATGTGCGCGTAAAGGCAGGCACCCCAATACTTTTGGAAATATAGTGTGTGTGTGTGTGTATATATATATATATATATATATATATATAAATAACATGGGCACTTTTCAAGGATTGTACACAGGATCGTTATCCCTTATGAGGAGTGTATATGTAGTATTGTCCATAATTCTAGATTCATTTAACCACTTGCCGACCGGCGCACGACGATATACGTCGACAGAATGGCACGTACAGGCAGGAGGGCGTATATATAAGTCCCTCCTTTAGCCTGTCCATGCCATCGGGAGCGCGCCGGGAGCGGCGCGCTCACGCGCCGGTCGGGACCCCCGTGAGTCCGATCGCGGTCCCCGCGGACTCGATCGCCGCGGGGACCCCCGCGATCGTCTCACGGGATGCTGAACGGGGAGATGCCGAGATAAACAGCATCTCCCCGTTCTGCCTAGCAACTAGTGACGCCGATCTCTGCTCCCTGTGATTGGAGCAGAGATCAGCATTCACTAGCTGACAGCCACGCCCCCCCACAGTAAGAAACACACCCCTAGGCATACTTAACCCTTACACTGCCCCCTTGTGGTTAACCCCTTCACTGCCAGTGTCATTTATACAGGAATTAATGCATTTAAATAGCATTAATTGCTGTAAAAATGACAATGGTCCCAAAAATGTGTCAAAAATGCCCGATGTGTCCGCCATAATGTCGCAGTCACAAAAAAAATCGCAGATCTCCGCCATTACTAATAAAAAAAAATTATTAATAAAAATGCTATAAAACTATCCCCTATCTTGAAAACGCTATAACTTCTGCGCAAACCGATCAATAATCGCTTATTGCGATTTTTTTTACCAGAAATATGTAGAAGAATACGTATCGGCCTAAACTGAGGAAAAAAAAATGTTTTTTTATATATTTTTTGGGGATATTTATTATAGCAAAAAGTAAAAAATAATGCATTTTTTTCAAAATTGTCGCTCTATTTTTGTTTATAGCGCAAAAAATAAAAACCGCAGGGGCGATCAAATACCACCAAAAGAAAGCTCTATTTGTGGGAAAAAAAGGACGTCAATTTTGTTTGGGAGCCACATCGCATGACCGCGCAATTGTCAGTTAAAGCGACGCAGTGCCGAATCGCAAAAAGGGGCCTGGTCCTTTGGCTGCAAATTGGTCCGGTCTGAAAGTGGTTAAACAGGGTACCAATGTGTCATGAAGTTATTAGCATCAATGTTGTACTTTCTTCACAGACATGCAATGTACTGTATAGATTTATAACATACTAATAAGGTTATAATTATATTTACCAAAAGGATGGCACATATTTGCTGAATAATGAACTGTTCAGAATATGTGTCTGTTTCTATGATATCTAATGAGCTTCTCAGAAGCAGAGTGAGTGTGACTTGCCCTATATATGAGAGAGAACGTAAATACTGTCTATGTGATTGACTTACCTTACAATCTGACATGGCATTGCCTTATTATGACCCAGTCTCTTCTAAATGTGTTGTGAATTTATCTATTGCTAAGCATTTCTCTTGTTCCCTGGGCTAAGTTAAGATTTCAGCATATTTACAAAATATATTAATTTATGGGGTATAGCATCCTCATCTTGCTGTATCTGACATTGTTATATGGGTAGTAGAATACATTTTTTTATTTTTTACTCATCACTATAGTAATGACTTTGATTCTCTACTCAGAATGGTAATGTTAGGTTGTATGTTTAATTTGTCACATCTGTTCTCCCATGATCTGAGACGAGCCAAGGAGGCTAGCATCAGTGGTCCATCTCTATGTGGGAGCTGATAAAGTCAATAAAAACTTGCTCAATAGTTTAGTGTATATTTACTGTACATAATAAGCAATGCATTATATACAAAACAAAGAGAATGCCAGACAATTTATGCTTATCCATGGCACCCATATACCTCCAAAAAATTTGCATACAATTATTCCAGGATCAGTATAGTAACATATTTAATTTGAAAAAAATGTCAAATCCTATTAAAGTCATTAAAGTTAAACTCCTGGCAAAAGGCTTAATAATCAGCTAAAGTACTATTTTAGCTGACAAAATGAGTTGTTCTGTTGTTGACTGATGTGGTTTTCACAACTCTGCCACACTTTAGAGACAGAAACAGAGAATAATAAGGGCAGCACACAAATGGATGTACAGTCCGGGTAGATTTTTAATTGCTTCAATTTGGGGTAACTTAAAACAACATAATGTTTTGGGTGTCTAAGCACTCTTCCCCCATCAGGGCTTAAGGCCCCTTTCACACTGGGGCAGGAGCCGCGGCGACGGTAAAGCAGCGCTATATTTAGCGCTGCTTTACCGTCGTTTTAGCCACGGTATTCGGCAGCTAGCGGTGCGGGTTTAACCCCCGCTAGCGGGCGAAAAAGGGTTAAAATCCCCCGCAAAGCGCCGCCGTACCGGCGCTTTGCGGCGGTATTGCCGCGGCATTACCGCTGTGTCCCATTGAAATCAATGGGTAGGAGCGGTATAGGAGCGGTGAATACACCGCTCCTATACCACTCCAAAGATGCTGCTAGCAGGACTTTTTTGACCGCCCTGCTAGCGCACCGCTCCAGTATGAAAGCCCGCCGGCTTTCACACAAGAGTGAATGGGGCCGGATTTTTGAAAAACGGCCCAGTGTGAAAGGGGCCTAAAGGATGTATAAACTGATCACATGACTTATATTTTTATTTTTATAAGTGTTTTAGTTTTTTTTCAGATTTTGAGCTTCAACAGCTGATAAGGTAGATGTGACATCTATCTTATCAGCTATTGAAGTTTTAAACCTGGAAGTAATCTAATCTTACTTACTAGTATCCCACTAATAAATTATTTCAAGCCCTGTGATTTTATAATGCATTTGCTTATTATTGAAAGCAAAAGGGGGTTTTGGGACTTTAAATGAAGTGCATGATAACATGCACCTCCATCCCTGAATCAGAGATAAGAAAGGTTTTTTTGGGACTTGGAGGCACAAGACACGTGGTAGGAGAAATTTTAAAATAGTTTAATTGGCATATAAACAAAGCTTGCCTCATAAACATATGCTACATGGTTGAACATGAGTATTTTTATGTATATACAAGGCAATGGCATACAGAAAAGAAGGATTCATATATATGTATATACACATGCACGCATCTGAAATCGCATAGTATCCCATGGAATTAATTAGTGTAAAAAGCCAAATAAGATACAAAATAATCACAGTGGAGGTCATGCTATGTGTTGGGAACATGATGACATTGGTAGACTCGATGCGTTTTGTGGCCAAGTGCCACTCATCAGGAGAAAACGCATAGCATATCTGAAAAAAATTAAAAAGGTACCAAATAGGATCTGTTGCCAGATAGTAAAAAAGAAGGTAGGAGCAAGGGGAAACAAAATGTATATCTCCCTGGAATACTTACGTGTAAATTGTTTGCAGATGAGTGGCACTTGGCCACAAAACACATTAAGCCTATCAATGTCATCATGTTCCCTACACATAGCGTGACCTCAACTTTGATTCATTTGTATCTTATAACCCATTTGTATGCATTACTCAATAAGCATTTGGCTTAGCAAAATTTAAAAAATAATGCATTTTTTTCAAAATTGTCACTTTTTTTTGTTTATAGCGCAAAAAATTTAAACTGCAGAGGTAATCAAATACCACCAAAAGAAATTTCTATTTGTGGGAAAAAAAAGGACGTCAATTTTGTTTGGGAGACACGTCACACGACCGCGCAATTGTCAGTTAAAGCGGTGCAGTGACGAATCGCAAAAAGTGCTCTGGTCAGGAAGGGGGTAAATTCTTCTGGGGCTGAAGTGGTAAAAAAGGAAAAGAAAGTTGGTATAAAAAAAAGTCTCTGCCCAGTTTCATGAGGTACAGGTAACATCACCATGTTTCCCAGGTTAACTGGGTGGTGCCTGTAAGAATGTGTTACTGCAATGGGCTAGAGTGTTTTCTCATGCGGTTTTAAATGCTCAGTTCTCCTGTAAGTCAGTGACAAGGCACAGTGATGTCACCCAAGCCTCCTGAATGCATCAAAATACAGACCAAGCAAAGTATTTTTTTTCTTTTTTTTGGCACAAACTTTATTCTTCAATGATTTTTAAAGCCATTTGTATTGGGGGCTGTGAGTAAAGGCCTGCCTTAAGTTTTTGTAAGTCCTTATGCTACTAATATAATTATCAAATATAGATATAGATACACAGTGAGGGAGATTTACTAACACTGGTTAACACATAATCTGGTGCAGCTGTGCATAGTAACCAAGCAGCTTCCAGGGTTTATTGTCAAAGCTTAACTACCTGCCCACCGTATTGTGAAATGACAGGCACACGGTAGCTCTCTCATTCTGGGATGACGTCATATGATATATGGTGATTGGTGGCACACTCTGTCCCTGGGACACGGGAGATCACCGATCTCAGTAAAGAGCTGATGACAAGGCTTTTTACCAATGTTATCAGCTGTGTCAAATCACAGCTGATCACATGTGAACAAGGAAATGCTGATTATCAGCGTTCCTCTCCTAACACGCTGTCAGTAGGAGAGCTGATCAGCAGAATTTCTGCACAGGGGATATCGGCACAGATAATCAGTGCAGCCCCAACAGTGCCCAGCAGTGATGCCAATCAGTGCCCAGCAGTGATGTCAGTCAGTGCTGCTTTTCAGTGCCTGCTCACCAGTGCCACCCATCAGTCCCCATCAGTGGCTCCCATCAGTTCCACAAATCAGTGCCCATCAGTGCCCATCAGTGACGCCTATACATGCCGCCTATCAATGCCCATCAGTGCTGCTTATAGTGCCTCCTCATCAGTGCCACCTCGTCAATGCCCTTTAGTGCCGTCCCATCAGTGCCCATCAGAGCAGCCTATCAGTGCCCATCAGTGCAGCCTCATCAGTGAAGGAGAAAAATTACTTATTTACAAAATAAAATAATAAAAAAAATAATTTTCCAAAACGTTCGGCCTTTTCTTTTGTTTCTTTTAGCAAAATATAAAAAAAAACAGTGGTGATTAACCACTTAACAACCGGCCCATAGCCGAAAAACGGCTACAGGGCGGTTGCTTAATTCTGGGAGGCCGTTAATTAACGGCCTCACAGAATGCTGCTCTTGCGCGCCCCCTGGGGCGCGCACTCGAGAACATCCATGATCGCCGGGTCCAGAGGACCCGGCGGATCATGGATCACGGTAAACGGCCGCTCGTCGCGGCCGTTTACCACGTGATCGCTCCGTCAAATGACGGAGCGATCACATGTAAGCAAACCGGCGTCATTTGATGACGCCGGTTCTCTCTCCTCCTCTCTCTGTACCGATCGGTACAGTGTGAGAGGAGAGGGGGAGGGATCGGTGGCAGCAGTGCTGTGGGCGGGATCTGTAGTGCCCACAGCCTGCTCTGCATGCCACCGATCCATCCATCCATCCATCCATGCTCAGCCATCCCTCCATACCCTGCAATACACAGCAATAGCCTGCAGTGTATTGCTGGGTATTGCAGGGTATGGAGGGATGGCTGAGCATGGATGGATGGATACCCTGCAATGCTCTGCCATACCCTCCAATACTGTGCCATACCCTCCAATACTGTGCCATACCCTCCAATACTGTGCGATGCTCTGCCATACCCTGCGATGCTCTGCCATACTCTGCCATACCCTGCGATGCTCTGCCATACCCTGCGATGCTCTGCCATACCCTGCGATGCTCTGCCATACCCTGCCATGCCCTGCCATACCCTGCCATACCCTGCGATGCTCTGCCATACCCTGCGATGCTCTGCCATACCCTGCGATACTCTGCCATACCCTGCGATACTCTGCCATACCCTGCGATACTCTGCCATACCCTGCGATACTCTGCCATACCCTGCGATACTCTGCCATACCCTGCCATACCCTGCGATACCCTGCGATACTCTGCCATACCCTGCAATACTCTGCCATACCCTGCCATACCCTGCGATACCCTGCCATACCCTGCCATACCCTGCGATACTCTGCCATACCCTGCGATACTCTGCCATACCCTGCGATACCCTGCGATACTCTGCCATACCCTGCGATACTCTGCCATACCCTGCGATACTCTGCCATACTGTGCGATACCCTGCCATACTCTGCCATACCCTGCGATACTCTGCCATACCCTGCGATACTCTACCATACCCAACAATACCCTGCGATACCCAACAATACCCTGCGATACTCGCTACGATCAAAGCCAGGATCGTTTTTTTATTTTATTTCAGGCTTTCCAGCCTAGAGGTGAGATTTGGGGTCTTATTGACCCCATATCTCACTGTAAAGAGGACCTGTCATGCCATATTCCTATTACAAGGGATGTTTACATTCCTTGTAATAGGAATAAAAGTGATCAAAAAAATTTTTGGGGGGAAAAAAAGGGTCAAACTAAAATAAATAAAGTAAAATGAACAATAAAATATATATATATTTTTTAAAGCGTCCCTGTCCCCGTGTGCTCGCATGCAGAAGCGAACGCATACGTAAGTCCCGCCCACATATGAAAACGGTGTTAAAACCACACATGTGAGGTATCGCTGCGAACGTTAGAGCGAGAACAATAATTTTGGCTCTAGACTTCCTCTGTAACTCAAAACATGTAACCAGTAAAAAAAATTAAAGCCTATGGGGATTTTTAAGTAGCGAAGTTTGGCGCCATTTCACGAGTGTGTGCAATTTTGAAGGGTGACATGTTGGGTATCTATTTACTCGGCGTAACTTCATCTTTCACATTATGCAAAAACATTGGGCTAAATTTACAGTTTTGTTTTTTGTAAAGCACAAAACATTTTTTTTCCAAAAAAAAACACGTTCGAAAAATTGCTGCGCAAGTACCGTGCTAGATAAAAAGTTGCAACGACCGTTGTATTCTCTAGGGTCTTTGCTAAAAAAACATATATAATGTTTTGGGGTTCTATGTAATTTTCTAGCGAATAAATGATGATTTTTACATGTAGGAGAGAAATGTCCGAATTGGCCCGGGTGCTCCAGAACGCCTGATGGCGCTCCCTGCATGTTGGGCCTCTGTATGTGGCCACGCTGTGTAAAAGTCTCACACATGTGGTATCGCCGTACTCGGGAGTAATAGCAGAATGTGTTTTGGGGTGTAATTTGTGGTATGCATATGCTGTGTGTGAGAAATAACCTGCTAATATGACAATTTTGTGAAAAAAAAAAAAAAAAGAAAAAAAATCTTGCTATTGCAAAGAATTGTGGGAAAAAATGACAACTGCAAAAAACTCACCATGCCTCTTACTAAATACCTTGGAATGTCTTCTTTCCAAAAAGGGGTCATTTGGGGGGTATTTGTACTTTTATGGCATGTTAGGGTCTCAAGAAATGAGATAGGCCGTCAGTACTTCAGGTGTGATCAATTTTCAGATATTGGCACCATAGCTTGTGGACTCTAAAACTTTCACAAAGACCAAATAATATACCCCAATTTGTACTTATTTTTACCAAGGATATGTAGCAGTATAAATTTTGGCCAAGATTTATCAAGAAAAATTACAAATTTGCTAAATTTTATAACAAAAATGAAGAAAAATTCATTTTTTTACTGAATTTTCAGTCGTTTTTCTTTTATAGCGCAAAAAAAATAAAAAACCCAGAGGTGATTAAATACCACCAAAAGAAAGCTCTATTTGTGTGAAAAAAAGGACAAAAATTTCATATGGGTACAGTGTTGTATGAAGGAGTAATTGTCATTCAAATTGTGAGAGCACCAAAAGCTGAAAATTGGTCTGGTTATTAAGGGTGTTTAAGTGCCCAGTGGTCAAGTGGTTAAATACCACCACAAAAAAGCTCTATCTGTCTCAAAAAATGACAAAAATGTTGTTTGGGTTCAGCGTTGCATGACCGCGTAATTGTCCTTCAAAGTGCGACATCGCTGAAAACTGAAAATTGTCCTGGGCAGGAAGCGGGGAAAAGTGCCCAGAAGACAAGTAGTTAATTAAACAAGCTGAAGTTAGAAGCTGATTGGTTACTATGCACATCTGCACCAGATTCTGAGTGCTCCAGTTTTAGTAAATCTCCCCCAGTGGCATTTATATATTCATGATCTTCGAAATGCAAGATATATTACCATGATTTATAAAGATCTGTTTTACTAATAGGAAATACACAAGAGCAGGTTTGCCTGAGAGCATGGATAATTTGAGGTCTTGAAAAAGTATGTTCTATTCATAATAAGCAGTCATTGGCTGGAATGTTCTTTTTTTAATTTTAATTTTTATTTATTGAGACTTAGCGAGATAAACAGTTTGCAGTCAGGCAATCTTTATTAACAGACAGAGGAATTTGTAAATCATAGATAAAGTTTGTGAAGATATTTGACATACAGAGTAAGTATTAATTTTGAAGGGTACATAGGTTAGAGTCCGGTGGATTTTTCTGAAACCAAGCCTCATTCCGAAATCCTCAGGTTTGTCCAACATGTAAGAGGAATGACAGTAACCATAAGTCACCTGTGGGGTGAGGGAGGCAGAGGCCATGCAGAAAAAAGTTCTGCATTTTTTTCAAAAAATTAAGAGTGAGGTGATAGACTTGAGAATACAGCTTAGTAGGATATTAAAAAAGAAAAAAAAAAGTAGGGGGAGAGAAGATAGTTGGAGGGGAGGTTGGAGGGTTGGGGAGAGAAAAGGGAAGGCACCTGTTGATAGGTAATGCATCATCCCTAAGGGGACAATGATACAGATTAAGTGGGGTCTGACATGAGGAGATTCTGATATCTCTCAGTGTACCTAAATTGTGCCCAGTAAAACCACGTCATTACGAAAACATGATTCTTGCCTATGGCCATGAGGTCTTCCATATGCATAAGATTATTCGCTCTACCAATCCATTCCCAATTGTGGGTGGAAGTGGGGATTTATGCCATACTAGAATGCACTCCCTGACTGCATTATTGAGGTGCCTCACCAAAGAGTGGGGATATTTGCTCTTAGACAATAAGCTGAGATATAGTAAGCATGCAGCTGAATCTTGTTCGAGAGTGAGGCTTGTGAGTTCTTGTATTAGGGCGCAGTCACCCTGCTAGAAGGGGTAAAATCTGTGGACACAACCAGAACATTTTGAGCAGTGTGCTGCTTCAAGAATTGGAGTTCATATTGGGGATTATACAATGTAACCCTTTTGGGACCCTATATCACCTCAAGAGTATCATATAACCAGATTCCTGCAGTCATGATGAGATGGATGATTTGTGTGTAAAGAAGAAGATAATTCTCTCTGTGTTGAGACCAAATTCCATTCAGGTTGTGCTACCATTCAGTTTTGAATAAAGCAGTTTAGTTTTCAGGGGAAAAAAAACAGCGTGGCATAAGCGGTAGATAGATTGGGCATGAGGCGGCACAGTAATTTTCAAAAGGAATAGGAGTGGAGGAAGGAACTAGTTTAGACTTGGTAGAAAGAAAATAGTGTCAGATTTGGGTGGCCTGCCAGATCAGCAAAGGCAGAGACAGCGTATTTCATAATTCACACATCATAATTTCAGGAGCGGACTTCCAACCCGCTGAATTGTTATTAACCTTGGATTGAAACAGCAATAAAGAAGATAAAAAGCCATGATGGCCCCATATTTCTTATTCGTAGATATTGTCATGAAGTGCAACATGAATACAGAGGAGGTGGAAATAGTCTCTTTAGCATTCTTTCATTGCA
>CM053026.1:603119115-603121615 GCA_028564925.1 Lithobates sylvaticus
TAAATCTACCCCAATGTATTTACTAACCAGTATGTGAAACACTAGCATACATACTCACACAGGTTTGAATGGTATCTAATGGCATCTTTGTGGTGTGCTTAATATATTTTTGAATGTGTTTAGAAATGCTGTTGTTAATATTTATGTGATGCTCAATAATCATGCACACCTACACATTTTAATTAATCTGCAAGTATTATATGACATATCCTATTTTCCCTTTATGTTTAAGATATCCATGAGTGATGTCATGAGGAACAAGGCAAGGCTGTCAATTACAGGAAGTGCTGGGGAAAATGGACGTGTTCTGACACCAGAATTTCCAAAAGCAGTGCATGCAGTGAGTCCTGGCATGAGAATGAATGTCAGTGTGACTGATCTCTCGTGATTGATAAGAACCTTTTGAGTGCCTTACACAATGGTCTTTCTTGTGCGTTTTTTGTCAACGTGGTGAAAGAGGCATCCAATATCTTGAAGACTTTTTTTTGGAGCAAGAATTCTGTCTGCCCCTATGGATCTCATCTTGAGTAACAAAATGGAGGCTTGGGTGAAAATAAAAAAGGGAAACAAAACTATAGAGCAGAAACACAGCTCAATTTTCTACACCTTTTCAAGATGAAGCTTGACTGACATGCATAGCTAGAATTGGAAGATCTGTCTAATCAGACTAAAATCGTTGTACAGGCAACACACCAGTTTCTGAAGCCACCGTTGTTCGTTTCTTGATTCATATGACTTAAGCACACTTGACATCAACTGCATCAAGATGTGACATTTTATAAGATAAAAAAGAAAAATAAAACATTTAACATGAAAGAAATTTTTTTTAGTATTTTCAAAAAAGGATACAATGGCTTTTCAAAAAAATTGCTTCCATTCTGGGTGTATATAACATAAAAATTACTATAAAAGGAACATAAGGGTTACAGCATTACTTTCATATTTTCCAAACCAAATATACATTCGCTAAATTGGAACAAAAATGATAGAAAATGAGATTGCATAATATAGTATTTTCATGTCTGGTAATAAAAACAACTCTAACCTTTAAAAAATATTTTAGATTCAAAATGATGATAATACTGTTTTTATTATATTTATTTTCAAGTAATTGGTTAGTGTGCCCAGTGGAAATAATCAGTTCATTTAACTGCCTTTGGATCATGTGTGTCAAATACCTCTAACACAAAATCTTAAGTAAACATAATGTAGATTATAAAATGTATCAGATATTGTAAAACTAACATTGTTTTAAAACAAATGTATTTCATTGTATTACTTTATTTTATAGGCTTTCCCATTAACAACAGGGCAGGTTGAGTTACCATTTTGTGAAGCATGGTGTCTTTGCTTATTTCCTTTCTACTTAGATTTTCTCTGTAAAAATAAAATATTTTATTTTTTCACAGTCATGCTGATCACAAGACCTTACATTTTATAGTATTATCACATTCACATGTAGATACTTCTACATGTTCAATATTTTATTAATTTATATGGTAGTAAAGACTGGTAATATTGGCATCCAAAATACTTTTTTCAAAAGTAATTTTACACAGCCATTTAGAAATAGATGTTACTTGTGTTTCATGATAGTAACATTTTATTAATTCTAGCAAAGTGCTGAACTTAAAATTATTTTTATACTATTTGATATGCAGTAAATTACCAAGTGTTTACAGCAGAAACATATACATATATTACATTGCAGGTATAGCATATTACAGAATATGATCATCATAATGTTGGTTAATTAGTTAAGCTATATTATCAATATAACATTACTGCAGCAGCAGTTTACATATCACTCCACAGACCAAGACTAGGTAAATTAGGCTTCCTTTCATACAGCTACAAGAAATGTAGATAACTTATACTGCGGCAATAATATTTCCTGCACAATACATTTCTGTTAGTTATATAGCCTTTGTGATCATGAAGAATCGAATGCCACAAAAGTACCCTTCATTAACAGATTTATTTAATGTACTTACTCAAGAAAGAAGGTCTGTTCGGTGATTTACAACTTCAACAGGAGAGCTGAGGATTGCTTAAAGCTTGAACACTTATACATGATCAGTACTGATTAGATTGGATGATAGAGGAAGTGCTGCCCTGGTTATTCATACAGTTCATTACATATATATGGGTAACACTTCCTTAACAACCAGTCTATTTCAGCAGGACTTATTACAAACAATAGTTGGGACTATAGACAGTCTCAAAGCAGAATTCCACCCAAAAGTGGAAGCTCCGCTTATCTGACTCCTCCCCCCTTGGGTGCCACATTTGGCTTCACTGCCGGTTTCCCTTACAGACAATGGCGGTGGCAGCACCCAAGAGCCAATGGAAATATTGGCTGGGGTGCTGAAATCGCTGGATTCCTGGACAGGTAAGAGTCCTAATATTAAAAGTCAGCAGCTACAGTATGTGTTGCTGCTGACTTAAAATTTTTGCTGGGGGGGGGGAGCAGAACTTTGCTTTTAGCTAGCTATAGACA
>CM053026.1:604631615-604639115 GCA_028564925.1 Lithobates sylvaticus
CAGAGTGGCTCTATAACGAAGGTATTTGGCACAATTATATTCCAGAAACGCACACATTGTACATTATATACTACGGTAATGGAGTGGATGATAGGATTTTACATGCTTTTTAACTCAGTTCACGCTGGAGATTCCTGCCAGGCAGGGAGAGAGAGATGGAGAGAAGACCGCACATCATATGGCAAGACCTACCCCAAAAATGAGCCCTACTGTGTCTTTTGTTGCCAAAATGAATATAAGACCCGGGCTTATTTTCGGGGGAAACACGGTAGATACTGGCTGATGGCAGCTATTTGAGAGCAGTTACCTACAGTGACTGCAGTTTGTGTGCATCTAGCCAGGATCACTGGCTGTCTGACCAGTCCTGGGTAGCTGTGGCTGGCGTCAGCCTGTCATTGTTTTGTCTAGGCTGAACGTCCGCAGCTATTCACACAACTGTCACTCCAGACTCTGGAATCCTCCAGTACTTCACATTTTTGCTTGCTTCAATCACTTCCGGACCGCCCGCCGTCATTACACGTCGGTACTTTGACTTTAAATACTGGGGTTATGGCAGCAGAAAGCTGCCATAACCCCAGTATTTTCTTAAACGGCGGGCGGTCCGCTTTAGGATAAAAGTGGTCTCTGCCGCAGATTCGTTGGCGGGAGAGGTGCCCCCTCCCTCCGCGTTCTGGTGGTGTCCGCCGCTTACCGGTAGCGACGGAGACGATCCGATCCTTTCCCCTCAGAGGCACTGTGTCGAGTAAGGGAATGTTTGCCCCCACGGGACTCGGTTATGTTGGATGATGGCAGCGACGTCAAACGTCACTTCCGCCCAACGACCCTAAAGGGAAATCCTTTTTGGACCAGGTAACATTCACACTGAATAATGTGCTTAGATGGGGCACCTTTTTTGGAATTTCCATTAATTCCTGTTGCACTCATGGAGTTTGGAAGTGAGGGGGATCTCCCCAAAACACACAGGCCTTACTAAAAATATAGGTCAAAAAAATATACCCTTCAGTCACAGCCTCTGCCAGGTTCTTATTCCTGGGCTGATGCATAAAAACTGCAGGAAAGGCAAAGTGTCAGGGTTGTTAACCAGCCTGTGTATGTTTACTGCTCTATGAAAATGACAGCTGTCATCTCAATTTATACTTGGGACGCTATCGTCCTTTTATTTGTCCTGTCTGTCTCAATGAGCTCTTGGCTGCTTGGACAGCAATTAATTTGATTTGAAAGTTATGTGTTTATGGATTTGTAGTACAGAACAGTAGGATCTGGGCTCCATTCACACCTGATCGGGGGCAAAATCACCACAATACCAAATCGCTGTGAGACGCATTTGCAATGACATTACTTCTAATCGCGCCGCTATTTTGCTGCGATTGTCAGGCAGTAAATCGTGATGCAATCATGGCAAATCGCAATACTGTCACCCAAAAGAAGTTCATGTTCATGGCGCATTGTGATTCCAGCGCGATTTACTGCATCAAACTCGCAGCGCGATTGGGGTGCCATTTAAGGCTTCTATGCAGACCTGATCGCAGGCTGAATTGTTGCGATTTCAAAATGCGAAATGCGTTTGCGATGCCATTACTTCTGCAGCCTTGTCACACAGCAAATCACGCTGCAATTGCAATGGGCTTTGCTTGTCACTCAAAAAGGAACATGAGCTTCTTTTGGGCGACAACGTTGCAGATTGTGATTTGCCACGCGACAATCGTGGCAAAATAGCGGCGCGATTGGGGTGCCATTAGAAGATTTGGAATCGAACTGTGATCGGTGTTAATGGAGCCTTACAGTAGAATCCTTTTGTAACAAATTTAAAATGGTGTTCTGGGAAAAAATAATAATAATTAAAAGCCAGCAGCTACACATACTGCAGCTGCTGGCTTTTAATAAATGGACACTTACCTGTCCTGCAGTGCAGTCCCTCGATGTCGGCACCGCAGCTGATGTTTCCATCAGCTGTCGGATGCTGCCGCCGCCATTGTGGGTAAGGTAACCCAGCAGTGTAGCCATTTGGCTTCACGCCGGGAACCCTACTGCGCATGCGCGATGCCCCACTCCTCTCTCCTATTAGCCCGGCGGCCGAGAGGAGGAGGAAGGAGCTCCGCAGTGACACCGGAGTCCCCGAAGTAGGAAAGGATTCCTGTCAAAGATGGGTATCCTGTCCCCCCATCCCCCCTGAAAGGTGCCAATTGTGACACCGGAGGGGTGGAGGAATCCGGTGAGTGGAAGTTCCACTTTAGGGTGGAGATCCGCTTTAATTTTGTTTTCTGTCTGAAGCTGCTATTTTTAAGGAATCTTGCACACAGTACTGATGTTTGCGCATCTGCTTTTTTGGACGTAGTTTCGGGTGTTTGTTTTTTGCGTATTCATCCATATGTATGCACGCACAATACATTCCTAGGGAGAGCCATTAATATTTATGTGCGTATTTTAATTAAAAAAAATCTATGTACAAGAGTCCTAAGTGATCCTTATAACTGGTGTCCTGAAACAACTGTCAATGGACACTTTGTAATCCCAGCCAAGGAAATGTGGAAGTTTATGGTGCAGTGTAACTAGGATTTCTCTAAATCATGAGCTTGGTCTAGTCCCTTATTTCTCTACCTACAGATGTATTCTGTGCATTGATGATCTCTTGTCCTCAGGGTTGGGTGATCCACCAGAGGAAGGGGCAGGAATTGGCTAGTATGAGTGCTGACAGGAGGTGAACACCGGGTAGTATGGGTGTGCGGTGTATTGTGAGCACTACCTAGACAATACAGAATGGAAGAGCAGCCATCAGTCTGCTCAGCAGCTTTTGTCATGAGGGTGAAGGGCGGGCAGCTCGTAGTCATCTGATAGTCTTGTGCTTTGGAATAAACCCCAAATAAAGGTGAGGGCAATATCAGTGCATTGCACACTGGACAGTCTGGTCATGCAGACTAGCAGAAAAAAAGCATGGATTATATGGAAAGGTATTTCTATTGCTTTCTTCTTTGCATTTGCTTGCAATTACTCGGCAGTTGTCTCATTGATTATACTCAAATCTGTGTCCTGCCCAGTGTTAATTTTGGCAGCAAATTTCGATTTAGTTTTAGTCTTGGGACTAAAATGGCATTTTAGTTTTAGTCCCAGTATTTTAAATCTCCAGTATATTTTAGTGGACTAAAACTAATTTTTAGTCGTCTAAAATCTAATGAGTGTAATTCAATTGTGATGCATTAGTTAACAATTCTCTACAATTTGCAAACTCCTTATATACTGCTGGAGTGACAAATCTAATATTTTATTTATTAGTACATTGAGGTATGAACATGCACTACAGACCAGTGTTTTGAAGTCAAATTTCAATTTAGTTTTAGGGCCAGTTCATACCACATGCAGTCCAGTGCGGTTTTTTTTCTCTGCATCAAAAACGCATGGAAAGTAGGTTATATGATTTTCAATGGCATAGTTCACACCAGTGCGATCAGTTCCCGTGCGTTCCAGGTCCAGAAAAAGTAGAACATGCTGCATTTTTTTTTTTTCTGCACTGGAACGCTGTAAAACACACCTGAATGCACTAAAAACGAACTGCAACACACTTGTCCTTAGGGCCGGTTCAGACTGCTGCGATGCAGGAACGCTGTGAATCTACTGCAGGTTCCGCATCACATGTCTCCCGGCGGCAGTTCACACTGCCCTATGCGAGCTGCTGGGAGTGTCAGTTAAATGTTAATGACACCCCCAAATCAGTTCGCATATCGCAGTGCGATCTGCAAACTCGGACAGGAAACGGATCGCATGGTGTGAACACCCATGCGATCAGATTCTGCTGCGGACCAAAAAAAGGGTCCTGTACGAGTTTGGTCCGAATGCGATGCGAATTCAGCCATACTATCTGTATGGCTGAAAACGCATCGCACAGAGATCGCATGTGATTTACACTGCAGTGCGAATCATATCCGATCTCGGACATCGCAGCAGTCTGAACCGGCCCTAAGGTTAAGGAAAAAGAGGGGGGGGGGAAGCACTGGACTGCTTCAAAAACGCACTGGAACGCATCAAAAATGCATATGCAGAAAAGCACCTGGAATGCATCTGGACTACGTTTCTATGGTGTCAACTGGCCCTTAGTCTTCATCTTTTGACTAAAATGGCATTTTAGTCGACTAAAACAATATTCATTTAGTCGACTAAATTAAAGCGGCAGTTCACACAAAAATGGAACCTCCGCTTTTCGGAATGCCCCCCCCCCCCCCCCGGTGTCACATTTGGCACCTTTAAGGGGGGAGGGGGTGCAGATACCTGTAGAATACAGGTATTTGCACCCACTTATGGGCATAGACTCTACGCCTTCTTTCCGTCCCCCCCGCTGTCTGCTGGGAAACACATGGGTCCCAGAGACAGCAGGGACCATCCGGATTGCGCAGCGCGACTTGCGCACGCGCAGTAGGGAACCGGGAAGTGAAGCCTTCCTTACCGAAGATGGCAACGGCAGTACCTGAGAGCCCAGCGACAGATCGGCTTCGGGTGCCGACATCGCGGGCGCCCTGGACAGGTAAGTGTCCTTATTTTATAAGTACAGCAGCTGCAGTATTTGTAGCTGCTGACTTTTAAAAAAAAAAAATAATTTTTGTGGCTTGTTGGCATTGGGGTTTTAAACGTGGTAAATTGACATTCTCTGAAAACTTTAACTTTACTTTTCTGAATGATGTCCAAGGCTTTTGTCGGCATTACACTTTTATGCTCCTATTGATGGCATATTGCAATTTTATTTCATTTATTTTTTTCAGTGAACTGGTGCTTTACATTTGCAGAGCAGATTTACTGATGGCTCCACCAGCAGCAAATACGTGCCTTCCCTTCACAAGCTTTCTGCAAACAAAAAGGAAAAAACCATCTGGTATTTCTGGGTATAAGGGATCATGCAATTCGCTGGCAGTTGGCTGTGGGGCAGCCAGTACTGTCACATGAGGGAGAGACTAAAACCTTGTATAAGCTGTAAATTGGAGCTAAATCTCTCCACTTCCTGCAGCAGCGTAGTACACACGATGAGAAAATTGGACAAAAAATACTGTTTTCTGAGCGACTGTCCGATAATCTGTTCGTTAGTATACAGCTTTCAAGAGCTGGTCACGACAGTTCATCTGAAATTATTTGAAAGGACAATACCAGAACTAACGATTTGCATTTAATCAGTAAAAAATCATTTGATATAATATATTATATTTATTATATTATATTATATCATCGCGGGAAGTTGTTTTCTGTCTTATGAGAATTTTTTGTGACTCTAGTAACCTATTTGATTTCTATATGAGACTGGCATGCAGGAGGGGGAAAAATAATAATTGTCAGATATTCTCATTTTGGGTACCAGGCTTATGGGAAGGTAAGTACTGTACATCTGGTGGGGTTGGCAATAAAGCCCAACTCTGCTATCCCTTTAAATAGTTAGTTTGGGCCAGCTTGGCCCGAACAATTTCCTTTTTACTTATCCATATGGCTGCTCTCAGCGCTCCTGAGAGCAGCCATATGCTGCTGTGCCATTTTTAGCCTTTCACAGGAAGCTTTGTATTTTATGAAGGAATAGAAAGCTTCCTCTGATTGGTTGAGACATCATCCACCTGCCTCTCCATCTCTTCCATTTAGGGGAAGCTTTATAATCATTGCTTCAAAAAAATAATAAAAAACAATAAAGTAATAAATAATAATAAAAAAAAAATTGCCAATTTCAAGTGTGAGGGACATTCAGTCCTATTTTCAAGTAGTAATTATTGTAAAAAAAAAAAAAAAAAAATTTGACCATTGTCTAAATACTTATTGGTAACTCTATACCGAACTGATGTTCTAAGGCACACTGTAATGTGCTAACTGAGGATACTCTGTCCTCATTTACTGTCAAGTATTTCAAACAACTAAAGAAATACAAGGCTTACTGTGTATGGCTGAGCAGTGTTGATTTTGGCTGAACAGATGGGAAAACCCCCGTCCTGCTGCCAGGACACAGTGGTGTAAACTGTATGTAGCAGATACTACATAGTTTATACAGTGCTGACAGCCACATATATTGGTAATTCTCAATAATTTTGTATGCATAGATAATGGGGTGCAGCAGCAAGAAAGAGGGTTAGAGGGATGTGATGAAGATATACTTAAGCGAAAACTTCCTGCTGATGTCTCAAAAGATATGATAAAATTGCCTGTCAAAACTGAAATCTGAGAATTGGGTGGAACCGACCTGTTGAGTACAGGCAGGCCTGGACTGGCCATAGGGCACACCAGGCCATATGTCATAACAAGAGCGGCCTGTTGACTGGGCTGCACAGCTGGAGGCAAGTGGCTACCGCGGTCTGGTCACGGCTAACACGGACCACGGTCGCCACTCGTCTCCCACTATGCAGCCATGCCTGTGTCTCCTCTCCCAGCTCTTCCACCCTACGCCTGTGCTGATGGGATAACATTTTTAGTGGGGCGGGCGAGCCAGAGATCTGCACAGAGAGCGGGAGTCTTTTCCAGGGTGGATAAAAATTGATGTTTTTATTTTTTTTTCATTAAAAATCTATGTAAAGATAGTTTTCCATTTTAAGATGCATTAATAATTTTGGTTTATTCAGCAAGAAATGGAGCTTGGTTATGTAGCATAAGGCTGTATTTTCTGCAATATTTCCATTTTTGGTAAACTCATTCAATAAATGCAAGCTGAGATAACCTGCACTGGCAATGCTATTGTTTTAAATAAAAGAATTTGAGTAGTACTCCTATGTGTGATTAACCTAAAATCAGTTCTGATATTGCTGTTTTTTACCAACCTGACAGCTTATTCTAAGTGGGCTTTCACACCAAGCATCCCATAGCGTCGGCGGTAAAATGCTGCTATTTTTAGCGGGGTTTAACCGTCGGATTTGCAGCGCATTTCGCATTTGGCGCTTTTACCCCCCACTAGAGGCCAAGAAAGGGTTAAAACTGCCCGCAATAGCGGCGTTTTGCCGTCGGTATTGCAGCGCTGCCCCATTGATTTCAATGGGGAGCAGCGGTGGTGGAGCGGTAAACACACCGCTCCTTCACTGCTCCAAAGAAACTGCTGGCAGGACTTTTCCTGACGTCCTGCCAGCGCACCTCTCCAGTGTGAAAGCCCAAGGGCTTTCACACTGGAGACAATGGAGCAGCCGTTTTGAGGGCGGATTGCAGGCGCTATTTCTAATGCTATAGCGCCTGCAAAATGCCCTCGGTGTGAAAGGGGTCTAAATAGGAAGCCTTCATTTTGTTTGCAAAAGTGGAACTTCCGCTTTAAGCACTCCTCGCCCACTTACATGCGACATTTGGAATGTCTTTTTTTATTTTATAAATTTTTTGGGGGGGTGGGGGGATGGGTACCTAGTTTTGACAGGTACTTCCTGTCTCACTTCCTGCTTCTGCGGTCCCCTTGCTGGCGACTTTTCTCTCCCTTGGTGGCCCCCTCCCTCTCTGCAATCTTCTGGGACACGTCACAGGTCCCAGAAGATTGGCTGGCCACTAAGAGCGCAGCGTGACATGCGCAGTATG
>CM053026.1:605364663-605387280 GCA_028564925.1 Lithobates sylvaticus
TGCTTGTTCATTTCATAATGTCACAATGTGCTTGCCTTTTTTTGTGGGTGGGGGGGGGGGGGGTTAATGTTATTTTATCTTTCCTGGGGGCTGCCAATTGTGTTAAGTACAGAGGGTCTGGCCAAACTAGCACACATTATTGAGCCATTTGCCAATCAATGAAGTGCAGAGGGTTACCTGTCCCCCCCCCCAAAACCCTAGTTATTGCCAATGGCCCATCAGAAGTGTGGGGATTGATGGGGGGGTGAGTCATCTGTGAAGGGGAGCCTCTACTTTTCTGTGCAAATACTTTCCAGCCTCCAATTTTATACAATGCTCTTGTTCCAAGATGTTGATTGTCTAATCTGCTTGCAATGTTTAGGTGCAAAGTGACTAATTATTTTTTCTTGTTTCACTCCACAGTTCCCTTCCACGCCACAGGAATGGCAGACTGTGGCCTCCCACTTTGCCAGCCGTTGGGACTTTCCTAACTGCGGAGGGGCAATTGATGGGAAACACGTCCGCATCGTCCCACCGCCCAACTCGGGGTCCTACTATTATAATTATAAAGGGTTTAATAGTGTAGTGATGTTGGCGGTGGTGTCGGCAACATACGAGTTTATGTATGTGGACGTGGGGATGAACGGCCGGATATCGGATGGTGGTGCCATTACGCACACGGAGTTCTACTGGCGTCTCCAAAGTGGCAGTCTGTGCTTGCCACCTCCAGAGGAGAATGCCGAAGGACTCCCCTTCGTCTTTGTCGCAGATGAAGCGTTTGCGTTGACTCCCCATGTGATGAGGCCGTTCCCGATGAGGACCCTCACCCCGGACCAGAGGGTCTTCAACTACAGGCTGTCCAGAGCCAGAAGAGTGGTGGAGAACACTTTTGGCATCCTGGCCAGCCGCTTCCGCCTGTTCCTGACGGCATTTAACTTGGCGGAATACAAACTGAACCACATAGTTCTTGCCTGTTGCATATTGCACAACTTCCTCAAAAGACATAACAGGAACTATGTGGTGCCCGTTGGCCCAGATGTGGAGGGCCCTCCAAATGCGGACCTCACAGCCCTTCGAGTGGCACGTCCAGGCTTGCCCCCTCTAAATGCCCGCGTGGTCCGCGACCAATATATGGAGTACTTTGTGGGTAGGGGGGCCATTGCTCTGCCTGACGATGTGTGAGAGGCATTTTTTAATAAATCTGATATTTGAACCAACCTATGATTTCTTGTCATTTCAGTCTTGTTTTTAGCTTATTTTACCTTGACATTTTTTCCCTTTGCCTTCGACAGTCGGAATGCACTTTCTGGGCAAAAGGAGGTAACAGTCTCTTCTTCCCAAAAAGATTCTTCTCATGTTGTGTGTTTGCTACCTAATCTTTGGTCTAGAGAAGGTTTGTCCTGCATAACTGACACCCAAAATACTCCTTTTCAGCACCAGGTCTGACATGTGTGTATTCTGAAAAATGCTGTGCTCCGTGTTTTCGTACAAAGCACTGTGGGTGTCATTTACATAAGTCAAATCCGCTATGCTCTACAAGTGCATTGCAAAAGTTCCCTGGGAAAGGAAATTGCAGTGCAAAGTGGATTTGCCTTTAGTAAATAACACCCATTGCCCCCCATATCCTTTACATTTTACATACATAATGCATTGTGTTTTTTAAATAAGGAAGCCACACATTTAGAAAAATAAAAAAGTTTACTTGGAAAACATTCACAAGTGCGTTTACAATCTTCACGCCAAAACTGACAACATCTTGGTTATTTACAACATTGTTTACAAAGATTACGCAAATGGTAAAACCAGGCATCGAGCTAAGCAGAACCTATGAAGTAGGAAAGTTCAACTTTGTAAAGTGAAGACAAGATCAGACATGACTATATGTTCAAAGTGTGTTTGATCTTGCCTTCATCACATGGGGGGGTCACCCCCGAAAAGTGGAAATTTGGAACATGCACACAATTTGGGTCTGAAAATGGTCATTAGATGGTAAAACACATGCCTAGAAGCTTCAAAAGTGCCATTTTCCATCATGGGATGAATGGACGTTTTTTGGGGGTGCAACCCCTTCACCACAACCACTTTCGTAGTTCGTAAAGTGTTTGCACCCCCAAAAAAACGTTGGCATTCATCCACCATGATGGGAGCTAGCACATGTGGACACAATGTGTGCATGTTCCAAATTTCACACAGTTTTTAATTTGCAAATGTGTTCAGAAGCTGGCACAAATGTGTGTTAATTACTTGGTGCGTTTTCATATTTTTCCTAAAACATCAATGATGTTCTTCAATTTTTGTTGAACATCATTGATGTTTTGCTTTATGTAATCTAGATCTCTATTGCAGACCATTATCTCTCCGATGAGTACGTGGGCACTCTCTGTGGTAAAGTGCGATTTTTCTTCCACAACATCCACGTCACCTAAAAACCACAAACAAACAAAAATGGGGTGTTGGAAATGAGGCAGCCATACATGGATTAGCTTACCAGTAGCTGTGTTCTCCAACACTCACCTGTTGTGGTGACAATTTCTCCAAGTTCGATGATCTCTCCTTCCTCCTCCTCCTCCTCCTCTGCTTCTGCTCTTTCCCCTTTTTTGGGAGGTGTTGGTTTGGGGGTTTCCGCAGACGGCCCAAGTTTTCTCTCCCCTATGAGAATGTACAAAAGGAAGATTTAGCAAGACTATCTATTGAGGGCAGAAATAGGAAATGACAAACATTGCTTGAAAGTGACGGACACTATTTTAGTTTGGCCAGTTACAAATGGCAACAACATGAATGTAGTCACTTTGTAAAGGTGCTAAACTGACTAGCTTTTTGGTAGAAGTTTGTGTGATGGAGACCCCCCTCTAGTATCCACTGGAGCACATGTGTGGAAAAGCCTAATAAAAAGTGGGTTTGGGTGTCCCAGCACTAGTGCTCTAGAGTCCAGATGGGTAAACAGCTACTGGGTGACCTCTCCTTTACATTGAATAAATTGGCTTGACATTCTTGATGACATTTCTAGTGAGAACAAACTTCCTTTCCCCAAAAAAAACACCAAACCACGTATTATAAGTGGCCGAACGTTCGAGGTTGCGTACGATCGAATGGACACACACACGACCATGACAGTGGCAGAAAGATCGAGGCTGAGTACGATCGAATGCACAGACGAACATGAAAGTGGCCATTTTGGAATGTACAACTTTGTAAAAATCAAACCACATGGAGCAGTATGCAAGCAAGAAATCAAACACAAAACACAACTACTTACTTTTTTGAAGAATTCGCTTGATCTTTCTGTACTGATCGGCCTCCCTCAGTTTCAGGTCTGACCAGCGTTTCCTCAGTTGCTCCTTGGATCGTTGTACCCCAAAATGATTGTACAGCCTTCTCACAACTTTAGACATGATCTTGGCCTTGCGGACATTGGGGTTGAGGTAAGGCCCATACTTCCCATCATAGTCGCTCCTCTTTAATATGTCCACCATCTCCAACATTTCTCCAAATGACATATTTGAGGCCTTGAATTTCAGGCTCCGGGATCGGGACGTTTGTGCCTCCGGACTTTCCTCGTCCACCTCCTCGTTGGGGGGATATTTGGGGCGCACCTGCTGTGTCCCCGCCATGTGCTCTCCCCACTGCGCCGTAAAGAGAAGGGGTGGGGAATAGACGAGAAAGATCGTCAGGGGCGGGCGGAGTTTGACGCATGCGCACTGTATATAAAACGTCACACGCCTGTGTCGTAGCCACGATCTGGGAGACGAGGGGAGAGAAAGCTCACGCACGAGACGATCGCTACAAACGAAGGTACAATTTGACGTTGGTACATAACTAGCCTAGACTGATTAGAACTTGAGGCTTCTTTATGGAGAAGATTAGGAGAGTTTAGGCTGACATTATTTATATTGTTTGGTGTGGCGTTGTGTCTTGCAGAGGTGATGGAGGCCTTCTACAACGTGAGCTTTCTACCCATCTTCATTGATAAATACCGGCAATTCCCCCTCTTATGGCAGGCGAAACACAGGGATTATAGCAACAGACCAAAGAGGTACGCAGCCCTGCTGAAACTTGTGGCATTTGTAAAGCCTACCCTGCCCATGGCAACCGTGGCAAACTTAAAAGTGAAGATCAACAACATGAAGAGTACCTATTTCCGGGAGCGCAATAAGGTCCTGAAGTCACAAGCATCTGGAGCTGCAGCAGCTGATGTCCATGTCCCCACGCTCTGGTACTATGAGAGGCTCCACTTTCTCAAAGACCAGGCTACTGTCAGGAAGTCACTCTCGACTCTTCCTTGCACGCGTCCTTCCACCCACGCCACCCCTGATGAGGCTTCCGAGGACCAACCTGGGCCTTCCAGTCAGGAATATGTGCAGGTGCCCAGCTTGTTCCAGGTATAGTAGTTTTGGAACCAGTTTGGGGAATAATGAATGATGTTCAGTTAATTCAGGATCCCCAATTGCTTAGTTCCTAACGTGATTGACATATCAACAGACAGTGGTGTGGGAGACATTTTTGGGAAGAATCTAAACTGCAGGGCTGAGAATTGTATGGTTTTGTATTTGAAAACATTTTGCAACAGTCACTAGATGAGAATTGTGTGTGTTTGATGAACAAATAACTGAAACTATGTCCCTTTTTCAGACACAGGAAGACCTCGGCCAGGAGGTGGCTGTGGAAGGTGGCAGTCAGGAGGAGGCAGGGGTTAGTGGCAGCCAAGAGGGGGGTAGGCGTAGGAGCCTGACTGTCTCCCAAGTCTCTCCCCTCCGCCTTCCCTACAGAAGGGCGAAAAACATGGGGGAGGTGGGAGAGTCAGCGCTCCAGCTGATCAGAGATGCCTCAGCCTCCCTCTATGCCACACCCACCTACGAGGAGGCCTTTGCCTCCTTGGTTACCAGTAATTTTACGGGTATGGAGGCGGGGCAACGCAGCATGTGTGAGGAGGTCATCCTCAAAATAATAAATGAGGGGATGGCTGGGGAGATGACTCCCCTCACACATGTTTGCGAGAGTGACCTTGCTCCGCCTCCTCCTCCTCCTTCTGCCACCCCACCAGCACCAGCACCACGGCGTGGAAGGAAGCGTACAAGGAAGACAAGAGAGTGACGACCTGGACTCAGTCTGGTCTGAGAGAAGATGGAGCCTCTCGTAGGACCAGAGCCTGGGGACCTAGATGGCATCTGCTGCAGTTCCGGATGTTTTGGACTTCAGGACCAGATTGCGCTCCCTTATTATTTAGATAGGTACTCTTCATGTCCCCAATTGTTTAAGTCTGTAAAATGATGGTTGCCATGGGTGTCCAAGGCTTTGCAAATTGCCCAAGTTTCACCATGGCTGCGTTCCTCTTTGGTTTGTTGCTGAGACCTAAATAAATGTTTTTTGGATTTGAAATAATCATTGACTATTGTGTTTTACTTTTCTACAATGACAGTTTTTCTTTGAGTAGGCAGGTACATTTCACTAATCCTAAAGTAGAATTAACAAGGGGCACCAACAACCAACAAACTCCTAGTAAATTTAAGCAAGAAATACAAATGTTAATAATGTGGTTTTGCTAAGTTGAGACATACAAACCCCCTCCAAAAAAAAAAAAAAAAAATTCTCCTTCAAATATGTATTCCCCAAAAAAAACAAAAAAAAAAAAAATCATGGTAAAAAAATAACAAAGATTGTATTACGATCTGAGTAAAAATAAACATGTAGTGTATAAATGCTGCAAAGTAATAAAGAAGTAAGTTTGTGAGAAGTGCGGGTGAATAGGAGCAGCTAAAAGATGTCATTCTTGTTGCATTGTAAAGAAAAAGAGAATGCGCTGCATTAAAGACATTTTAACATTGCAGCGTGACGAATGTGCTGTGTCGATTAGGAAAGGTAGTTTTACCTGACCGAGCGCTTCCGTCACAGAATTTCTTCTGAGCATGCGTAGCACTTTGTCCGTCGGACAAGCATACACACGCTCGGATTTGGTGTGATCGGACCGTGTTGACGGCAAAGATTTTCAGCAGGAGATAAGACTTTGTCCGTCGGACAAACCGACGAACACTGTCCGATGGTGCATACACACGGTCTGATTTTTCAACAACCTTGTCCGATCGGACAGAATCCATGAAAAAGTCCGACCGTGTGTATGGGGCTTAAGATGCGCCGTGTCCGGGTGACACGAGCGCATCGGGATCGCTCCGCTAGGTGGGAACGCGTGCACCTGATCCTGCTCCTTCTGAGGGATGTTCCTGAACGTCCACTCAGAAGGAGAGAGCGCCCACCCAGCCGTACATATGCAGTGGCCGGGTGGGAAGTGGTTAAATACGAGCTCCAGGCTCCCCCCAAAAAAAATTAAGTCAGTAGCTACAAATACTGTAGCTGCTCACTTTTAATATTAGGGCACTTACCTGTCCAGGAATCCAGCGGTGTCCTCACACAGCCGATTTTTCCGTCAGCTATCGGGTGCTGGCCCTGCCATCTTGAGAAAGGGAAATAGGCACTGAAGCCTTCACAGCTGGTTTCCTACTGCGCATGCGCACTGCACTTTGTGAATGGGATGGCTGCAGGGGAGGGGGGGCACACTTTGCTTCTCCCCAAAAGGTGCCAAATGTGGCTGCGGGGGGGGGGAGGGGGCAGACAAGCGGTGCTTCCCCTTTTGGGTGGAGCTCTTCTTTTATTTGATATCCTATTGAATGAATGAATGAATGAATGATTTGTATAGCGCTGCAAATGCGAACTGAATTGCCTCAAGGCGCTTGTCTGCCCCTGTTTTCCTGCTGTATTAGAAGAGGTGGGTCTTGAGTTTTTTCCTGAAGGCCTGATGGTTTTCTTCCAAGCGGATGTCGTTTGGTAGAGCATTCCATAGCCGAGGTCCCTGTACTGCGAATCTTCGTTCTCCCTTCGATTTATAGCGGGCTTTGGGGATGAGAAGGAGATTTTGGTCTGTCGATCGAAGTCTGCGATTCGGTATGTATTTTCCTATTTTCTCACAAAGGTATTGTGGAGCATTTCCTTGTGTACATTAGTGGGTGAGACAGAGGGTCTTGAATGTGATCCTATCTTTTACCTTGAGCCAATGAAGGGACCTTAGGGATGGGGAAATGGATTCCCATGGTTTCTTTCCGGTGACTAATCTTGCTGCTGCGTTTTGGACGACTTGTAGGCGTGCAATCTGGTAATCCGGTAATCCTATGTAGAGGGAGTTTGCGTAGTCGAGACGCGAATTGATGATGGTTCCTATTACTACTGCTTTCTCCTTTTCTGGGATGAAGGGGATGAGTCTGCGAAGCATGCGGAGGAGATGATGGGATCCGCTGATTACTGATCCTATTTGTGCATCCATGGTCATCTCTGAATCAAAGATGACTCCGAGGCTTTTGGCTTTGGTTCTTGGGAGGATGGTCTGTCCCAGGATGGTTGGTGGGATCCATGAGGTCTTTGTTTTTTTACATCGGTTAGCGTTGAGGAGCAGTAGTTCTGTTTTCGACCCATTAAGTTTGAGGGAGCTAGTGGTCATCCAGTTATCTATCATTGTGAGACATTTTCCTAGTTCCTGGTATTGGTCTTTTTTTCCGGTGATACGGAAGTACAGTTGAGTGTCGTCCGCATATGAGTGGTAGCATAGATCCGATTTGCTGATAATTTTGAAGAGTGGCCGGATGTAGATGTTGAAGAGTACTGGTGACAATGGTGATCCTTGAGGGACTCCATAAGAAATTACCTGGGTTTCTGAAGTGAAGGCTCCTAATTTCACTGTCTGCGACCGGTTTCCTAAGAAGGAAGCGAACCATGGAAGATCTCCATCTGTAACTCCTGCCACTTCCTTGAGGCGGCTTAAAAGAATGTTGTGGTCCACTGTGTCGAACGCCGCGCTAAGATCCAGCAGTACCAGAAGACACGATTCTCCATCATCCGCGGCTTCTAGGGCGTCATCCCATATTTTCAGAAGTGCCGTTTCTGTGCCATGGCCTGGGCGGAAGCCTGATTGTAGTGGGTCCAGGAGCTTGTGTGTGTCTAGGTGAAGCTGAAGCTGTTTTACTACTGCTTTCTCCAATATCTTGGAGATGGTGTTCAGGCTTGTTACCGGTCTGCGATTGTTCGGATCTTTGGGGTCGAGGTTGGGTTTCTTTAGCAGTGGTTTGATGATGCCTTGCTTGAGGGAAATAGGAACCAACCCTTCTTTGAATGACTGATTTACTAGGTGTGTAATAGCGGGGGCCAGAATGTCGGAGCATTCTTTCAAGAGCTTTGTAGGAATGATGTCGTTTGGCGATGTACTGTCTCGGAGGCTCTTGATGAAATTTTTTGTTTCATCCGTGGTGATGGGGGTAAGCGAAAAATGTGGTGCTTGTGCACTGTGCAAGTAATTGCTGAGCTGCATGCAGGCAGCTCCTATTAGTGAATGGAAACATATCGGCAGCATGGACTCACCCGCCCAGCTGAGTTTGACAGGTATGCAGGGACGGGTGCACAGCCTTGGATGTAACGATTCTACATCAGGGTCCGTGCAACCGTTCCTGTCAAACTCAGCTGTGCAGATGAGTCCATATTGCCAATTTTTCTCAATTCACTAATAGGGGCTGCCTGCATGCAGCTCAGCACTAGGACAGAAAAGTAACCAAAGGGCTTCTCACACTGTATGGGGCTGAGCGTTCATTTGATTGAGCTCTTAAAGCGTAGTTCCGCCGTGTTTTTTTTTTTTTAAGTCAGCAGATACAAATACTGCAGCTGTTGACTTTTAAAATATGGACAATTACCTGTACAGGGCGCTCGCAATGTCGGCACCCAAAGCTGATCTATCCCTCGGCTGTCGCCATCCTCAGTAAGGGAATCAGGAAGTGAATCAGGAACCAGTTCTTGGTTCCCTACTGCGCATGCGCGACTCGCGCTGTGCTATCCCACTGGTCCCTGCTGTTTTCTAGAATACAGCAGGGGGGACGGGAAGTGGCGTAGATACCCGTGGTTGGCTAGGGTATCTATGCCCGGAAGTGGGAACAAAATACCTGTATTAGACAGGTATCTGCTCCCCCCTGAAAGGTGCCAAATGTGACACCGGAGGGGGGGGGGGGACCGGAAAAGCGTAAGTTCCATTTTTGGGTGGAACTCCGCTTTAAGTAGTAAAAACAGAATATACATACACTCCCCAATATAGTTTGTAAGATGTAGTATAACAAACAGAGACTATGACATTCTTAGAAAGTTGGTATGTAAGCAGTTACATAGAACGCAGATAACATGAGAACAGCTTTTACATGATTTCCTCCATGTGCTGAGTGTGCTTTGTAAAGAGCATTAGAGGAAAGTCTGTGTGGCGTGAGGATAATATCCCTATTTATAGAACTAAATCTGCCAGGCCTTTCACAATTTCCACAACAAAGGCTACCTTACATGTTTACCCGATCTAAATGTTCACACCAATATATATTGCATATCATTCTAACAGATACGCTAGGAATTTTTAAATAACTTGTGAGGATAAAAATAAATTCTGAGCACTGTAAGGTTCTGTAAAAACAGTCTTCTTGTGCATTATTTAACCACTTCAGCTGCGGAAGGTTTTACCCCCTTCCTGACCAGGCCATTTTTTGTGATACGATACTGCGTTGCTTTAACTGACAACTGAGCGGTTATGCGACGCTGTACCCAAATACAGATGGCCTTTTTTTCCCACAAAATAGAGCTTTCTTTTGGTGGTATTTGATCACCTCTGCGGTTTTTATTTTTTTCGCTATAAACAAAAAAAGACAAACAATTTAGAAAAAAAAAAAACTATATTTTTTACTTTCTGCTATAAAACATTCCCAAATAAAACGTTTTTAAAAATCAAATTTCTTTATCAATTTAGGCCAATATGTATTCTGCTACATATTTTTGGTAAAAAAAAATCCCAATAAGCGTATATTCATTTGTTTGCGCAAAAGTTACAGCATCTACAAACGATGAGATAGATTTATGGACTTTTTTTAAATTTTATTATGGTTATTACTAGTAATGACAGTGATCAGCAATTTTTAGCAGGACTGCAACACTGTGGTGGACAAATCTGACACTAAGTGACACTTTTTGGGGACCAGTGACACCAGTGACACCAATACAGTGATCAGTGCTAAAAAAAAAACGCACTGTCACTGTATAAATGACACTGCCGATTGCATGCATGAGCGCCAGCACGGGGATTTGTGTGTGTAAACATACAAATCCCTGTGCTATCAGAGGAGAGGAGACATGTTGTTTGTTCCTAGTAAGTAGGAACAGCGATATGTCTCATCTCCTTCTTAGTCCTATCCCCCTACAGTTAGAACACACTGAGGGAACACACATTTAACCCCTTGATCGCCCCCCCCCTAGTGTTAACCCCTACCCTACCAGTGTCATTTACGCAGTAATCAGTGCATTTTTATAGCACTGATCGCTGTATAAATGGTCCCAAAAATGTGTCAAAAGTGTCCGTCGCAATACCGCTAAAAATCACAGATCACCGCCATTACTAGTAAAAAAAAAAAATAATAATGAAAATGCCATAAATCTTTCCCATAGTTTGTAGACACTTTAACTTTTGCGCAAACCAATCAATATACACTTATTGCGATTTTTTTTTTTTACCAAAAATATGTAGAAGAATATATATTGGCCTATTATAGCAAGAAGTAAAAAATATATATATTTTTTTTTAAATTGTCACTCTTTTTTGTGTATAGCGCAAAAAATAAAAAACGCAGAGGTGATCAAATAGCACCAAAAGAAAGCTCTATTTGTAGGGAAAAAAAGGACACAATTTTGTTTGGGTACAGCGTCGTTTTCAATGTATTTTATTGTTATCATTATTCTTTAAAACATTTACAGGATTCAGTCAGATTTAATAACATAATTTCCATCCTACCCAATCCTGCTTCTCTATAGAGACATACAATTTTCCACTAAACCCCTCCCTCCCTCCCCCCTACCCTCCCCTCTACCCTCCCCTCCTCTGCTCTGTCTGTTTGGGTACAGCATTGAATGACCGCGCAATTGTCAGTTAAAGCTCTGGTCGAGAAGGGGGTAAAACCTTCCAGGGCTGAAGTGGTTAAAGGATAAATTCACTTTTCATAACATGTTACATGTTACACCCATATTCGGGGTGTAACATGTAACATGTTATGAATGCCCTGGCACCCGCACCTCCCACTCCCCCGCTGTGACAGCTAGCGGGTGATCTACAGTGCTCTGTGAATGGAAAGATACAAGGTCTGGCAGACTATGCGCCTGTTGGCTTGTAGTTTGAGGTGAACTACTATGGCGCTGTGAGCACCCCATCATTCATTCATTCATTCATTCATTCTTCCTGTCAGAATGTATCGGCTTCATCATACATGATATGAGCAAGCCGATACACTGACAGGTCTGCAGGAGACCTGCATGGCATCAACAATCTGCTGATCGTGGGTGCAATGCTTTCCAGGCTCCAAAAACTAAAAATAATAAATGCACATTTTTTCACCTGCAAGATGTGCATTTATTATTTTTTGTCAAAAGGTTGAACTTATCCTTTAAAGCGGAATTGCACCTTTACCCACTCATCTGCCATATTTGGAACTAATTTTTTTGGGAGGGGGCAAGTTTCTAATTTTGACAGGTACTGCTCCCGGTTCTCTCTCCCCCTTCCTGCCCACATCCTTCTGAGACATGTTGTAGGTCCCAGAAGGGTGCAGGACATTCACAAAGTGCAGTGAGGCTCGCACATGCGCAGTGATCTACTGGCTGTGACACTGCAAAGCGTCACAGCTGACTGCCCACAGTTAACATACCAGCGCAGAGGACCCGAAGATAGGTGAAGAACCGGCCTGGGTGAGAACGGACCTGGATCCTTGGACAGGTAAGTGTCTTTGTATTAAACTTTTTTTTACTTTGAATTTTTGCAGAACAGATTGAAGAACCGCATTAATGTGCATTGCAGCACACTGTGCTGTGTTGTTGGATGCTGTGCTGTATTGGTGAGAACTCGGCCTATTGGAAACAAATAATTTTAACTTGTCATTGTGTTGGGACTGCCTTAAACAATGCAGCCCAATGCACATGGTGTGAATGGGCCCTAAATGAATTAGGAACAGGCTTGCCTTGGCATGTGTATATCCCTATATAGCGGTCTTTGCAGCTTGAAGGGGAGCTTGGAGGGTGGTAAAACACAGCTCAGTCACCTGTTTTTACTGCCTCTCCAACTGCAAGTGTAAACTAGACCTTACAAAGGTCTCATTTGTTATTTAGCCAATCAAGGTTAAAGTGAATAAACTGAATCATGTCAAATTGAGTTTTATCATTATGAATAAGGCTGACAGCCAGATTCATTGGAATAAAATGACAACAAAACACATCCAGATTGAATATAGCTTACACTATGTTTATGAAATGGATTAATCATTGCCTAATAATAAGATACCAGGCTGTTTGTTTAAACCGCTATAAAAACTATTGTAGTCTTATGTGGTTAATAGTTGTAGTTATGATATTATTCAGTCTTATAATGTAGGAACACGTATAATGTGAATCACAATAATAAATTCCAACACCTCTTTGTATTGTGAAATGAAGCAGCATTCTTCTAAAAAAAAAAAGCGTGGATAGGGGATATTATTGCGCTCAACTCAATTGGTGAAGAAAAATGAACAGCTGCTACATAAGAATGTGACAAAAATTCAATACAAAAGATCAGTGAAAAATGTAGCGCTAAAAATATAAAACAACATTGAACAATATATCAAGTATTGTGTGTAAATAATAAAAACTTTGTGATAAAAATCAATCTTAAATATAATGAATACAAAACATGTATATAATGAATAGAAACACAGGTGAGAAAGTCCCAAAGGTGAAACAATCCTATGGTAAACATATATGGAGTCCACCACGAAAAGTTGTTGCTCAGAAGTGGGGTACAAAGACCCCAGCAGGCATGTAGACTATCAGGGATAGTGTGTCCTCCACATGAGATAAGGGGTATACACTCTGACCAGAAATAGTTACCTTGAATGTCAGCGACAACAAGTCAATCAAGCGAGAATAGCCCGATCAGCAGATTTCCAAAACGCTCCAGGGAATCCAAAGAGCTCCAAGAACGAATCCAGGGAATCGTGCAGGTAACCGTGAGGTTGGAACTTGTTCAGCAGCAAGACTGGAAAGCCAAAAACTCTCATCTGAAGGGATCTGAATACAAGATCACATTGTTGAGTCATCAAAAAATTATCTGGTACCTTATTTTGACAACTTTAATTCAGTCGTGTCTTCCCATCTTCTTGACTGTGGGAGTCGTAGCTGCGTTGATAGAGGCCGAGCAGAGGCATGACATAATGACAGTGGGAGAAAGCATTCTTTGTGTCAAACCTTACTACTTTGCTAGCCACAGCTGGTGTATTGACAATAAGTCATCTACTAGGAGCTCCGGTCAATCAAACAGATGTTGGGTATTAGCATGACATAAGGATATTGACAATGAGGTTCCAGCTGGGAGCTCCACTCATAGTAGTACATTATGAAAGACTTACCTGAAAATGAAGTCCTCCAGCGGTGCGCTGTCACCATTGCCAGGGTTTCCATCTTCACCTGGTCTTCTTTACAGGTTTGTGGGCTCCGACCAGGGCCGGCGACACCATAGGGCGGCTTAGGCAGCCGCCTTCGGGCGCCAGCATGGGGGAGCAGTAAAATCCAAATCATCAGTCACTTGCTGGAAATTTGGACTTTTAAATTACATACATACCTCTCAAAGTCTTGGATTCCACTCCACTCAGTGGGGTTATTCTGATCCTGCATGTCTGCACTCTCTCTCTGTCTCTTCCTGTCCCCCTTCAATCTTCTTTTCTGTCATTAGTTGCTAAGACTGCCAGCATTCTAGCAACGAATGGTGTGCTTTTCAGGCGCCTTGATGTGGAAGAAGTAGTGGCGGCCAGTGGTAATTTCTTTGGGGGAGTGGCAAACAAAACAATTCCCCCCCCGGTCGATTGGGTCTGGAGCACTCACCCCAGCTATGGTGGGCAGCGCTTTACCGCCGGCTTCCCCTGCTCGGCAGTGGCCTCCCCTTCCCCTGCACTCCACCTGTATCGTGGGGGCTTCCATTTCCTTCCTCCTTGTCGGCGGCCCCAATTGGGACACTTCTCTTCTTGGCCAATCATAAAACAGGTCTCAGGCCTACTTCTGATTGGCCAGATTGAGGATCAGTGTTACAATAGCGAATGTTCATTCACTGTTGTAACACCTGGGTGAGCTTGTAGCGCAATTCTCTGTGCCAGGAGCCCATCCTATTTTAAAGCCAATTAGAGCCTCTGGCTCTAAACAGGTGCTTAAAAAAAACACACCCCGACGCTGTAATTTATGTGCCCGCCGTCCTGAAAGGGGCCAGACACATAATTAGGGGTGGCGGAATGGAAGGGCTGCCACTGGGAAGAAGCCTAAAAGAAGCCTTTTTTATAAGCTTACCTTTAGCTAAAAGTGACAAAGCAGGGTTTACTACCACTTTAAATGGCATATTTGTTTTGCAATAATCGTTTAATTTATTTTTGCTTGCTTTCTGCCACCAAGATATTAATCAATGCTTTACAGGTTGGAAAATAGGTTTTGACTTTGATTTGTATTCAAAAAGATGCTTCCATCTAGTCAATTTTAAACAGGGATTGAAATATTAAAATTTTGATAAATGTGTTGCTATGGGCTATTTTACCCTGCAATTACTGTTCTGTGTTTATGTAACACACAATAAATACACATATACAGTATAAGAACATTATATACTACTCATTTTACTAATGAAAATAGTAAATGAATGAAAATAATCATACTATTTAATGTCTTGCTCCTTAGCTCAGCCTGACCTGTAGTAAGGATTTATTGCTAATGCATACATTTCCTTACAAAGGCAATGAAGCACATTCCTTACAGGTGTGTGCATGACTTTTGTTTATAGCGCAAAAAATAAAAACCGCAGGGGCGATCAAATACCACCAAAAGAAAGCTCTATTTGTGGGAAAAAAAGGACGCCAATTTTGTTTTGGAGCCACGTCGCATGACCGCGCAATTGTTAGTTAAGCGACGCAGTGCCGAATTGCAAAAAGGGGCCTGGTCCTTTAGCTGCAAATTGGTCCGGGGCTGAAGTGGTTAAATCCTATAAGACTTTTCACACCACTGCGTTAACAGGTGCAGTACATTTTGAAAAGTTCTGCATGGTGCATCTTTGAAAACCGCACCAGAAACCCTTCCCTTGAAATTAATGGAAATCGCAGCAAAATCACGGTAAAAAACACCAACATTTTGAGATTTTGGTGAGTTTTTGAGTCACACCAGAAACACACAGCAAACACATATGCGTTATTTTGTAATTTTGCTACAGAGCAGTGTGAAAGTGCCCTAAAACCTTCCGGAGGTCAAATGGTTAACTTTTTTCCATTCTGTCCCGCCATTTGCAATGTTCTGATGCTGAAACAAACAATGATTTATGTACGTTGATGTGGTACAATTAACTTGGGAAATAAATCCAAGTACAGAAGGGTAATGGGATAGAGGAATGTCACCTAGTTAGTAATAAAATCTAATCCTTGAACACCTGCACCATGCAAAAGTCATGCACACACCTGTAAGGAATGTGCTTCATTGCCTTTGTAAGGAAATGTATGCATTAGCAATAAATCCTTACTACAGGTCAGGCTGAGCTAAGGAGCAAGACATTAAATAGTATGATTATTTTCATTAGTAAAATGAGTAGTATATAATGTTCTTATACTGTATATGTGTATTTATTGTGTGTTACATAAACACAGAACAGTAATTACAGGGTAAAATAGCCCATAGCAACACATTTATCAAAATTTTCATATTTCAATCCCCGTTTAAAATTGACTAGATGGAAGCATCTTTTTGAATACAAATCAAAGTCAAAACCTATTTTCCAACCTGTAAAGCATTGATTAATATCTCGGTGGCAGAAAGCAAGCAAAAATTTATTAAACGATTATTGCAAAACAAATATGCCATTTAAAGTGGTAGTAAACCCTGCTTTGTCACTTTTAGCTAAAGGTAAGCTTATAAAAAAGGCTTCTTTTAGGCTTCTTCCCAGTGGCGGCCCTTCCATGAGGGGTGCCCGAGCGCCACCCCCTCTATCCACGCTATATCCATGGCCGCCACCCCTATTCATGCGTCTGGCCCCTTTCAGGACGGCAGGCACATAAATTACAGCGTCGGAGTGTGTTTTTTTTAAGCACCTGATTAGAGCCAAAGGCTCTAATTGGCTTCAAAATAGGATGGGCTCCTGGCACAGAGCATTGCGCTACGAGACCACCCAGGTGTTACAACAGCAAATGAACATTCGCTATTGTAACACTGATCCTCAATCTGGCCAATCAGAAGCGGGCCTGAGACCTGTTTTCTGATTGGCCAAAAAGAGAAGAGTCCCAATTGGGGCCGCCGAGGAGGAGGAAGGAAATGGAAGCCCCCACGATACAGGCGGAGTGCAGGGGAAGGGGAGGCCACTGCCGAGCAGGGGAAGCCAGCGGTGAAGCGCTGCCCACCATAGCTGGGGTGAGTGCTCCAGGCCCAATCGACCAGGGGGGGATTTATGTTTGCCACTCCCCCAAAAAAATTACCACTGGCCGCCACTACTTCTTCCACATCAAGGTGCCTGAAAAGCACACCATTCGTTGCTAGGATGCTGGCAGTCTTAGCAACTAATGACAGAAAAGAAGATTGAAGGGGGACAGGGAGAGACAGGGAGAGAGTGCAGACATGCAGGATCAGAATAACCCCACTGAGTGGAGTGGAATCCAAGACTTTGAGAGGTATGCAGGTAATTTAAAAGTCCAAATTTACAGCAAGTGACTGACGATTTGGATTCTACTGTTCCCCCATGCTGGCACCCTAAGGCGGCTGCCTAAGCCACCCTATGGTGTCGTCGGCCCTGGCCGGAGCCCACAAACCTGTAAAGAGGACCAGGTGAAGATGGAAACCCTGGCAACGGTGACAGCGCACCGCTGGAGGGCTTAATTTTCAGGTAAGTCTTTCATAATGTGCTACTATGAGTGGAGCTCCCAGCTGGAGCCTCATTGTCAATATCCTTGTTTCATGCTAATACCCAACCTCTGTTTGATTGACCGGAGCTCCTAGTAGATGACTTATTGTCAATACACCAGCTGTGGCTAGCAAAGTAGTAAGGTTTGATACAAAGAATGCTTTCTCCCACTGTCATTATGTCATGCCTCTGCTCGGCCTCTATCAACGCAGCTATGACTCCCACAGTCAAGAAGATGGGAAGACACGACTTAATTAAAGTTGGAAAAATAAGGTACCAGCTGATTTTTTTTTAGAAGTCGCTACCACTTTTGAGAATGTGAAGAATGTGAACTTTTTGATGACTCAACAATGTGATCTTGTATTCAGATCCCTTCAGATGAGAGTTTTTGGCTTTCCAGTCTTGCTGCTGAACATTTGAGTTCCATTCTCACGGTTACCTGCATGATTCCCTGGATTCGTTTTTGGAGCTCTTTGGATTCCCTGGAGCATTTTTTAGAAATCTGCTGATCGGGCTATCCTCGCTTGATTGACTTGTCGCATTTCACATGTCACATTCGAGTCCACTATTTCCGGTTAGAGTGTATACCCCTTTTCCTGGCCAGCCTCACGTCAGCACACAATGGGTTAACCCCTTCCTCCAGTCTCTCAGTACCACCTTCTCTTAGCTGATAAAAGGGAGCCCCTCCTCCCCAGCCCTTGTTCCTTTTTTTTGGTCGGACTCCAGACTACCATGCTCGTGGATTAGACTACACCCCCCTACCGAACCTACCCACCCAGGTTCAAGCCTCTCCTGGGATAGGAAGGTCCAGAACAATAAAGGTAGTTCCTTTTATCACACTGGACGCTCTATGTGCAGGAGCCATGCGGGCATACTAAGGCTTAAAGAGCTTACCATTTTAGGCTGTGGTGTTGCTGTAGTATTGTGCTTTCCTTTCCTGCTTCCTAGGTGCTGCGCCGGCCGCCTCCCCTGTGTTTTCTGATTGGTCGATGATGACCTCACAGGGGGGCGGGGCTGTAGGGCTATAAAGCCTGGAGAGCCAGAAGCTCCAGTGCTGTTTGCCACAGCTAGTGAGGGAAGTGTACTGGTCAGTTTTCCTTCACAGAGGGGGAGGGGTGGCTGGGCTGTGTCAGTGTTTACTGAGCCATGATCACAAAATGCATTACACCATGTGTTTACAGCTTTTCAGATACCCTACAAATCTGCTGCCACCCTGAGTGACTCCTTATCCAGTATTAAGGTAAAGTTATTTCCTTTAAAGAGCCAGTAAAAAAAAAAAAAAAAAAAAAGCGATAGAATAGGAACTTCTTTTTTCTTATTTCTATATCTTGTCTTTTGTTGCTGTAGTATGAGCTCACCACAGCCCCAAAATGCACGAAGATCGTCGGAAAGGTAGGAGGGGTCTACGGGGGCCACAAAACAAAAGAGTGCAACACCAGTCTAATAAGGTGTTTTGTCTTTATAGGAGCAGAAGTCCTAAAAAAGACAGTCGCGGAAGGAAAAGTCCCGCTACCGCTCAAAATCTCCGCATGCATCTCGGTCACGCACAGGACATAGACCCCAAGCAACGGGCAGTCCACGCCGCAAAAATGCTCAGACAGCTATGGCGGCAGAACCAAGTGCGACAAGAGGCCGTCCCGCTGAAGGCCTCTGCTGGGCTTGTTCAGCGCCATCCGCCCCTGAGAAGCTCTTGTGCGCAGAATGCATAAGAGATGTAGCCACAGATAGAGAAACTGAGGCACGTAGGATAAAGGACTATATTCAGGAGGCGGTGACAGAGAGTATGCAGGCAGTCGCAGGCGTAAGTGCCTCCGGGACTAAGCCTAGAGCCAAAAACGCATCTAAGCAGAAGCAAGACTCTTCACCGGGGCTTGAAATATCTTCAGGAGATTCTTCAGACTCTGATGAACCGTCTGAATATTTGTTCGACTTCCAACTCATAGACCCTTACATCGTAGCAGTAAAGGAGGCCATAGACTGGGAACAAGACACTCAGCCTCCGGAAAAAATTAAAAGATATTTCCCTAACTTGAAAAGGCAAGGGGCAACCTTTCCGTTCATGATGGAGATCCGCGAATTATTCGATGAGGAATGGCAGAAGCCTCTATAGACCTAGTAAAACTGCTCGCAAGAATTATGACGTTTTCAGTAACGGCAAAAAGGGCCCTATGGTTACGCCATTGGGTGGCAGACAGTACCTCGAAACAGGCACTTTGTAACATCCCATACAAGGGCAAGATGCTTTTCGGGGACACCCTGGAGGAAGCTATTAAGCGAGCTACTGGAGGGAAGTCGGGTCTGCTACCACAGAGACCAAAAGGAGACAGCAAACCGTTCGGTCAGGCCAATCAGAGTTCAGAAGGGTGCAGGAGGCCAGGTCATATAGACCAGGCCGAGAATATACAAGACCCCAATGGAGAGGCTCACAAAGCTCCTTTCTTCGGAACGTGAAGTCTAAGGCCGCTCAGACCGCTAAGAAACCGGAGAAGTCCTTTTGACGGGTTGACCGCCCATCACCCCCAGGTGGGTGCCAGGTTGGCATCTTTTTGGAAGGTATGGGCGGAGAAGGTCAAGGACCAATGGGTCCAGAAAACAGTCAAGCGAGGGTACAAGATAAGGTTTCGAGAGAAACCACCGGACATCTTTGTCCAGACAGAATGGCCACAAGATCCGAAGAAACAAAGGTACTTGCAAGAATATGTGACCGAATTACTTCAGAAAGAGGCAATCTTGCCGGTTCCTCTAAAGCAGCAGGGAACAGGGGTTTACTCCCCAATTTTTCTGGTGCCCAAAGCGTCCGGAGATCTCAGACCGGTCTTAGACCTAAGATCTCTGAACCACTACATCGATCCCAAGACATTCAAGATGGAATCAATATTTACAATTATATCAATTCTGCAACCAGGGGACTGGCTAATATCAGTCGATTTAGCAGATGCCTACCTTCATGTCCCAATCAACAGGCATCATCAAAGATACCTGAGATTCATGGTAGGGGAAGATCATTTCCAGTTCAAATGTCTGCCCTTCGGAATCAGCACAGCACCACGAGTCTTTTCCAAGATCCTGCTAGCTACCATCGCTGTTATACGTTTGAGGGGCATAAAGATTTTCCACTACTTAGACGACATCTTGGTAGTGGCCCGTGCAAGCGAGGAGTTAACAGCACAAGGCGAAGTGGTGCTGAAAATTCTATCCAAATTCGGCTGGATTATCAACAAGCAGAAGAGCCAGTTGATTCCCTCCCAAGAGATGGAGTACCTAGGGCTTGTTTTCAACACAAGCAAAGGGCAGGTCTCGCTACCACATCGCAAGATAGCCGAGCTAGTAGCCTGCGTGAACAGCGTGATGGAGTCCTCGTCGCTGTCGGCGAGGGACTGTATGACGCTTCTGGGAATGTTTACCGCAGCAACCCCAGCGGTTCCATGGGCAAGATTCCATACAAGGGCATTCCAAACGTCATTTCTGAACCAGTGGGATGGCGTATCACTCCACCAAAAAATATTCATACCAAGACGGATTCGCCAGGGCTTGGCATGGTGGATAGCGCCAGGAACTCTGTCGCGGGGCATGCCTCTCAGCCCCGGAGATTGGATCCAAATAACCTCGGATGCCAGTCTCCGGGGCTGGGGTGCTCACTGCCTTGGCAGACGGGTTCAAGGCAAATGGAGCAGGATGGAGACCAGACACTCCAACCTTTTGGAGTTACAAGCGGCATACCTAGCCCTACTGGCATTCGAGAACCTGATTCAGGGAGCTCGGGTCAAGCTTATGTTGGACAACCGGACAGCGGTCGCTTATATAACCAAACAGGGTGGAACCAAGAGCTTGCCACTGCTGCAGTTGGCAACCGAGATATTCGTCTGGGCCGAGGCACATGTGGAAGCCTTGACTGCAGCCTACATTCCGGGCAGTCAGAACTACATAGCAGATCATCTGAGTCGGGATTTTCCCAACAAAAACGAGTGGGCACTCAACAAGGACTATCTAAGAACAATATTTTACAGGTGGGGTACACCCTCGGTAGATCTGATGGCGACCCCATGGAATGCACAGGTACCCCAGTTTGTGTCAAGATTCCACTGCAACGAAGCGCTAGCTCAAGATGCCTTCTCAATCCCGTGGGAATTTCCCCTAGTCTACCTTTTCCCACCGGTACCTCTGATAATGAAAACCCTATTAAAAATTGCGAGGGAGAACGTCCATACAATTGCAATCCTACCCTTCTGGCCACGGAGGCCATGGTTCCCACTGCTCCTGCGGATGGCGGCAGTTCCCCCAATATGGCTGCCGCTGAAGAGGGACCTTCTACAGCAGGACCAATGGTGTCACCCAAACCCAGGCAGATTGCAACTGACAGCATGGCTGTTGAATCAGCCAGACTGCAGTCTCAGGGCATCTCAGAGGAGGTAATCTCGACACTATTGAAGTCAAGAAGGGCCACAACTAATGCCACATACACCAGGATTTGGAGAAAATTTACAGCATTCGCTTTACAACAAAATTTCTCCCCATTGTCCGCAAACATTGTGCAGGTGCTGGAGTTTTTACAGTCAGCTCTAAGTATGGGCTTAGCATACAACACCATAAAGGTGCTGGTGTCAGCCTTGTCTTGCTTCACAGGCCACAAGTGGGCAAACGAGCCACTAATAAAACAATTTCTTAGAGCGGCCATAAGAATAAGACCACCAAGGAAGTCCCTATTCCCAGCTTGGGACTTGGGCACAGTGCTAAAAGCGTTGCTCCAACATCCATTCGTGCCTGCGGAGACATGCCCACTATGGTTCCTGACAGTCAAGCTAATTTTCCTCACAGCCATAACGTCAGCAAGGAGAGTTTCAGAGCTGGCAGCTCTATCTTGCAAAGATCCCTTTTGCATCATTCTCCCGGACAAAGTGATCCTAAGGCCCTCACCAGCCTTAACCCCTAAGGTGGTTTCCAAGTTCCATGTAAATTGGGAGGCGGTCCTACCCAGCTTCACGCAACCGCCGAGACAAGCGGAGGAACTAGATCTCAGACCATTGGACATGGTCAAATTATTTTCAACCTACTTAAACCGCTCTCTACAGATGCGCAAAACGGATACCTTGTTCGTCCTGCCGTCAGGACCTAGAAGAGGAGAAGCGGCATCAGCTAGAATCATAGCTACCTGGATCACCAAGGTGATAAGCCTCACGTATGAGAAACAGGGGCTGACGCCTCCACAAGTTATTAGAGCTCATTCTACAAGAGGGGTGGCAGCATCATGGGCAGCTTCTGCTAAAATATCGGTTGAAGACATATGCAGGACCGCTAGTTGGAGCTCCTGCGAAACCTTCGCAAGACATTACAGTTTACATGTCACAGCAGCTAGTGCATCAAATTTTGGAAACGCAGTGGTGTCAGCACCCTTCCAAGCAAAATAAAATATTCACTAAAGCAGCATTACCAGTTGTTTTCGACTCTTTTTTTGTTATCCCACCCTATATCAGCTAAATCAAATCCCATTGTGTGCTGACGTGAGGCTGGCCAGGAAAACGGAAAATTGTTACCAATACTTACCGTAATTTTCCTTTCCTGGCCTGCCCTCACGTCAGCACAATCTTTTTTTCCCTCCCTATAAGCCTGTCGTCCGCTAGGTAATGGAACAAGGGCTGGGGAGGAGGGGCTCC
>CM053026.1:605387780-605498358 GCA_028564925.1 Lithobates sylvaticus
CATCCAGTTTTTCTTTAATTCATGCTATTTTTTTTTTCACTCTCCTTTTTCCCTCTTTTTCTGCCTGTTTGCTATCAGTTTTCTCTTTCTTAGTATCCTTCACACCATCAGTGGATGGCATAAACAATACCTTAATGCAGGGGTCGCCAAGCTTTCTAAACAAAGGGCTGGTTTAGTGTCCTTCAGTCTCCTTGGCAGTACTGTGGAAATTTGGATTCTGTGTCCATGCAACTCAGCTTCCAGGCTCTTACTGAGATGCCAGCTTGTTGGCCCTCCTCCAAAGAGTCCTCCTCCGGTCGCTTAAACGAGCTGTGGTGCCCCTCCAATACTGAGAGCACACCAGGACACCTTGAATCCTCCTTCAGTTACTGGGCCTCAGGCTAACCGGCTCCAAGACACGTGAATAGACGGATCGCCGCCCCAGACCAAGCGGGTCTATGGGGCTAGTCAGACTGACACCATGTTTGCGGGACGGCAAATGCTCCTAGGCCCGGGACCCCTTGCGGGGGTACCCCGGTCCAGTACCAGGAAGCAGGACTGTGGCCAAACCCCGAACACCTGACTTCAGCACCTTAAGTACCCTTCCCCAGACTACACAGTGGGGCCAGACGCACCTACTGATTGGCTCCGGGGAAGACTGATACCTAAGACGTCCAACAAAGCCTGGTTCTAAACCTGTCATGGGCACTTCACTGCACCCGTGACCAGACAGAACCCTAGTGCAGCCCAGCTAAACTGATGCCAAAGTTAACCTGTACAATTAACCCTCAGAACCCCATTACTGTTCTGAGGGAAAAAACGAAATTTCCACATATAGCGCACACTTGTTAAAGTGTGCCCGCTACACAAGTAAACGCACAACCCAGATCTGGCTGGTTCTACTCTGTGATCTCACTTACCGTTCCGTTTACCATACTGAGTTTAGGAAGATAAGCCTGCCAGTCTGTGAGTAAAATCAGCACACATACACTTGCTAGGCACACAGTTAACCCCTTGATTGTCCTGATCACCTCTGTCACCCATCCAGTATAATTCGTACAGCGATGGTGTACAGTATAATCAGTGATCACTGTATTAGTGTCGCTAGGGACATCAGTTATTGGCCCTCCCAGCAAGTGTAAGTTAGCGCAAGTCCCTTATTGCCCACCATATTATCAAAGTCACACTATAATTTGCTGATCACCGCCATTACTAGTATAGTGTCTGTCTGGGTCAGTATCCTGTCATGGTCAGAACTATACTAGTGTCCCCAAAAATGCAATGTTAACAGGATTAGCCCCAATCACTGCCAGTACTTGCGTTTAGCGCCCCCCAAACAAGTACAGTGTCAGCATAATTTTTGTGATCACTGCTACCTCTGATACATCGTCCACAAAACCGCAGTGAGATCAAGTTAGTGCCCAAAATGTCTAAAAAAAAAAAGGTACACTAGTAAGGAGGCGTGCAGGATTCTAAGCATGACAGATGAGAGCGATGAGGAGGCCTCACTGTCAGAATCAGGCTCAGATTATGAACCTGTAGAAAGCAGCGGCACCCTGACTGCTAGCTTGGACATTATTGAAGAGGTTGCTGCAAAAATCGGGTGTACTCAACCCCATGTTGCTAAAGTCCTAGAAATACTTGATTATGCTCAAATGCAACAGGGTGTAAGTACTAGCGCTGCACTACTTTTTAGTGACCTGGCAAACACCAGCAGCGTAGTCCATCCTGGCCTTTTAGATGCCAGCACTGCAATATTTCATGGTGAAGTGGAGAGCACCAGCAGTGCAGTACAAGCTGGTGGGGTGGCTAGCACTAGTAGTGTAATGCAACTGCAGGCACCGGGAATTTCGAGCACAGGTCCATAGAGCCTATAGTAGCCTTCTAGAGGTGCTTGCAAACCCTAATTAACTGCCCCCAGATTCAGCAGCACCCGTTACCCCCCCCCCCCCCCCTCACAGTCCAGCCCGGGGTTCAGGTGGAAACGGCCAACTTATTGATGCTTACATTTTTTGACCTGTTTTCACAGAAGACCTCTATAATTTGATTGTTGACCAAAGTGATGTTTATGCCCTACAGTACACTAACCCTAACCCAAATTCATAGCTTTCCAGGCCTTTCAAGTGGAAACCATCACGGTTTCTGAATGTAAAACATTTTTTGGACCTAACCCTTAAAGGAGATGTAAAGGCAGGTTTTTTTTTTTGTATCTTAATGCATCTTACGCATTAAGATAAAAAAACTTTTGTGTGTAGCAGCCACCACCCCGTAATTACTTACCCGAGCCCCATCTCTCTCCAGCGATGTCCACGAATGTCTAAGCCATCCGGAACACTCCTCCTGATTAGCTGAGACACAGCAGCGGCGCCATTGGCTCCCGGAGCTGTCAGTCAAAGTCAGTCAGCCAATCAGGGGAGATAGGAGGTTGCCGAGCTCTGTGTTTGAATGGACACACGGAGCTGTGACTCTGCTCCAGTGCCCCCATAGGAAGCTGCTGACTCTGGGGCACTTGATAGGAGGGAGGGGCTAGCAGCAAAGAGGGACCCAAGAAGAGGAGGATCCAGGCTGCTGTGTGCAAATCCAACTGCACAGAGTAGGCAAGTATAACATGTTTTTTATTAAAAACAATCACAACATGGGCATTACAAAAAAGAATGAATTCCAGTCATACTGTATTGCTCCCAGTTCATCATAGGCCTGTTCTTTGCTACAATGGCCTGGAAAAGATATGCAATAATAACGCATTTCAGTGACAATACCCTCTGCCGTCCCCATGGTGACCCTGACTATGATCATCTCCAAAAAATTTGGCCCTCATAAATTACCTGTCCCAGAAATTTGTCAATGTGTATACACCAACAAAACATCATAGGCTATACATACCACTTTAGAATTTATGAGGAAAAAAAAAGTCAAGTGGAGCCTCCTCAGATGCCCAGACTACATGGGCAGCAGCGGTAAAGTAGTGACTTGTTGTCACCCTTGTTTTGCAGAGGGTACCATTTGTACCTTGACAACTTTTATGCAAGTATGCTACTTTTTAGATGTTTGTAACTTCAAAAAAAGTGGCTGCTGTGGCACTATGTGAACTAATCACAGGTGCTACCCCCACCAGCTCATTAACACCCAACTTAGAAAGGGGGAGAAAGCCTGCTTGCGGAATGAAGAACTACTAGCAGTAAAATGGAAGAATACATATGATGTATTTATCCTGTCTTCCATTCACCCAGACACGATGGTCAAAATTAACATGGCGCCTGGAGTCGTTGAAAAGCCTTTCTGTGTCCGCGACTATAATTTAAATATAGGAAGTGTAGACTTCAACGATCAGATGTTGAATTTGTATTTAACCTCCCACAGAGCTAGACACTGGCACAAAAAAGTGTCTTTATTTCAATTGGCACTATACAGATGTCCTCCAATCTACCCCCAAAAAAAAATGTTATGTCTGTGGTAAACGCGGAATAATGCGTGAGACGCGTTTTTTTTTTGTCCCTCCAGTCATGACCAACCTGGCCAGAAGTAGTACAGCATTAATACTAGGGTACAGCATGGCACAGTATAGGGATCCACACAATTCTGCACAATAAAATGTAGTCAGTAGGGATCAGCCCACGGTTCGAGTCGAACATCCGGTGTTCGTTTGTTCTAAAACGAACCGAACATATTGTTTGTGGGAAATTCGAGCACCACGGAATGTCCCATAATGCACTGCATTGCTGTATGATGATTGGCTAAAGCATGCACCTGACATCCATGCTTTGGCCAATCACAGCGGGCTCTGCTGAGTGACTTTGGCCAATCATGGCTCAGGTGGACTAAGTCCACACCCCACACTATATAAGGCTGCTTACCTAGCGGCCGTGTATAGTGTGTGGATGGAGATAGATTGAGCTAGATTAGGCAGGCAGGTTAGTTAGTGACAGTGTATTTGATATATATACACATACACACACACACATTCCGGAATTCAGTGTATACTCTATATTCAGTCAATGCAGGCAGTGTAGTTTATATAACACAGTGTATTGAAGTGGTTAAGGGGAAAGGTCTGTCCGAGGGACTGATATTTCACCCTGCTTTACCATCTCTGGCTTTGACGGCCTGGCTATTGAAAGGCAGGTGCTGAGAGACCGGGGGTTGCTGGTTTCTGTGATTCTCACTATGTTGAAGGCGCGCACGTCAACTTCACAGAGGATTTATCATGGCACCTGGAAGGCTTACATCTCTTTGTGCAAGGCTGTGGGGTGGCATCCACGCTCCTATTCGGTATCTAAGATCCTTGTGTTCCTGTAACGTGGAGTTGATCAGAAGCTGGCTTTGAGCACTATCAAGGGGCAAATATCGGCACTGGCTATCTTTTTTCAGCAGCCGTAGGCTGCTCACTCATTGGTGTGTACCTTTGTTCAAGGGGTTTGACACGTGGCTCCCCCGGTACGTTCGCTACTTTCTCTGTGGGATCTAAACCTGGTGCTCTCGGTACTTCAGAAGCCACTGTTGGAGAACATTAGGGAGAGCCCGTTACTCACACTCCCTCAGAAGGTTGTCTTTCTAGTGGCTATTACGTCCGCTCAGTGAGTTTCTGAGCTGGCAGCCTTGTCGTGAAAGCCTCCCTATTTGGTTCTTCACAAGGATAAGGTGGTGCTGCGTCTGCATCCCTCGTTTCTCCCTAAGGTGGTATCTGCCTTTCATCTAAACTAAGACATTTGGAAGGACCAAGCTTTCCCAGCAGAAAATTGAATCACTACATCTGCCGGCTTGCCTTCTTCCCATACTGCATCCTGGTGCCATCTCCCCAAGTAAGCGACGCACACACACTTGGCTAGCCACATGATGTAAATGAAAATGTGGTTCATCAGACCAGGCCGCCTTCTTTTGCTTCGTGGTCCAGTTCTGATGCTCATGTGCCCATTGTAGGTGGCTGTGGACATTGGTCAGCATGGGCACTCTGACTGGTCTGAGGCTAACCAGCCCCACACACAACAATTTATGATGCCCATTTTTTCTGCTTTCAATACATTCGGCTTTAATGGTTGGGTGCTGGTGGGCTCAATAGTTGACTGACAGTTTATATTTGAAAATGCAAAGCACAAGCATTGTCTTACTAACCTGAGCAAATATGCTTGGAAGAATGACCTAATATCAAGTAGAATGACCTAATATCAAGTACAAACCCAGAAGAAGTGCCGCAAAAAATGGTTCTACAAAACACTTTTATGTGCACACCAGTGACGGCTGGTGCTCAATATTTTTTGGGGGGTGCAAACAAACTGAAGAATTCTGAAAAAAAAAAACATCAATTGCAGCCTTACTATGCCCATCAAACGCTGCCAATGTGCCCATCAAACGCTGCCACTGTGCCATTGAATGCTACCACTGTGCTATGTCATTTCAGCCAATCGGGTGATGGGTAACAGACCCGAGCATCTGATTGGCGGAGAGGCGGTTCAGTGTTAGGAAAGTGAATATTCATTTGCTTTTCTAACACAGCTAGGTGAACTGCAAGCGCCAAGCATGGCGCTCGCTGTTTACCTTTTTTTGAAGCCTATTAGAGCCTATGGCTCTAAACAGGTGCTACAAAAACACCCCCCGCCTCTGTAATTCAGGCGCCCAGCATGGATCTATCTATTGGTGATAGAGGGGATGGCTGGAGAGAGGCAGCGGCACCCATGCGCCCTTATGGACACACCGCCACTGGTGCACACTCAATCCTTTTTTTTTCTCTTTTTTCTTTTTTTATTAGCGATGCCCTTATAAAAGTAATCAAATATTTACATAGTTTTACTTTTACAGAAAGCCCTATTTGTTACAAACCGTTTTAGATGCAAGTCATATAGAACAAAAAGGACATCGATGTTTAACCTCATGCCTTGCTAAATAGCAAATAATGCTAGCGGTTTACATTCTTTGTTCGTTTGACCTAGGTATGTGTGTATTTGGTAGTGTTCTATTGTATGGTGCTGCCAATTCAATATACTTATAGTGACATCTAGTGTTCAGTATGAGAAATGCAGAGGAAGAGTTAATTTTCGCAGCACAGTATGGCAGTGTAAAACAGGAATTGTGAGAGTTGTTATATATTTAGGTCCCTTATTTGTAAGAAAATTACTTTAGGCCTGGGAACAAGAGGTAAAAGGCCATCTAAGGTATTTTCACCTGCCAATAGCACACCCCATCTCCTAGGAGATCAGTGTCAATAAAGGTAGATCATAACAGAGACATGTACAGTATTTAAAAATAATGTATTTTCTCTGTGTTTAATACTGTTCTTTTTACTCCCTACTACCCAGAGATCCCTGCACTCTATTCTATTCAGAAGGACTTTAATCAAGTTTAGTCCCAGTTTTTTAACTGACACAAGCGCTCTTACCGACACAGGAAATTTGCAAATTGTCACTGTTGTTGAGTTTCACCTCTCCAACCAATGTAAATAGCTTGATTGCCACCAAAAACATTTGCCTTAACCACTTCAATACCGGGCACTTTCACCCCCTTCCTGCCCAGGCCAATTTTCAGCTTTTAGCACTGCCACAGTTTGAATGACAATTGCTCAGTCATGCAACACTGTACACAAATTTAATTCTAATGATTTTTATTGACGCAAATAGAGCTTTCCTTTGGTGGTATTTAATCACTGAAGGACACTGAGGAGATATCACTGAAGGACACTGATGAGATATCACTGAAGGACACTGATGCGATATCACTGAAGGACACTGATGAGAAGGCACTGTTGAGAAATCACTGAAGGACACTGATGAGAAGGCACTGATATGCAGCACTGATGAGCACTGATAGGTGGCTCTAATGGGCACTGCTAGGAGACATTTATGGGCACTGATGGGCGGCACTAATGACCAGGCAATAATGGGCACCAAAAGACAGCACTGACTAGCATCACTGATGGGCACAAATTGGCATCACTGATGGGCACAAATTGGACACAGCTGATCACATGGGTAAAGAGACTCGTAATTAGCTCTTTACCGAGATCGGGGTTGCGTCGTGTCCCAGGGAGAGAGACTGGGGCGACGTCATATGACATAGTCCAAGAACAAGAGAACAACCCGCCGTCAGTCCATACGGCGGGCGGGAAGTGGTTAAATGTCATGCAACACTGTACACAAATTTAATTCTAATGATTTTTATTGACGCAAATAGAGCTTTCCTTTGGTGTTATTTAATCACTGAAGGACACTGATGAGATATCACTGAAGGACACTGATGAGAAGGCACTGATGATATATCACTGAAGGACACTGATGAGAAGGCACTGATGAGATATCACTGAAGGACACTGATGAGAAGGCACTGATGAGATATCACTGAAGGACACTGATGAGAAGGCACTGATGAGATATCACTGAAAGACACTGATGAGAAGGCACTGATGAGATATCACTGAAGGACACTGATGAGAAGGCACTGAAGGACACTGATGAGATATCACTGAAGGACACTGATGAGAAGGCACTGTTGAGAAATCACTGAAGGACACTGATGAGATGACACTGATGAGATATCACTGAAGGACACTGATGAGAAGGCACTGATGAGATATCACTGAAAGACACTGATGAGAAGGCACTGATGAGATATCACTGAAGGACACTGATGAGATATCACTGAAAGACACTGATGAGAAGGCACTGATGAGATATCACTGAAGGACACTGATGAGAAGGCACTGAAGGACACTGATGAGATATCACTGAAGGACACTGACGAGAAGGCACTGTTGAGAAATCACTGAAGTACACTGATGAGAAGGCACTGATGAGATCACACTGATGAGAAGGCACTGATGAGATATCACTGAAGGACACTGATGAGAAGACACTGATGAGATATCACTGAAGGACACTGATGAGAAAGCACTGATGAGATATCACTGAAGGACACTGATGAGAAGGCACTGATGAGATATCACTGAAGGACACTGATGAGATACCACTGAAGGCACTGATGAGATATCACTGAAGGACACTGATGAGAAGGCACTGTTGAGATATCACTGAAGGACACTGATGAGAAGGCACTGTTGAGATATCACTGAAAGACACTGATGAGAAGGCACTGTTGAGATATCACTGAAGGACACTGATGAGATATCACTGAAGGACACTGATGAAATATCACTGAAGGACACTGATGAGATATCACTGAAGAACACTAATGAGAAGGCACTGATGAGAAGGCACTGATATGCAGCACTGATGAGCACTGATAGGTGGCTCTAATGGGCACTGCTAGGTGACATTTATGGGCACTGATGGGCGACACTAATGACCAGGCAATAATGGTCACTGAAAGGCAGCACTGACTAGCATCATTGATGGGCACAAATTGGCATCACTAATGGGCACAAATTGGACCCAGCTGATAACATGGGTAAAGAGACTTGTCATTGGCTCTTTACTGAGATCGGGGTTGCGCCGTGTCCGCATTGTCCCACACACAGAGACTGCTCCTCATTGTCCCACACACAGAGACTGCTCCTCATTGTCCCACACACAGAGACTGCTCCTCATTGTCCCACACACAGAGACTGCTCTGCATTGTCCCACACACAGAGACTGCTCTGCATTGTCCCACACACAGAGACTGCTCCTCATTGTCCCACACACAGAGACTGCTCTGCAATGTCCCACACACAGAGACTGCTCTGCATTGTCCCACACACAGAGACTGCTCCTCATTGTCCCACACACAGAGACTGCTCTGCATTGTCCCACACACAGAGACTGCTCTGCATTGTCCCACACACAGAGACTGCTCCTCATTGTCCCACACACAGAGACTGCTCGGCATTGTCCCACACACAGAGACTGCTCGGCATTGTCCCGCACACAGAGACTGCTCGGCATTGTCCAACACACAGAGACTGCTCCTCATTGTCCCACACACAGAGACTGCTCCTCATTGTCCCACACACAGAGACTGCTCCTCATTGTCCCACACACAGAGACTGCTCCTCATTGTCCCACACACAGAGACTGCTCCGCATTGAACCACACACAGAGACTGCTCCGCATTGTCCCACACACAGAGACTGCTCCGCATTGTCCCACACACAGAGACTGCTCCGCATTGTCCCACACACAGAGACTGCTCCTCATTGTTCCACACACAGAGACTGCTCCTCATTGTCCCACACACAGAGACTGCTCCGCATTGTCCCACACACAGAGACTGCTCCTCATTGTCCAACACACAGAGACTGCCCCGCATTGTCCCACACACGGAGACTGCTTCAAATAGTCCCACACAAAGAGACTGCTCCTCATTGTCCCACACACAGAGACTGCTCCAAATAGTCCCATACACAGAGACTGCGCCTCATTGTCCCACACACAGAGACTGGTACACCAAATACTCTGGGTGGTTCCTGTGATATGGTTTCTGGTGGGGAAAAACATATCGAGGGGCAGAGCTTTTATTCAGCGCTCGATGTGCACCTATTAGTCATGGTGAATGATGATGTCACATGCAGGCGCACTGGAACCACCTGGGGCCGAAGCGGTTAAAATGGATGTAAACCCATTTAATGAAATTTGAGCTGGGCACATACAGTGGTGTGAAAAAGTGTTTGCCCCCTTCCTCATTTCCTGTTCCTTTGCATGTTTGTCACACTTAAGTGTTTCGGAACATCAAACCAATTTAAACAATAGTCAAGGACAACACAAGTAAACACAAAATGCAATTTGTAAATGAAGGTGTTTATTATTAAAGGTGAAAAAAAAAATCCAAACCATCATGGCCCTGTGTGAAAAAGTGATTGCCCCCTAAACCTAATAACTGGTTGGGCCACCCTTAGCAGCAACAACTGCAACCAAGCGTTTGCGATAACGTGCAATGAGGCTTTTACAGCGTCCTGGAGGAATTTTGGCCCACTCATCTTTGCAGAATTGTCCTAATTCAGTTACATTAGAGGGTTTTCGAGCATGAACGGCCTTTTTAAGGTCATACCACAACATCTCAATAGGATTCAGGTCAGGACTTTGGCTAGGCCACGCCAAAGTCTTCATTTTGTTTTTCTTCAGCCATTCGGTGGTGGACTTGCTGGTGTGTTTAGGATCATTGTCCTGCTGCAGAACCCAAGTTCGTTTCAGCTTGAGTACACGAACAGATGGTCGGACATTCTCCTTCAGGATCTCTTGGTAGACAGCAGAATTCATAGTTCCTTTTATCACGGCAAGTCTTCCAGGTCCTGAAGCAGCAAAACAGCCCCAGACCATCACACTACCACCACCATATTTTACTGTTGGTATAATGTTCTTTTTCTGAAATGCAGTGTTCCTTCTACGCCAGATATACTTGGACACACACCTTCCAAAGAGTTCCACTTTTGTCTCATCGGTCCACAGAATGTTGTCCCAAAAGTCTTGGGGATCATCAAGATGTGTTGTGGATAAATTGAGACGAGCTTTGATGTTCTTTTTGCTCAGCAGTGGTTTTCTCCTTGGAACTCTGCCATGCAGGCCATTTTTGCCCAGTCTTTTCCTGATGGTGGAGGCATGAACGCTGACCTTAACTGAGGCAAGTGAGGCCTGCAGTTCCTTGGACGTTATTGTGGGGTCTTTTGTGACCTCTTGGATGAGTCGTCGCTGCGCTCTTGGGGTAATTTTGGGTGGCCGGCCACTCCTGGGAAGGTTCACCACTGTTCCATGTCTTCGCCATTTGTGGATAATGGCTCTCACTGTGGTTCGCTGGATTCCCAAAGCTTTGGAAATGGCTTTATAACCCTTTCCAGACTGATAGATCTCAATTACTTTCTTTCTCAATTGTTCCTGAATTTCTTTGGGTCTCGGCATGATGTGTAGCTTTTAAGGATCTTCTGGTGGACCTTACTGTGTCAAGCAGCTCCTATTTAAGTGATGCCTTGATTGTGAACAGGTGTGGCAATAATCAGGCCTGGGTGTGGCTAGAGAAATTGAACTCAGGTGTGGACAACCACAGTTATAGTATGTTTTAACAAGGGGGGGGATCACTTTTTCACACAGGGCCATGATGGTTTGGATTTTTTTTCACCTTTAATAATAAACACCTTCATTTACAAATTGCATTTTGTGTTTACTTGTGTTGTCCTTGACTATTGTTTAAATTGGTTTGATGTTCCGAAACACTTAAGTGTGACAAACATGCAAAGGAACAGGAAATGAGGAAGGGGGCAAACACTTTTTCACACCACTGTATATCTGTAGTGTTTACTTATCTCTCTCCAAAGCACAGAGTCATGTGTCTTTCTGCTGTTTCATTGCTCTGTTATCAGCAAGATAACTTCTGGCAAGTTCGCCATAAACCAAGATTAAACCAGCCTGAAATTTGTGTAGTGGGAGGTTGCTATAAATAGATTAACAGAGAGCTTGTCTTGTCACAGCACAGCTCTGCGCTTTTTTTCCTTCCTCTGCTTATGTGGAGGGAGAGTGTGTGCCTTTCCTCCAATCAGCTGCCACACAGAGTAAGCCAAGGCTCCACTCCTACTGCTGAATGAGGAAGTAAAAATTCTAACCTGATGTTAGAATTCTAAAGAATATAGCAAGCTGAAGACAGCAGATATACATGTAAAACTTATTTAGGGAGATTTTCTTCATCCCTGTGTATCTGAGGCTGTTCCCTTCGCTGGGTATACGTGAGGGTTTACATCCATGTTAAGTTCCCCTCAGTAAAATTTGCCCTGTGTTATATTGGGCCTTATGTAATCACTGCGAAGGTCAATCCAGTCTGCTACAAACTTTGTCTGCCTCCACATCTCAAGCTACTGAATGCTTTCTATGTTTCACAGCGAAAACAACTGGTTCTAAATAGATTCTCTCATCTGTTATCTATAGCTTCTAATTCAGATAATGCATCTTAAAAATATAAGGTTCATCACATCATGAACTTGAAGAATTCCTATGGCAAACTCCAGTACCTAACTGACTGGAAGGGTTTTGGCCCTAAAGAAAGATTCTGGGTTTCCCACATCTGATATATTGGCTCCCCACCTGATAAAATGCTATTTTCCACTAAAACCAGACACTGGGTATGAAGGCCCTGTAAAATAGTGGGAAGGGTGTAATGCTGCATTTATTTACTCCTGGATCCAGGACTGGGTTGCACCCAGAGCACCGGTGCTGCAGATATTTGGGAGACAGCTCTCCAAAGTGGCATGGCTTCAAATTGTGAAGTGTAAATGATTTTTCCTGAGCCCCCACTGCTGTACCTGCTGTGACACTGACTGACCTCCTGTGCACCCCTATAAATTTTTATTAGACATGAAGGGCTTTTTTCAGCTGGAACTTGGTGGAACTCAGTTTCACCACCTCTGGTTCAGGCCCCCTGCTCCCTGCCTACCACTATCACTTGTAAACACAAGTATGACTTCTGTGTTTACAAGTGACAGCTTGTCTCCCACCGGCTCCCACAGATCTCATCTCCTGAGTGCCTCCCACTGAATGCAGGATGTGGACAAGGGAGGTGCAGTGCAGATGCCGACGTCCCCACTGGATGATCTCTCTGATAATGAGAGAGGCGAAGCCACCTACAGTGTGCGAAAAGTACTAGAGCCGGTTGGGTGCTCCAGCTTAATACAGCAACAAAAGTAAGACATGTGGACGATGGTTGAGCTTTTAAGAGGGAGGGAGAAGATGAGAGTGGGGATTATATGGAGAGGTCAGAGCTGAAGAAGGGTGAAAGTGAGATGTGGATGGGGGATGCAGCGGTAAGCGGCTGTGGAAGAAGGCTGAACTCTGCCCTCTCTATGTAGCTCACCCCAGGCGGTCTTTAATATTGATTAGACCCTGGGCAAACATTTTCTTGCCCCCCCTCCGCCCCATGAAATTTTGCTCTCTACCTGCTCTGAGACATACAATAAATAGCAGCTAGACTCAAAATTAGTTTATTAAATCAGATCAGGCAGCGATTGCGATTGGTTACCAGAGGTATCTTTACCGCTCACTGACTGGCTACTAGAGGTTGCAGCACACATTATGGCTCACTGATTATTTGCTAGAGGTTACAGCACATGACTTCTGCTTGTTGATTGGTTGCTAGAGAGTACTGTACATCAACACTGCTCACTGATTGGTTGCTAGAGGTTACTGGACAGCCTTACCACTCACTAATTGTTCGTTAGAGGTTACTGCACATTATTACTGCTCACTGATTTGTTGCTAGAGGTTACTGTGGCTATTTACAGAGGCGGCTCTAGACTTTGTGAGGCCTTAGGCAACACTTAGACATGAGGCCCCACTCACTCCCATAATGGGAAAAATAATTCAAGGAACGGAAATTAACTGTATTAGGAGGGTACAGTATAGGGGAGTGGACAGTACAGGGGGCAGGTAAGTGGACACAGTACAGTACAGGGGGCAGGCTGTCACAAAAGGAAGGAAAGAAAGAAAGAAAGACAGAAAAAAAGAAGGAAGGAAAGGGAAAGAAAGAAAGGAAAGATGGAAGGAAAGATGGAAGGAAAGAAAGAAAAAATGGAAGGAAAGAAAGAAAGAGAGAAGGAAAGAAAGAAAGAGAAATAAGGAAAGAAAGACAAGATGGAAGGAAAGAAAAAAAAAAGAAAAGAAAAAAGGAAGAAAGAAAGAAAGGAAAGATGGAAGGAAAGAAAGAGAAATAAGGAAAGAAAGACAAGATGGAAGGAAAGGTGGAAGGAAAGAAAGAAAAAGAAAGAAGGAAAGAAAGGAAAGATGGAAAGGAAAGAAAGAAAGAAAGAAAGAAAGGAAAGAAAGGAAAGAAAGAAAGAAAGAAAGAAAGAAAAGATGGTAGGAAAGAAAGAAAGAAAGAGAGAAAGAAAAGATGGAAGGAAAGAAAGAAAGAGAGAGAGAAAGAAAAGATGGAAGGAAAGAAAGAAAGAGAAACGAAGGAAAGGTTGATGGAAAGAAAGAAAGAAAGAAAGAAAAAGAAAGAAAGAAAAGGTGGAAAGAAAGAAAGAAAGTAAAGATGGAAAGAAATAAAAGATGGAAGGAAAGAAAGAAAGAAAGGAAAGGTGGAAGGAAAGAAAGATGGAAGGAAAGAAAGAAAGAAGAGAGAAGGAAGGAAAGAAAAAGGAAAGAAAGAGAAAAAAACGAAAGAAAGAAAGAAAGAAAGAAAGAGAAGGAAAGAAAGAAAAAAAAAAGATGGAAGAAAGAAAAAAAGAAAGAAAGAAAGAAAGGAAAGGTGGAAGGGAAGAAAGAAAGAAAGAAAGAAAGAGAGAAAGGAAGGAAAGGTGGAAGGGAAGAAAGAAAAAGAAAGAAAAAAGAAAGAAAGAAAGAAAGATGGAAAGAAAGAAAGAAAAAAAGAAGAAAGAAAGAAAGAAAAAAGAAAGAAAGAGGAAGAAGAGAAAGAAAGAGAAAGGAAGGAAAGCTGGAAGGAAAGAAAGAAGAACGAAAATAAAGAAAGAAAAAGGAAGGAAAGGAGGAAGGAAAGAAAGAAAGAAAAATGGAAGGAAGGAAAGATAGAAAGCAAGGGGGGTGGAGGAAGAAGGGAAGGAAGGGCATCCCCTACATTAGTGTACTCACTGGGAGGCAGGAGGGGCTGGATGGATGGATCAGACTGCCCTTTTCCTTTTCTTGTTTTCTGGGCTTCAGCATGAATCTTCCCGCCCACATCCCCTTCTCTGAGGCAGAACAGAGAACACTGCGAGGAGAGTGGGCGGGGCAGACACAGGAGGAGAGGGCTGGAGGAGGAGCAGAAGCAGGTCTCTCCTCTCCTGTCTGGCTGTGCGGGCAGCAGGGGGAGGGTGGAGATCTGTCAGAGCAGGCTCTGCTGAGCAGCTCTCCCTGTCTGTGATCCGGAGCTGTATGTGAGCTCCGATCACAAGGTAACTTTCACTCGCAGCCTGTCTCTCCCTGTAGCAGTGAGAGGACACAGGACTATGCTGCTGGAAGAGGCAGCTCTCTAATTAGGTAAACTAGCTGGCCGTGGGAGGCCCCTGAGAGGGCGAGGCCTTAGGCCATCGCCTAATTTGCCTAATTAGAGAGCCGCCTCTGGCTATTTACATATCAATACTGCTGATCCGCGAATATTTACATATTAATGCTGTCTAGACTTGTGGTTCGTTGTCATTCGTAAAATACATAATTTCGTTCTGTTATATTCGTTATGTTACGTTAATACGTTTTCAGATAATTCGTTATTATTCATAGAGTGTCGATATTTGTTATAATGAATCTCGAATCATGTTGAATTCATTCGTTATATGCGCTCTAATTTTGTTTGTATTCATTGAAATTCGATATTTATGTATGTATATATTTTCGTGATAATGATTTGTAGTTTGGAAAGTTGTTTGTTTATTGAATCTTTTAACACACACAATGACAATATCTCTTCTCCTCTGCACCCTTCTCATTTAGTTCTGAGGAATGCACTTTACCAGTAATCCAACCTCCAGCACAAAATTAATCAGCTGATTGGACTGTAAGATTTACTTTGAGTTGACCTTTTGTTTCATTAGATCTTTAACGAATTACCAAATCATGTTGAATTCATTCATTATATCCGCTATAATTTCTTTCGTATTAGTTGAAATTCGTTATTTTTTTATTCGGACATTCGGATGCATCTGAATGTCCGAAAGATGCAAAATTCGGCCGAATTTCGATTTGTTACTAAATAAATTACAGAAGCCAAATGCTGTCTATATTTATATATCAATGCACGGTAATTTACATGTAAACACAGGGTCTGCAGGTGAGTCATCTGTACATCGCTATAGGGCAGAGCTGGGCAGCATTAGTAACATAACTTTACACTGAGATATCGGGACACAGCATGGGACTAAAACTTCAAGGGACAAGGAAATTTAAACTGGGGTAGTTGGCAAGTATGAGGTAGCTGCCACTGTCAGTCTTGCTGCTGATTGTTCAGTTTATCAGCGGTCATCTGAAATTTGTTACTGCATTTTCAGCACATACTGCCTCCCAGCTTATGACAGTATAAAACAATGTCAGATAACAGAGTCCCATAGGTATGGGAAAAGTAAACAACTATAGAGCTTTTGTTATTAATTCAGTATTAAATTCAAAAGCAAAATTGTCTTATTTTTGCAGTTCACCAATTCTTAGATGTGGTGGCTGCATTCATTTTTTTTTTTTTTTAAAGCTTTTTTTATTGATTATTGGCACCTGGTGATCCGGCCAGTAAGTCTGTTATTTTCCAGCTTTCTTTAGCACACCAAACTGCCCAGCAAAAATTGGAAGGATGAGACAAATCATTTAACACCGGCGGGGTGCTTACAATGGTCAGTTTTATTCATTTATGTAAAACCTTCACCCCCCCCCCCCAAATAAATAAATAAATAATAATTGCTGTAACTGCTTAAAAAGTGTTGGGAGTTCAGCTTTAATTTTTATCAAGATAGATGGACTAGGAGTGCAGAGAGAGAGAAAGCGCACGGAGGAGAATCACATGGTACATGACATACAGGCGTGTATTGGGGAACTTGGGTGTACAGGAGGGGCAGCAATAGGACACAGCACAGAGAAATAGTCCACAAGGCAACAATATATCACAGCACTGATAAGTAGTCCATGGAATGGCAAAATAGCACAGCAAGGAAAAACAGTCCACAGTGCAATAAGGAGGCACGGCAAGGGAAAATGTTTCTCAGGGAGGTAAAATGGCACAGCAAAGGAGACACAGTCCACAGGGCAACACAAAGGCACAGCACAAGAGAATGATCCTCAGGGCAGTAATGTGGCACAGCAAAGGAGACACAGTTCAAATGGCAACAATAAGGTATGGCAACGGGAGGTAATCCTAGGGGCAATTGTATGACACAACAATGGTGAGGCATCCATGGAGAGGAAATATAGCACAGCAAAAGGGAAACAGTCTGCAGGGCAGCAGTAGGCACAGCAAGGGGAGAGACAGGAAGGTTCAGGAACTCATACTGAGGAGATTGGTCAGCTCCAGGCTGCTGGTGAGGTGGTCTGGGTGATGACTGGCAGGTCCAGCATGGTATGTAGAGGCAAGTACATGAGCAAGTGTCTGCTGGGTCTGGAGTGAAAGAAAGAGGACCGCTGGGCATCCTGGCCACAGATCAGGGGCGAGGAGAGCAGAGGGCACTGGAATCCTCACAGGCACAAGGAGCATCCAGGGGGACTGGCAGAAAAAGACTGAAACTGTTTTTCCCAGCCCAGTTAGTTATACTTAAGCTGGGTGCTATCTCGCAACCCAAGAAATCTGATGCTTCCCATCAGATTGCCCGGGCAACAGGCTCTACCCCCCTTACAGTTGCGGTAATTGGCTAGGTGTGAGCTTTTTGTTTCCAGTGGGGCACAGCACAGGAAGAACGTTCTGTGCCCGCTAGATTCTGGCGTCTGGAGGGGAGAAAGTCTGTGGTCGGTTTGAGAAGAATAATACACTGGCTGCAGCAGAGGACCTGACAGCCTAGCGCCTCACACACAGTAGGTGTGGAGTGGTGGGAGCTGTGTGAGAGGGACAAGTGTGTGTGTGTGACATATGTGTGTCAATGCTGCTGTCCAAAGGTGTCTTCATTGTCTCTATAGAGTGGAGCAACCCTAAGATAGAAAGTGTGTTACTGGCCAGATCACCATTTAATTGCTAAAGACCATTTCTACATCAGAAATAGATTGACATGCCATACATGGGTTGAATCTAGTTCACCTTTTAAAGTGGTTATAAGCCCTTACATATACCCAGTGAAGTGACTGGCCTCAGGTGATACACAGAGATGTCTTCCTACATAAGTTGTACCTGTTTATCTGCCGTATTCTCTTCTCTACATCTTTTCAAAGTCCAGAATTTATAAAGATTGTCTGAGCTGGCAGAAAAAAGGGGGCAGAGGGCTAAAGTTACACTCTGCAGAGCTCAGTGAGGAGAGCTCTGAGAGCTGATTGGAGGGAAGAGACACCTCCCTTCACACAGCACACAGGAACAGAGATGAGACTGTCAATCAGCTGTGGCTCCCCCCTTAGCACTTAAAGAGGAGGTCCACCTGAATTTTTTTTTTTTTTCAAATACTGCAGCTGCTGACTTTTAATAAATAAGACACTTACCTGTTCCAGGTTCCTGTATTATACAGGTATCTGACCCCCTCCCCCCTGAAAGGTGCCAATTGTGGCAGAGGGGGGGAGGAATCCGATAAGCGGAAGTTCCACTTTAGGGTGGAGCTCAGCTTTAACTATGAGGAGTAGGGATGAGCCGAACACCCCCGGGTCGGTTCGCACCAGAACCCGCGAACGGACCTAAAGTCCGTGCGAACATAAGAACCCTATTAGTTACAATGGATGCGAACGTTCAAAATCAAAAGTGCTAATTTAAAAGGCTAATATGCATGTTATTGTCATAAAAAGTGTTTGGGGACCTGGGTCCTGCCCCAGGGGACATGTATCAATGCAAATTTTTTTTTTTTTAAAAACGGCCGTTTTTTCAGGAGCAGTGATTTTAATAATGCTTAAAGTGAAACAATAAAAGTGTAATATTCCTTTAAATGTTGTACCTGGAGGGTGTCAATAGTATGCCTGTGAAGGGGCGCATGTTTCCTGTGCTTAGAACTGTCCCTGCACAAAGTGTCATTTTTGCAGGAAAAAAAGCTATTTAAAATCACTCGCGGCTAATGAATTGACGGCTCCCGTAACACAGAGAACAGTCATTCATTGAAAGTCATTGATAAAAAAAAAGTCATTGATAAAAAAAAAAAAGTAATTGAAAAAAAAAAAAAAGCGTGGGGGTCCCCCCAAATTCAATAACCAGGCCCTTCAGGTCTGCTATGGATATTAAGGGGAACCCCAGCCCAAAAAAAAAAAAATGGCGTGGGGTCCCCCTCAAAATCCATACCAGACCCTTGAGGTCTGGGATGGATTTTAAGGGGAACCCGGCCAAAAAAAAAAAAAAATGGCGTGGGGTCCCCCTCAAAATCCATACCAGACCCTTATCCGAGCACGCAACCTGGCAGGCCGCAGGAAAAGAGGGGGGGACGAGAGCGGCCCCCCCTCCCTCCTGAACCGTACCAGGCCACATGCCCTCAACATTGGGAGGGTGCTTTGGGGTCCCCCCCAAAGCACCTTGTCCCCATGTTGATGAGGACAAGGGCCTCATCCCCACAACCCTGGCCATTGGTTGTGGGGGTCTGCGGGCGGGGGGCTTATCGGAATCTGGAAGCCCCCTTTAACAAGGGGACCCCCAGATCCCGGCCCCCCCCCCCTGTGTGAAATGGTAAGGGGGTACAAAAGTACCCCTACCATTTCACCAAAAAAGTGTCAAAAATTGTAAAAATTACAGGAGACGGTCTTTGACAATTCCTTTATTAAAATCTTCTTTCTTCTGGTCTTCCTTCTTCCTTTCTTCATCCTTCGGTTTCTTCATCTTCTCCTTCCGGCATCTTCTTCCATCTTCTTCTTCCATCATCTTCTTCCTCCGATCCGCTTCTTCTTGCTCTGGTCTTCTCGTCCGGCATCTTCTTCCATGGCGTCGGTGTCTCTTCTGGGCCGCTCCGCGCAATGGGAGGCTCCCGCTGTGTGAGGCTTCGCTGTGTCTGACAGGTCTTTTATAACGGAGGGCGGGGCCACCTGGTGACCCCGCCCCCCTCTGACGTCATGGGGAAAGCCATAGGGAATTCCCCATGACGTCCCCGTGCGTCAGAGGGGGCGGGGTTACCAGGTGGCCCCGCCCTCCGTTATAAAAGACCTGTCAGACGCAGCGAAGCCTCACACAGCGGGAGCCTCCCATTGCGCGGAGCGGCCCAGAAGAGACACCGACGCCATGGAAGAAGATGCCGGACGAGAAGACCAGAGCAAAAGAAGCGGATCGGAGGAAGAAGATGATGGAAGAAGAAGATGGAAGAAGATGCCGGAAGGAGAAGATGAAGAAACCGAAGGATGAAGAGAGGACGAAGGAAGACCAGAAGAAAGAAGATTTTAATAAAGGAATTGTCAAAGACCGTCTCCTGTCTTTTTTACAATTTTTGACACTTTTTTGGTGAAATGGTAGGGGTACTTTTGTACCCCCTTACCATTTCACACAGGGGGGGGCGGGATCTGGGGGTCCCCTTGTTAAAGGGGGCTTCCAGATTCCGATAAGCCCCCCGCCCGCAGACCCCCACAACCAATGGCCAGGGTTGTGGGGAAGAGGCCCTTGTCCTCATCAACATGGGGACAAGGTGCTTTGGGGGGACCCCAAAGCACCCTCCCAATGTTGAGGGCATGTGGCCTGGTACGGTTCAGGAGGGAGGGGGGGGTCGCTCTCGTCCCCCCCCCTCTTTTCCTGCGGCCTGCCAGGTTGCGTGCTCGGATAAGGGTCTGGTATGGATTTTGAGGGGGACCCCACGCCATTTTTTTTTTTTTTTTTTGGCCGGGGTTCCCCTTAAAATCCATCCCAGACCTCAAGGGTCTGGTATGGATTTTGAGGGGGACCCCACGCCATTTTTTTTTTTTTTTTTGGGGGTTCCCCTTAATATCCATAGCAGACCGCAATTTTTTTTTTTTTTTTTCCTCAATGACTTTTTGTTTTATCAATGACTTTCAAGGAATGACTGTTCTCTGTGTTACGGGAGCCGTCAATTCATTAGCCGCGAGTGATTTTTTAAATAGCTTTTTTTCCTGCAAAAATTCACACTTTGTGCAGGGACAGTTCTAAGCACAGGAAACAGGCGCCCCTTCACAGGCATACTATAGACACCCCCCAGATGTGATACTGCAATGCTGTACTAACAGCAAGCACACACACTAATCCCCAGAATCACAGCACATAATGTCAGCAGTTCTGGGCTCGCCGAGCGAACGCCCGATGTTCGATTCGAACATGGGTTCGAATCGAACATCGGGCCCATCCCTAATGAGGAGTTTCATGTTGATGACAACACAATATACGAGGCCGCCCGGCGCGGCGGCCTTTTATAATGTGGGGCGTGTACTAAACCCCCTGAGCTATAATTGGCCACAGGCATCCTGCCTGTGGCCAATTATTGCGGTCCTCGCCGCTGGCTCTATGATTGGCCAAGCATGCGGGTCACAGTGCATGCTTGGCCAATCATCAGCCAGCAATGCACTGCGACTGGCGCAGTGCATTGCTGGCCGTTCGCATCACACAAATTTGATGCGAACGGCCCAAATAGTTCTGGGCTCGCCGAACGGCGCGAACGCCCGATGTTCGATTCGTACATGGGTTCGACGCATGCTCGGAAACAATTCAAACTTAATTTTCTCGGCTCGTCGTAGTGTTGTACGTCACTGCGTTCTTGACAGTCGAAATTTCAACAAACTTTTGTGTGACCGTGTGTATGCAAGCCAAGTTTGATCGGAATTCCGTTGGAGAAACCATCCAAGATTTTTCAGAAGGAAAATCCGCTCGTGTGTATCCACACGTGACTCTCAGACAAAAAAACTAATTAACAAAACTAGTGTAGCGCAGCCAAAATATGATCAAAAACAAAGTCCCAATATTGTGAAAGTGTCACTGTTGTGCAACTCTGGGTGATAGTTTATAAAATGTATTTTTTATATTTTTGTAAACTGACATCATCGGCACACTACAAGGTAAGTATCTCCTAAACAGTGCACGTTTAGGAGAAATTTACAATACCTATAGGTAAGCCTTATTATAGGCTTACCTATAGGTACAACTTCCACATTGGGGGTATACAACCACTTTAAGTCATTACTCCAGCTTACTCCAATTCTAATTTTGGATAAAATGGGGTAGGGTTACAAATTCCATTAGCTTTTTTTTACTATATGTGTTGCCATTGTACCATTTACTTGTTTTAAAACATATGATATTCTCTTTGTATTGCTTCCTTTTTGTGAAATTCCTGGTGATCCTGCCAGTCCCCCTGTTTTCCTATTTCAGTCTGTCTGTCCTCCAACAGTAATCTTTGTGCTGACTAACCTCCCCATCTACCCCGCTTAACCATTAACTAGAAGGATCAGTGTACTGCTCAGCCTCTTGCTGACAGACCCCCCGCTGTCTCCGCCCCCAGCTCTAAGCCCCTTCTATAGCTGAGAAGGTCATGTGATCACTTATTAAAACAAAAAAAGAAGATATTTGTGTATGTTTTATATCTTTTTTTTTTTTTTTAATTCTTTATTTAATTAAAATTTTATATTTCTTGACAACTTCATATTACAAAAGAAGAATTCATCACATAATCTTGCTTCACATTTAAACATAATTCAACCCACCCCCCGACCTTGCTTATCACACATAACAAAAAAGGTAAACCACCGCCATCACTAAATTCTACCTATTGCTCCCAACATACTACTCAAGAGGATTTTTAGCTCATAATCTCAAAGTATCTCCAAGAGTTCTTAAAGTCATTCCACTCTGTCCACCTATTCTTCCGGTCCGTTTCTACCTCCCACTCCTCCTTCATATCTGTATTTTCCACTATTTGTATTGCATTAACGCCAAAAATCCAGTCCCGAATAATCGGGCTACAGACTTCCCGCCATTTTCTCGGAACTATGTTTTTAGCTTCATTAAGCAGAGTTGGGGTTAATGTTGCTTTATATTGTCTCAATGGGGTCTCTGTCGCATGAAATAGACACGTCCAAGGATCTTCTGGGATTACTTCCTTTGTTATCACATATATTAACTCTAAAACTTATTTTCAGAATTTTCTAATTACAGGGCAATCCCACCAGAGGTGGGCCATTGTTCCCCTAGTTTTACATCCCCACCAACACTCGGGAGAACTACCCGCCTGAAACCTGCTTAGTATATCCGGGGTAATGTACCACCTAGAGAGGCATTTAAAATTTATTTCAACTGTTTTTATTGCAAATGCGGAGCTGTGTATAATTTTAAATATTTTTTCAGCCTTCGGTTTACTACACTGAAGACCCAATTCCTCTTCCCATCTCTTGATGTAAGGAGGTACGTCCATTGCCTCTTGACCTATTACCATTTTGTAAATACGGGATATGTTATTTCTAGTTGTCCCTCTGATACAGAGTCTTTCCAACTGGGTGTAGTTTTCCCCATGGCGAATTGGCTGAGGGAGGCTCTCTACGAAGCGTTTCAATTGGGCGTACCTCCAAACATCAATAGATATTAACTCCGTGTTTAAACTTAATTAGTGAAACGTGCATATTTTCCCCCTCTTAATTATATCCCTCAATTGTGCCCCATCTTGCTTGATCCAGTTCCCTCCCACCTTCCTTCTACCTGGTTGAAAAAAAGTGTTATCTTTTAAGTGTATCAAAGAGGAATTATACTTCGATTTATATCTTCTATAGAAACTCTCCCAAATATCCATAGTTACCTGTATAATTTCATGTGCATTTCTCCCTAATGCCCTAAAGTTTGGTGGGTTCCATATATCGTGTCCTAACTGCCTATTACTTACTGTGTTTTCTACACTAATCCATCTCTTATCGTTCCCTTCCTTTACCCACTGTTTTTTCTCTCTACTCAGAATCTTCACTGCAATAAGGGGCTTTTTATTGGACCAAATAAATCTGGAGATAATTCGCTTCAGAACTCCAAAAAACTCATGGGGAATCGCAATTGGGAGCATCTGGAATCTATAGTTAATTTTTGGGGCCACTATCATTTTAGTAGAGGGAGATAGTTTAATAAGTACATTTTTTTGTAGTTTCTGCCAGTCTCACCCCTAGGTATTTGATATTTTCTCTCCAAGGAAAACTAAATTCTTTTGACAACAGGCCTGCCTCTCTCTCATTTATATTAATGTTTAAGATTTCTGACTTACTCAGATTAATTTTCAAGTTTGAGATTTTACCATATGTTTTCAGCACGGAAAGCAAATTTGGTATCGTGATTCTGGGGTTAGAGATGAAAAAGAGAACATCATCAGCAAAAGCTGCTAACTTATGTTGAACCCTACCCACCCCTATCCCTGTTATATTAACATTGTTACGTATCGTAGACAACAAGGACCCCAATGACAAAATAAACAGTAGGGGTGACAATGGGCAGCCCTGGCGCGTTCCGTTTCTCATGCTGAACGCAGCGGAGGACCACCCGTTAACCTTTACCGAGGCCTGGGGCTGGTTATATAACATTTTGATCCATTGTATCATTCTAGGACCTAGTCCCATTGCACCCAGTGTTTCCATCATGTGTCCACAGTCTACCCTGTCAAACGCTTTCTCAGCGTCAATTGACAGAAGTAGACTGGGGACTTTCCCGATTTTGGCAGCATGGAGCAAGAGGAGAGCCCGGACACCATTGTCCCGGCCTTCTCTTCCAGTAACGAACCCAACCTGGTCCGGATGTATTAATTCAGCCATCTTGTCCTTCAACCTATTTGCCAAGACTTTTGCATATAATTTGGTGTCTACGTTTAAAAGAGCTATCGGGTGGTAGCTGGAACACAGAGTTTTATCTTTATCTTCCTTCAATATAAGTGTGATAGATGCCAAGAGGGCCTCCCTCCCCAATATACACTCAGCTCCCAGATGATTCCAATAATAACATAATTTAGGGACCAAAATATCTTTAAATTTTTTAAAGTATGATAGAGTAAAACCATCAGGGCCCGGGCTCTTGCCTGACGGGGAACTTTGTAGAGCAGAAAAAATTTCTGCCTCAGTGATAGGTCTATCCATATTGAGTTTGTCATCATCTGAAAGTGAAGGTAATAAACTATCTTTTACGAAATCTTGGCCCTTTTCTCTTATTTCCTGGGTTTGCTGACCCTTTTGTCTAACATCATAGAGACCTTCGTAGTATATCTTAAATACTTCCGCAATTTCTTTAGTGGAATTGACCATTTCACCAGATTTGGTTTGTATTTTCTCAATAAAATGAATTTCCCTTTTCATTTTAAGCATCTTAGCTAAGTGTTTACCAGACCTATTCCCCCACTGATGTTTCTCTCTTTGTGGAAACACTTTCTGGATTCTTGCTCTAAGGCCGTCTTGAGCTCTTCTCTTTTATTATTTAACCTATGGAAAATGTCCTGTTTTTGGAGCCCGTCATTTCTATGTTCCCGTTCCAACCCATGTATCTCCTCTGTAAGATCCCGAATCCTTGCCCGTTTTTCCTTTTTTTTCCGAGCTCCAAGGGAAATAAGGATCCCTCTGACATAGGCCTTATGAGCCTCCCATAGTGACACAGGTGATATTTCTCCTGTGTCATTGGTGACAAAAAAAAATTCAATTTCCTTCCTGATTATGTTTGCTGTTTCTGTGTCAAAAATAAGATGCTCATTCAGACGCCAGGTAAACGGTTGTCTTTGAGGGTTCGGTATCCTCACCCCCATCGAAACCGGTGCATGATCTGACAACGTTGTCATTTCAATCTGTGTTGACACTACTTGCTCTAGTAGTCTATGGTCGATAAGGAAATAGTCCAGGCGTGAGTGCGTACCATGTACAGGGGAGAAGAATGTATAGTCCTTTAATTTCGCGTGCATCATGCGCCAAACATCTATCAACTGATTTTGGAACATTAAATACTTAAATTGTTTTAGTTGTTTAAAACTCAGCCCTCGAGTAGGGATGGGCCCGGTGCTCGATGCGAACCCACGTTCGCATCGAGCACCGGGCGTTCGCTCGCTCGGCGAGCCCAGAACTATTTTGGCCGCTCGCATCACGTTCGTGTGATGCGAGCGGCCCCGCAATGCATTGCGGCCGGCGCGGCCGGCGCAGTGCATTGCTGGCTGATGATTGGCCAAGCATGCACTGTGACCCCGCATGCTTGGCCAATCACAGCCCCGGAAACTCGAAGAGCCATAATTGGCTACAGGCAGGACGCCTGTAGCCAATTACAGCTCAGGGGCTGTAGTACACGCCCCCCCTATAAAAGGCCGCCACGCCGTCTGCGCCGGTCACATGCTGTTCCGGCGCAGATTGAGCAGGCTGATTCTGTGACACTCTGCTCGATTTAGTTAGGTAGAGAGATTCACTTACAGAAATTGAGTTAGATAGATTCAGTTACAAAGATTGATTGAGAAAGAGGGGCTTGTAGTGTGTTCGTGGCAGGCAGGCAGAGCTCCTATATTTTGTTACCAGAAGCACCTATAGGACTTGTAGTGTGTTCGTGGCAGGCAGGCAGAGCTCCTATATTTTGTTACCAGAAGCACCTATAGGACTTGTAGTGTGTTCGTGGCAGGCAGGCAGAGCTCCTATATTTTGTTACCAGAAGCACCTATAGGACTTGTAGTGTGTTCGTGGCAGGCAGGCAGAGCTCCTATATTTTGTTCCCAGAAGCACCTATAGGACTTGTAGTGTGTTCGTGGCAGGCAGGCAGAGCTCCTATATTTTGTTCCCAGTAGCACCTATAGGACTTGTAGTGTGTTAGTCCCATCACACACACAGAGCTATATTTTGTTCCCAGAAGCACCTATAGGACTTGAAGTGTGTTAGTCCCATCACACACACAGAGCTATATTTTGTTCCCAGAAGCACCTATAGGACTTGAAGTGTGTTAGTCCCATCACACACACAGAGCTATATTTTGTTCCCAGAGGCACCTATAGGACTTGAAGTGTGTTAGTCCCATTACACACACAGAGCTATATTTTCTTCCCAGAGGCACCTATAGGACTTGAAGTGTGTTAGTCCCATCACACACACAGAGCTATATTTTGTTCCCAGAAGCACCTATAGGACTTGAAGTGTGTTAGTCCCATCACACACACAGAGCTATATTTTGTTCCCAGAAGCACCTATAGGACTTGAAGTGTGTTAGTCCCATCACACACACAGAGCTATATTTTGTTCCCAGAAGAACCTATAGGACTTGAAGTGTGTTAGTCCCATCACACACACAGAGCTATATTTTGTTCCCAGAAGCACCTATAGGACTTGAAGTGTGTTAGTCCCATCACACACACAGAGCTATATTTTGTTCCCAGAGGCACCTATAGGACTTGAAGTGTGTTAGTCCCATTACACACACAGAGCTATATTTTCTTCCCAGAAGCACCTATAGGACTTGAAGTGTGTTAGTCCCATCACACACACAGAGCTATATTTTCTTCCCAGAAGCACCTATAGGACTTGAAGTGTGTTAGTCCCATCACACACACAGAGCTATATTTTGTTCCCAGAAGCACCTATAGGACTTGAAGTGTGTTAGTCCCATCACACACACAGAGCTATATTTTCTTCCCAGAAGCACCTATAGGACTTGAAGTGTGTTAGTCCCATCACACACACAGAGCTATATTTTGTTCCCAGAGGCACCTATAGGACTTGAAGTGTGTTAGTCCCATTACACACACAGAGCTATATTTTCTTCCCAGAAGCACCTATAGGACTTGAAGTGTGTTAGTCCCATCACACACACAGAGCTATATTTTGTTCCCAGAAGCACCTATAGGACTTGAAGTGTGTTAGTCCCATCACACACACAGAGCTATATTTTGTTCCCAGAAGCACCTATAGGACTTGAAGTGTGTTAGTCCCATCACACACACAGAGCTATATTTTGTTCCCAGAAGCACCTATAGGACTTGAAGTGTGTTAGTCCCATCACACACACAGAGCTATATTTTGTTCCCAGAAGCACCTATAGGACTTGAAGTGTGTTAGTCCCATCACACACACAGAGCTATATTTTGTTCCCAGAGGCACCTATAGGACTTGAAGTGTGTTAGTCCCATTACACACACAGAGCTATATTTTCTTCCCAGAAGCACCTATAGGACTTGAAGTGTGTTAGTCCCATCACACACACAGAGCTATATTTTGTTCCCAGAAGCACCTATAGGACTTGAAGTGTGTTAGTCCCATCACACACACAGAGCTATATTTTCTTCCCAGAAGCACCTATAGGACTTGAAGTGTGTTAGTCCCATCACACACACAGAGCTATATTTTCTTCCCAGAAGCACCTATATGACTTGAAGTGTGTTAGTCCCATCACACACACAGAGCTATATTTTGTTCCCAGAAGCACCTATAGGACTTGAAGTGTGTTAGTCCCATCACACACACAGAGCTATATTTTGTTCCCAGAAGCACCTATAGGACTTGAAGTGTGTTAGTCCCATTACACACACAGAGCTATATTTTCTTCCCAGAAGCACCTATAGGACTTGAAGTGTGTTAGTCCCATCACACACACAGAGCTATATTTTGTTCCCAGAGGCACCTATAGGACTTGAAGTGTGTTAGTCCCATTACACACACAGAGCTATATTTTCTTCCCAGAAGCACCTATAGGACTTGAAGTGTGTTAGTCCCATCACACACACAGAGCTATATTTTGTTCCCAGAAGCACCTATAGGACTTGAAGTGTGTTAGTCCCATCACACACACAGAGCTATATTTTCTTCCCAGAAGCACCTATAGGACTTGAAGTGTGTTAGTCCCATCACACACACAGAGCTATATTTTCTTCCCAGAAGCACCTATAGGACTTGAAGTGTGTTAGTCCCATCACACACACAGAGCTATATTTTGTTCCCAGAAGCACCTATAGGACTTGAAGTGTGTTAGTCCCATCACACACACAGAGCTATATTTTGTTCCCAGAGGCACCTATAGGACTTGAAGTGTGTTAGTCCCATTACACACACAGAGCTATATTTTCTTCCCAGAAGCACCTATAGGACTTGAAGTGTGTTAGTCCCATCACACACACAGAGCTATATTTTGATCCCAGAAGCACCTATAGGACTTGAAGTGTGTTAGTCCCATCACACACACAGAGCTATATTTTGTTCCCAGAAGCACCTATAGGACTTGAAGTGTGTTAGTCCCATCACACACACAGAGCTATATTTTGTTCCCAGAAGCACCTATAGGACTTGAAGTGTGTTAGTCCCATCACACACACAGAGCTATATTTTGTTCCCAGAAGCAACTATAGGACTTGAAGTGTGTTAGTCCCATCACACACACAGAGCTATATTTTCTTCCCAGAAGCACCTATAGGACTTGAAGTGTGTTAGTCCCATCACACACACAGAGCTATATTTTCTTCCCAGAAGCACCTATAGGACTTGAAGTGTGTTAGTCCCATCACACACACAGAGCTATATTTTGTTCCCAGAAGCACCTATAGGACTTGAAGTGTGTTAGTCCCATCACACACACAGAGCTATATTTTGTTCCCAGAAGCACCTATAGGACTTGAAGTGTGTTAGTCCCATACACACACAGAGCTATATTTTCTTCCCAGAAGCACCTATAGGACTTGAAGTGTGTTAGTCCCATCACACACACAGAGCTATATTTTGTTCCCAGAAGCACCTATAGGACTTGAAGTGTGTTAGTCCCATCACACACACAGAGCTATATTTTGTTCCCAGAAGCACCTATAGGACTTGAAGTGTGTTAGTCCCATCACACACACAGAGCTATATTTTGTTCCCAGAAGCACCTATAGGACTTGAAGTGTGTTAGTCCCATCACACACACAGAGCTCCTATATTTTCTTCCCAGAAGCACCCATAGGACTTTAGTGTGTTAGTCCCATCACACAGAGCTCCTCTATTTTCTTGCAGAAGCACCTATAGGACTTGAAGTGTGTTAGTCCCATCACACAGAGCTCCTCTATTTTCTTTGCAGAAGCACCCATAGGACTTCTAGTGTGTTAGTGGCATCACACAGAGCTCCTATATATTCTTCTCAGCAGCACCCACAGGACTTCTAGTGTGTTAGTGGCATCACACAGAGCTCCTCTATTTTCTTTGCAGAAGCACCCACAGGACTTCTAGTGTGTTAGTGGCATCACACAGAGCTCCTCTATTTTCTTTGCAGAAGCACCCATAGGACTTCTAGTGTGTTAGTGGCATCACACAGAGCTCCTATATATTCTTCTCAGCAGCACCCACAGGACTTCTAGTGTGTTAGTGGCATCACACAGAGCTCCTCTATTTTCTTTGCATAAGCACCCACAGGACTTCTAGTGTGTTAGTGGCATCACACAGAGCTCCTCTATTTTCTTTGCAGAAGCACCCACAGGACTTCTAGTGTGTTAGTGGCATCACACAGAGCTCCTCTATTTTCTTTGCATAAGCACCCACAGGACTTCTAGTGTGTTAGTGGCATCACACAGAGCTCCTCTATTTTCTTTGCATAAGCACCCACAGGACTTCTAGTGTGTTAGTGGCATCACACAGAGCTCCTCTATTTTTTTTGCAGAAGCATCCACAGGACTTCTAGTGTGTTAGTGGCATCACACAGAGCTCCTCTATTTTCTTTGCAGAAGCACCCACAGGACTTCTAGTGTGTTAGTGGCATCACACAGAGCTCCTCTATTTTCTTTGCATAAGCACCCACAGGACTTCTAGTGTGTTAGTGGCATCACACAGAGCTCCTCTATTTTCTTTGCATAAGCACCCACAGGACTTCTAGTGTGTTAGTGGCATCACACAGAGCTCCTCTATTTTTTTTGCAGAAGCATCCACAGGACTTCTAGTGTGTTAGTGGCATCACACAGAGCTCCTCTATTTTCTTTGCAGAAGCACCCATAGGACTTCTAGTGTGTTAGTGGCATCACACAGAGCTCCTATATTTTCTTCTCAGCAGCACCCACAGGACTACCGACTACAATGGCTGGAAGACCGCCAAGGGGAGGCAGAGCGTGCAGAGCCAAGAACACAGGGCAGGCAGGCTCTGTTTCTAGTGGACGTGGCCGTGGACGTGGACGTGGTCGTGCATCGTCATCAGCACGTGGCCATGGGACACGCGCGTCTTTGTTTTCGGCAGCTGGACATGTGGAGCCGCATCATGCTGAAGGCTTGGTAGAATGGATGACCAAGCCCTCCTCATCCTCCTCATCCTCTCTCACCCAGGCTCAGGGTACTGACAGAGCATCATCAGCCACCCCTTCCCTAGACCCACCATGTCCTCCTGAGGAGTCCCCCGAACTCTTTGAGCACAGTGTTGGGTACATGCTCCAGGAGGATGCCCAACGATTCGAAGGCTCGGATGACGATACCCAGCTTGAGGAATCTGGCAGTACTGTTCCACCAGCTGCAGCTTACTGCCAGGTTTGCTCTAGTGGTGAAGAGGGAGGGGATGATGAGGTCACTGACTCCACGTGGGTGCCTCAAGGGAGAGAGGATGAGGAGGAGGACGAGGAGGAGGAGGATGCGGCGTCACATGTCCAACGAGGCAGGATGCCCCCTGGAGGCCAGGTAGAGGCCAGCACAGCAACTGTACAACACCGCAGAGCTCCGCCTGTGCAGGGCGCTGCCTCTGCACGTTATCAGAAAAGTTCTTTGGTGTGGGCCTTTTTTGAGACGAGTGCAGCAGATCGCACCACTGCTATTTGCAATATTTGTCTCAAGCGTATCTCGCGTGGCCAAAACATCAGCCGCTTGGGCACGACAAGCATGACCAGACATATGGCGACCTGCCATGCAGCTCGTTGGCAGGCACACATAAAAGACCCACACCAAAGAACTAAGCGGACCTCTCCTTGCTCCTCCTCAGCTGGGATCTCCATCCCCACTACACCTTCAGTCCTCTCTGAAAGCTGCTCTGAGAGGACTGAAGGTGTAGAATTCGGTGTGTCACAACCAAGTACTTGCAGTACACCGACGTCCGATTGCAGCAGGCAAATTTCCCTGCCCCAGCTGCTGGACCGTAGAAAGAAGTACACTCCCAGCCATCCACATGCCCAGCGGTTGAATGCTAGCCTTGCTAAATTGCTAGCACTTCAACTGCTGCCTTTTCAGTTGGTAGACTCGGCCCCCTTCCGTGAGTTTGTTCAATGTGCGGTTCCTCAGTGGCAGGTTCCCAAACGCCACTTTTTCTCGCGGAAGGCGATTCCGTCTCTCTACCGGCATGTGGAGGGCAATGTCCATGCCTCGCTGGACAGGGCGGTCAGCGGTAAGGTGCATATTACCGCTGACTCATGGTCCAGCAGGCATGGACAGGGACGGTACCTTTCTTTCACGGCCCATTGGGTCACTCTATTGGCAGCTGGGAGGGATGCAGGACAAGGTGCAGTAGTGTTGGAGGTTGTTCCGCCACCACGCCTCCAAAACGCGACTACTGCTACTGGTTGTGACACACCTCTCTCCTCCACCCCCGCCTCTTCTTCTTCCTCCAGTGCTCTGTCCTTGGAACCAGCGGTGCTCCGTAGGCGTACAAGGGGCTACGCAAGTACGCAGGCAAAAAGATGCCATGCCGTGCTTGCGCTGGTGTGTTTGGGGGACAGGAGCCACACTGGGCCAGAGGTTCTGGCAGCTCTGCAGGGGCAGGCCGAGAGGTGGTTGACGCCACGTCAGCTTAAGCCAGGAATGGTCGTTTCTGACAATGGCACCAACCTCCTCTCCGCCCTGCGACAGGGGCAGCTCACCCATGTGCCCTGCATGGCTCACGTCCTCAACCTGGTGGTGCAGCGGTTCTTGGGCAGGTTCCCAGGCTTACAGGATGTCCTGAGGCAGGCCAGGAAAGTCTGTGTGCATTTCCGCCGATCTTATAATGCCAGTGCTCGGCTGACTGAGCTGCAAAAGGAGCTGAACCTGCCCAAGAACCGCCTAATATGTGACATGCCCACCAGGTGGAACTCAACGTTGGCCATGCTGCAGCGACTGCACACGCAGCAGAGGGCCATCAATGAGTACCTTTGCGACTACGGCACCAGGACAGGGTCAGGGGAGCTTGGTTTTTTTTCCCCACGTCAGTGGAGCATGATCAGGGATGCATGCACTGTCCTCTCACCATTTGAGGAGGCCACGAGGATGGTGAGCAGTGACAGTGCATGCATCAGTGACACTGTCCCTCTTGTCCACCTGTTGGAGCATACGCTGCGTGGGATAATGGACAGGGCACTTGAGGCAGAACAGAGGCAGGAAGAGGAGGACTTCCTTGCCTCTCAAGGCCCCCTTTATCCGGACAGTGTTCCTTCTGTCCCACCCATCACACAGGAAGAGGATGAGGAGGAGGAGGAGGAGGAGGATTGTGTGAGCATGGAGGTGGAGCCTGGCACTCAGCATCAGCAGCAGCAGTCTTTTAGGGATGATGTACAGTCCCAACAAACCAGTGGACTTGTACGTGGCTGGGAGGAGGTGGCTGGCGATCATGTCATCCTCAGTGACCCAGAAGACTCCGGACCGAATGCCTCAGCTAACCTACGCTGCATGGCCTCCCTGATCCTGCAAAGCCTGCGGAAGGATCCTCGTGTTCTTCGGATCAAGGAGAGGGACCATTACTGGCTGGCCACTCTCCTTGATCCGCGGTACAAGGGTAAGGTTGCGGACCTTATCTTGCCGTCGCAGAGGGAGCAGAGGATGAGACATCTCAGGGAGGCCTTGCAGAAAGGTCTGTGCAACGCGTTCCCAGAAACTGGGAGGCTACAAACTCCTGGTCCTGGGCGACGAGTTGCTGAGGCTTCGGTCAGTGGCAGAAGGAGCGGTGGGGAAGGTGGACGTCTGACCGATGCGTTCAGACAATTTTTTAGTCCGCAGCCCCAAGGTATGATCGGTTCCAGCAACCATCGCCAGCGTCTGATATACATGGTGCAGGAATACCTTGGGGCAAGGTCAGACTTGGACACCTTTCCCACCGAAAATCCTCTGGCTTACTGGGTCCTGAGGATGGATCACTGGCCAGAGCTTGCACAGTATGCAATTGAGCTACTGGCCTGTCCTGCCTCCAGCGTTCTTTCCGAACGCACATTCAGTGCTGCTGGAGGATTTGTGACTGATCATAGGGTGCGCCTGTCCACCGCCTCGGTTGATCGACTGACATTCATCAAAATGAATCAGTCTTGGATCACCACCAGCTACCAGGCACCTGAGGCGGATATAACCGAATAATTTTTAATGTCACATCCCTTCAAGACTGCCTATGCTGATGCTGAGTGACTGTCCTCTTATGTTCACTGACTATCCTCTTCCTCCTCCTCAATGATCCATGCCACCACACCAGTGCCTAAGGCACAATTTTTCAGCCCCTGTTTAACAGGGGCGTGTACTTCCAATTTTTTAAAAAAATGCTTCGCAACACGTGTGACTGCTGTGCTCCAAGTACAGTCTCTGTGAGGGGTTGCAGTGTTGTGGCACCAGCACCAGTGCCAAAGGCACAATTTTTCAGCCCCTGTTTAACAGGGGCGGGTACTTACAATTTTTTAAAAAAATGCTTCGCAACACGTGTGACTGCTGTGCTCCAAGTACAGTATCTGTGAGGGCCGGGTTGCAGTGTTGTGGCACCAGCACCAGTGCCTAAGGCACAATTTTTCAGCCCCTGTTTAACAGGGGCGGGTACTTCCAATTTTTTAAAAAAATGCTTCGCAACACGTGTGACTGCTGTGCTCCAAGTACAGTATCTGTGAGGGCCGGGTTGCAGTGTTGTGGCACCAGCACCAGTGCCTAAGGCACAATTTTTCAGCCCCTGTTTAACAGGGGCGGGTACTTCCAATTTTTTAAAAAAATGCTTCGCAACACGTGTGACTGCTGTGCTCCAAGTACAGTATCTGTGAGGGCCGGGTTGCAGTGTTGTGGCACCAGCACCAGTGCCTAAGGCACAATTTTTCAGCCCCTGTTTAACAGGGGCGGGTACTTACAATTTTTTAAAAAAATGCTTCGCAACACGTGTGACTGCTGTGCTCCAAGTACAGTCTCTGTGAGGGGTTGCAGTGTTGTGGCACCAGCACCAGTGCCTAAGGCACAATTTTTCAGCCCCTGTTTAACAGGGGCGGGTAATTACAAATCTTGATCTAATAGTTCACAGCAGGGCCCATTCCTGCGCCCACCAAGAGTAACTATGAGGGCCTGCAGTCTTGTGGCAACACCGTCCACCACCACCGCCAAAGGCCCAATTTTTCTGCCCTGTTCATCAGGTGCTTGCAATTACAAATCTTGATCTAATAACTCACAACAGGGCCCATTCCTGCGCCCACCAAGAGTAACTGTGAGGGCCTACAGTCTTGTGGCAACACCGTCCACCACCACCGCCAAAGGCCCAATTTTTCTGCCCTGTTCATCAGGTGCTTGCAATTACAAATCTTGATCTAATAACTCACAGCAGGGCCCATTCCTGCGCCCACCAAGAGTAACTATGAGGGCCTACAGTCTTGTGGCAACACCGTCCACCACCACCGCCAAAGGCCCAATTTTTCTGCCCTGTTCATCAGGTGCTTGCAATTACAAATCTTGATCTAATAACTCACAGCAGGGCCCATTCCTGCGCCCACCAAGAGTAACTATGAGGGCCTACAGTCTTGTGGCAACACCGTCCACCACCACCGCCAAAGGCCCAATTTTTCTGCCCTGTTCATCAGGTGCTTGCAATTACAAATCTTGATCTAATAACTCACAGCAGGGCCCATTCCTGCGCCCACCAAGAGTAACTGTGAGAGCTTACAGTCTTGTGGCAACACCGTCCACCACCACCACCACCCCCAATTTTTCTGCCCTGTTCAACAGGTGCATGCAATTACAAATCTTGATCTATTAACTCATAGCAGGGCCCATTCCTGTGCCCACCAGTCTTGTGGCTACACCAACATCTAATAGGGCAAATTTCTGCAGAGTATATACGCCAGGCCCCTACTTTCAAACATCCAACTTACAAACGACTCCTACTTGCAAATGGAAAGAGAAAACAGGAAGTGAGAGGAAATCTACCCCTAGGAAGGGAAATTCTATCCTGTTAGATTTAATTTGGGAAAAAGGTATCTCCTCTCTACTGATACTTTATCACCAATCCTTGTTTCAATTAAAACCCCACTTTTCCAAAAACATTTGTCATTGGGACGGAAAGTGAGGTGACATGTTCTGAACAGATGTGCAAAGACAGCAAATGTTACAGGGGTGATAACCCCTCCCTATGTTCTCCAAAAAGCTTAAAAATTGATTTTTTTGGGATGGAGCTACACTTCATAATGTACCTGTTCAGATTCTACTTAAGAACAAACCTAAAGCCGCAAGTGGTTTTAAATGGCTTCTTTTTTTCCTTTACAAATGTCATTTTGTGCAAGGACAGTTCTAAACACGGGAAACACATGCCACTTCACAGGCATACTTTAGACACCCCCCAGGTACCATATTTAAAGGAAAATTTCACTTTTTTTTTTTCACTTTATGCATCATTAAAATGACTGCTCCCGAAAAAACGTTAGTTTTTAAAAGTTCTTTTTGCATTGATATATGTCCCCTGGGGCAGGACCCGGGTCCCCAAACCTGTTTTATGACATTAACATGCATATTGGCCGTTGTAATTAGCACTTTTGATTTCGAACGTTCGCGTCCATTATAACGTATAGGGTTCGAAAATTCGCGCGAACTTTCGGTCCGTTCGAAGGTTCTGGTTCGAACCGAACCCGGGGGTGTTCGGCTCATCCCTACCCTCGAGCCCATGACGTGCTATCATAAGAGGGGTCCAAACCAAAGTTTAGATCTCCCGCCAAGATAACCTCGCCCGTCTTAAACCTGGACAGAGATCTCAATAGCTGGATCATAAATTTAATCGGGTTATTATTTGGGCTATACACGTTTGCAACTGTAAAAGTGTTCTCTCCCACCCTACCCTTCAAAAACAGGAACCGGCCTTCGGGGTCTACCAGCCTGTCTATCAACACAAATTTAATATTCTTAGCGAACCCAATGGCCACTCCCTTGGATCCCCTGACCGGGGAATCACTGTAGTACCACTCAGGGAAGTCACGAGAGTATATTTTAATATTATTCTCGCGGCTCAAATGTGTTTCCTGCAAGAACACAATTCCAGCCTGGTACCTCTGGAGCTCTTTTATAATCATGTGTCTCTTAACCGGGGAATTTAGACCTCTCACGTTATATGTTAGGAGCCTCAATTCACAATTTTCTATTTTTCAAAGCGGGGTTTACCCAAGGCTGTCTCATATTACCTTTCTTACTTTTAATCAATTCTGCAAGGTATTCCACCCAATCCCCCCCCAATCCCCCTCCCCAATCCACCTCCCTTCCTACCCCCCCTACTCTCCCTCCCCGCCCCCCCTCCCTCCCCTCCCGGTCGTCTTCCGACCCTATACGAACCACGGGGCATCCTTCAGGACTCCCCTGTTCGCCTTCTCAACTAGGGTGACGCTCTGACCCTGCGGCTCCCCTCAGGCCCCCCCCCTCCCGATATTAGGGGGAAAGGGGGGGGGGACCCGACCAAAACATGCCAAGACCCCTCTCCGAACCCGTCCAGCCCTCTGCCTCCCCCCTCCCAACCCCTCTCCCCGATCCCTCCCCAGCACCCAGTCTCCCGAACATCTCTTCTCAGGAAAAAAAATAATAATAATTAAATAAAAAAAAAACACAATCCCTCAACCAACATCCCTCCTCCCTTTCTCCTCCCAAGAGAATCTAAGACAATATCCCAGCCCAAGTCCCAGTCTCTCCTTTCTTTCCCTCATCTTTGTCTCCTTTTATGAGATGCTGGGGGTAGGGATCCCCAAAGCTTGACAGAAGTCCTGGAGCTCGTCTAGAAATTTCAACCAAAAAGGTCTTCCCGATTTGATAACTATTAATGATGCGGGAAATCACCAACTATATTTTATATTCGCAGATCTTAATACTTCAAGTAGAGGTCTCATCTGGCGCCTTCGTGCTAAGGTCCCTGCCGAGAGGTCCGAGAATATCTGGAGTTCGACGGAATCATATTTCAAGGGGGGACTACTTCTCAACTTCGACCATATTTTAAACTTGTCCTCGTATGCATGAAATTTAATGATAACGTCTCTAGGGATCTCCTCTCTGAGACCAGTGGGTTTCCTGATGCGATGTACCCTATCGATTTTTATAACCGATCCATCAGGTCTCCCCAGCAAGGGATTGAATATAAGTTGTATTTTCATCGCCAAGTCCTCCCCCTGCTGTTCTGGTAAGGATCTAATCCGAAGATTCTGCCTCCTATTTTGGTTTTCCTGATTCTCCATTTGATATTCTATGTCTCTGTGTTTAATTTCCATTTTATTCATTTGCGATTTAAGATCCAGGATTTTTACTTTCTCCACTCTATTCAACATTCGAAAAGCTGAGGTCCCGAGCTCCATCCGGGTCCCCATCCAGCTTGGAAAGATCAGCTTGTTCAACTTTCTGTCGCTCAATATCCCGCTTTTTTTCTTTTGGACCCTGCTGTTTCTTCTCCATTTCTGGGCTTTTTAAACTGATATCATTGAGATACTTCTGTATTGTAGTTGTGTTAGGATTTTCTTTAGGGGTCTTTGGCTCCGTTACCCTCTGAGACCTCCCTTTCATTTTTGGATTATTTCACTGGATCCCAAATGGTCAGGACCCAGCCGTAAGCACCCAAACAATGAGTGATATGGGCAAAGGGGTAAGGAAAAAGCCACTCGTCTTTAAAGGAAAATCAAACAGTTCCAAGAGCCTGTGAGCACCCTAATTTTGTTCCTCTCCTCTCTTTTTCCCCCTCCCGAAGGCTCGGTGGCCCAGAGTTTTTATATCACGCCACCCCAAGAACCAATGATAATGAGGACCGTCCTGCTGATTACAGTGTTTTTATAGTTATATAGAGAGAAAAAAAGTTTGAAACACGGAACAAACTTTGCGCTGATTGGTCAGGCCTCAGGGGGGTATGGGGGAGGGGTACGAGAGAATGGGAAACCCTCTATACAAATACCATCTTGTAACTGAGACAGGGATTTTCAAGACAAGGCAATATGACATTTCTCCATATGATTTTTCATACCTGAGGGGTGCCCGTCACGGCCCCCCTTAGTGTCCTTATTTGCCTGCTTTTCTGATGGGGTGTAGGAGAGGAGAGGAGAGGAGGGATGAAGGCACGAGGGAAGGTGTTCACATCAGAAATTCCGGCAATGTAGGGGTTCAGGTGCTGGGTTAGTGGACCGGAGGCTCCTCCACAAATAGCGGCGTCCTGAGGATCTCTGCAGCCGTCAAAAGTCGGCTATGCTTGCTGCCACGCTGTGTCCTCAGGCGCCGTCTCTAATTCAGCCACGCCATAATGGACGGACCTGGTATCGGGTTTAACAACAAGCGGGGACGGGGGCGGGAGGCGCCCGGCAGGTTCTTCTCTATCAAGGCAGCGTGGGCTCTCACTCCACGCTGTCTCCGCTGGATCGTGCAGGCTGTCTCGAGGCGTCCATAATGCCGCCGGTGTCAGGCTCCTCCCCCAGTACTGACGTCTCATGTCAGCATGCCCGAAGCAGTGGAATACAAACCGATCACTGCTCTGTTTTATATCTATTCACAAATGTTCTATTTTAAACTGAATGGGTTGCTTTGCAAGGTAAGGGTTCACATTTACAGTGCTTTAAGTAAATATCTCTATTATGCCATGTACACATGATCGGAATTTTGGCCAGCAAAAGACCGATGAGAGCTTTTCATCGGAAAATGCGACCATGTGTAGGCTCCATCGGAATTTTGCTGGCCGAATTTCCGCCAGCAAAAAATTGAGAGCATGTTCTCAATTTTTCTGACGGAAAAGGTTTCTATTAGAAATTCCGATCGTCTGTAGCAATTCCGACGGGCAAAATTCCTACGCATGCTCGGAAACAATTTGACGCATGCTCGGAAGCATTGAACTTCATTTTTTTTCTCGGCTCGTCGTAGTGTTGTACATCACCGCGTTCTTGACGGTCGGAATTTGGTGTGACCGTGTGTAGGCAAGACAGTTTGAGCGGAATTCCGTCGGGAAAACCATCAGAGCTTTTTCCGACGAGAATTCCAATCGTGTGTACGCGGTATTAGCCATGCAAAGGCCATCTCCTTTCTTTAAAATCTGCTTACATTTTCTGCACAGGTCTAATAGGATCTAAAAGGAACAATCAGAAAATACAAAAAGACAAAAAAGTGCTTCTGTTATGTAACAATTCAAAAAAAAAAAAAAAATAGCAATGTTAGAAAATTTTTATTAATTTTTTTGTAAAAGGAGGAGTGCAAAGCAGATTACTGAAAACTATAATGAAATCGGCAGCATTAGAACAATTTATATATGTAATGTACTTTGGATGTAGTGCTCCAGATTACAGGAAGATCCTTTTTCCAGGGAATCTTATCACAATTCCAGATGGAATAACATTTTTTAAATATTTTTATAAGCTATCACCCAGAGTTGTACAACGGTGGAATTTTCACAATATTGGGACTTTGTTTTTGATCATATATTGGTTGCTCAACACTAGTTTTGTCATTTTACATTCACAGTCATTGCCAATGTTGCAAAAGAATTCTACGTCAACCAACAATGCCCCTGATAAAATTGTGGTTAATTTGGTAATTATAAATGCCCTGCTTAGCAAACCTTGTGTACTGGCCTGGATTGGAACTGAATTCATTTTTTATTCTTTTTCTGAAGCTTGTAAAACTGCATTGCAAAAGCCACATTTTGTTACCTGGAAAATGTTTAGTATGACTTCACATTTCTCTGAATGCATAACATATTCTGTGAATATTTTCTCATTCATTTTTAGAAAAGTACCACAAGAGGGCACTCTAGTACATACATCTGGAATTGTGATAAGATTCCCTGGAAAAAGGATCTTCCTGTAATCTGGAGCACTACATCCGAAGTAGATTACATATATAAATTGTTCTAATGCTGCCTATTTCATTATAGTTTTCAGTAATCTGAAAGTAATCTTCGCACTCCTCCTTTTACAAAAAAAATAATATTTTTTTCTAGCATTGCTAGTTTTTTTTTTTTTTAATTGTTACATAACAGAAGCACTTTTTTGTCTTTTTGTATTTTCTGATTATTCCTTTTAGATCCCATTAGACCTGTGCAGAAAATGTAAGCAGATTTTGAAGAAAGCAAATGGCCTTTGCATGGCTAAAAGTAATACATACTTAACCACTTCAGCACCGGGCGATTTTACCCCCTTCCTTACCAGAGCACTTTTTGCGATTCGGTACTGCGTCGCTCTAACTAACAATTGCGCGGTCGTGCGATGTTACACAAAATTGACGTCCTTTTTTTCCCACAAATAGAGCTTTCTTTTGGTGGTATTTGATCACCTCTGCGTTTTTTATTTTTTGCGCTATAAACAAAAGAAGAGCGACAATTTTGAAAAAAAAAAACACAATATTTTTTACTTTTTGCTATAATAAATATCCAATTTTTAAAAAAAAAAAACGATTTTTTTACTCAGTTTAGGCCGATACGTATTCTTCTACATATTTTTGGTAAAAAAAAATCGCAATAAGCATATATAGATCGGTTTGCCCAAAAGTTATAGCGTCTACAAAATAGGGTATAGATTTATTGCATTTTTTTTTTTTTTTTTTACTAGTAATGGCGGCTATCTGCGATTTTTTTTCGTGATTGCGGCAGACACTTCGACACTTTTGACACATTTTTGGGACCTTTCACATTTACACAGCGATCTCTATAAAATTGCAGTGATTACTGTGTAAATGTGACTGGCAGGGAAGGGGTTAACACTAGGGGGCGCTACAGGGGTTAATGTGTTCCCTAAGGTAGTGATTCTAACTGTGGGGGGAGGGGACTCAAAAGGGGAGGTGACCGATCAGTGTTCCTCCGTACTGGGAACACATGATCGGTCTCCTCGCCACTGACAGGACGTGGAGCTGTGTGTTTACACATACAGCTCCACGGTCCCGCTGTTTTCACGGGCAATCGCTGGTGCCTGGCGGACATACTCTTCCAATATCTGCATGTTAAATTCATAAGATATAAAACATTTTATTTATTTTTTAATAAGAAACCCTTACACAAGCTCACTAAAGTGACTGGCCTAAGCTGATACACAGAGATTCTCCTACATAAGCTGTATCTGTTTATATGAAGCCTTCTTTTTTTCAGAGCACAAAATCACACAGGAGGCAAGCTGAGAAATACACTTTACACACTGCACCGAATAGAGCTGAGTGTATTCTGAGACCTGAGTGCAGAGAATAGACACACCCTCTTCCACATAGGGAAACATGCACAGCTAAGGCTGAGGCTGCTGAATAGTGGGTGGGCTGGTCTCCAAGGCCTTGTGTCGAGAAAACTTGTCAGAAGTGACTCATGCAAATAGAAAAGAAGATAGAGAGCGAAGACAGGATCTACAGTATGTGCTATAGACTGAGGCAAGTATACATTATAGAAGGATGTACTTTGTTCATTTTTAATTTCAGGGGTTTACAACCACTTGACGTGGGTGTAAACCTGAATTATGAAATTTGAGCTGGGCACATATATCTGAAATATTTTCTTATCTCTCTTCAAAGCACTAAGTCCCATGGCTTTCTCCTGCTACGTTCTTCTATCAGCATGATAACTTCTGTCAAGTTCTCTGTCAACTGAGATAAAACCACGCTGAATTTTGTGTCGGGAGCGTGCTATAAATAGATTAGAAGAGAGCTAAACTATTCACAGCACAGCTCTGAGAGTCTCTGCCTATGTGGGGGGGGGGGAGGGCGCCTTTCCTCCAATCAGCTGTCTTGGTTGTATGCCCAGACTTTACTTCCAGTGAACAGTAAGAGAAAATCTCCTAACACAATATGAACCTTCTAAAGAATATATAAAGCTGAAGAAAGCAGATATACATGTAAAACGTATGTAGGGAGATTTGTTTCATCTCTGTGTATCATCTGAGGCTGTTCTCTTCACTGGGTATATGTGAGGGTTTACATCCACTTTAAATAAAGTTTATGTATTAAAAGTCCTGCAAACAGCATTGTTGATGCATTTAAAAAACAAAAATCTACCATAATGAAACTGCATAAAAAACACAACACATGCACTTAAATAATTAAATACAAGAAGTATCCTGTACTCCTGAAAAATACATGAAAAAAAACTATCTTGAAATGTGAAAAAATGCATAGATTTTGAAATGTGAATTGAAGTGTGAGTCATCCCCATGGCCGGACTTACCATTGGGCTTGACTGAGCTCAAGCCTATGGGCCCCACCCAATAGGGGGCCCCGCCCGTTTACCTTTTAAATATCTTCATATTCGTTACAATTTAATTATCATTTTATCAATTTTTATTGCTTTTATTAATCTCCCGGTTCGTTTTTAATTATTACATTGTTTACTGTGTATATGGTTGTTTCCGCACATCCTGCCACTTTCCTTAAGCATATGTGTATATATATTTGACCTTGTGAATGGTCAGCTAGATCGGATGAAACAGCGGATGCTGTAAAACACATCATCTCATTGGCCACGACGTCACTTCTGGTCCGCGGTGTTTGCGTTCCACCTTGGAACGCACGTCCGGCCTCTGTCTTCTGGTTCATGGACGCCATCGATAATCCCCTACGTATACGCTTATATATTATCTACTTTTGTGAGACATTTGGCTGTTTTGTCCAATTAAACAGACATTTTTTAATACCACCATTTCTTTTTATCAGAGTGCTTCACTCTCCAGGTTGCAGCCATTTTTTTTAAATGTAAAGGAAAATAAAACCGCGCTTGTGACTAAATAGAAAACAAAAAACAACAAACAGTACAGTATCCCCTACTTATACGCTTAAAAAATTTATTTAAATTTGTGAGTAGCCATTTTGCTGTTTTGTCTTGAATCCAATCCAAACCAACAACATTTTTTAAATACTGCAGATGAGTTCTGCTATGCGCCAGACCAATAGCCACATCAAAAGCAAGTAAAAATCGACACCACAGTGAGTGATTTGTACAAGCGGACGCAGTGACGTCACCACGCTCGAGAGGACGGGCTACAGCCATTTGCCTCTACAAATATAATTGTGAGTTTTTACTTGTACGGAATTACACTATTGGTGGCCCTTCTCTTCCCTTAATGACAAATCGTTGAGCTCATACTTAAACAGACACTGGAAGCCGGGGATATTTTTAATTGTCAGCAAGGAACGGATCCCATTAGTGCTGGTGAACACAGACCCCAAGCCCTGGAGACCTACACCTGATTTTATCATTACAGAGCCATATATGCTCTGCCATCCGGTAAGGGCACATCTTATAGTGGTGGAGGGTCCGCTTGTCACCTATTGCATATCACTCACTGTGGTGTCGATTTTTACTTGCTTTTGATGTGGCTATTGGTCTGGCGCATAGCTGAACAATTATCCATCTACGCTGAACTTTGCCTCATATGAACATTCAGTCACTTGTTGGTTTGCATGCCATGTCTGACCATTTTTTTTAATAATTTTTTGGCGCTGCTCCTTTTCTTTGTTTTACCATTTTTTTTAAATAATTCAGATTAATTAAACATTTTTAATAGACTTCAGCAATTAACATAATTTATGTAATTTTGTTTAGTTGTTTGTTCAGAATCGTGATCTCTATCTTTATTCTCAGTTTATCCAGAATTGTGTAGCTCTAATACATAGCTTGTGTATGTATCATTTTGTTGTATTTAAAGTAATGTATAGAAGGTAGGGCCCGAAAGTGACTCAAGCCCAGGGGCCCCCACCACCCTGCCCTGATCATCCCTATTATCTACACAATTATCTACACAATTTCTACAAAAGTAGAACATCTAGCTTTTGCCATAACGCAAGCCATTGTGCTGATGTGGAAAAACCTTTACCAATTTATTACACATTTATGTCGCAGACATCGAGGAAGTTGACATGTTTATTTCCATGTTACACAGAATCATGTCAATTTTGCCACCAAAAAGACATCAGCAACTGAGTTTGTAAAAAGAGAATTCACCTGAAGAGTTGCACACATTCAATTAAAGATGGGAGTTTCATCAGTGAGACAGGTCCCTCTAAGTTCTATTAATCTTCTCAGCATGGTTCCTGTCTCACAATTTGTGTGACCTCAAGATATTCACTGTGGCTAAATAGGAATAAGAGGTGAAATGGATATTCTACTTAAAATCATCATAACCATAATAGTCACACAGCTGGAAGCAGATGATGTATTCTTTTCACCTCAGTGCATCATACAATGGACTCTAACGGGAAGTTCCCAGCAACTGAGCTGATTTACAAAACCTATTTGAAAAAGCTGGAATGAAATATAGCAAACTAATCAGGTTTTGTGTTTTAACGAAAAAATGAAAGCCAGTAGGTGTTGGAATAAGCTCTACTTTTGTTCTACTTTTTTTTATAAATTACCTCTTTGCTGCATTTTGGATGAGCTTTACATTCAACACAACCAATGGACCATAGACCCCACCCAGGCCTTTGCCAGCAAAAAATGTTTTGAGATGGTGCACATAGTACAGGTCAAGTAAAAAGAAAAGATTGTATAGGCATGCTATAGTACTGTAGTAATAACCGACAGGTTGTACTCACATGTTTTGGCTTACATCAAACCAGATAGTATATGCATACCAACTCAGAAAAATTGAAAATGGGGGGAAAAATAAGCCTGAGCCTGAGCCTTGACCCTTGGCGCAGTAATACCATGGAAAAAGTGGCTAATATCAAACAGTAATCACGTTGGACATTTTTAGGGGCAATTACGTCTCCCATATGTTAACTTAAATAGTGAGAGAATGGCATTCATTGCCGTCTTCCACTCTTACCGCTACAAGCCTAATCTTGGAATCAAACCTCTTTATCCCTCTTTCCTCCTCCCTTGCCCCTCTTTCCCCTTCCCTTGTCCCTCTTTTTGGTCAGATGTTTGGACCTCTCTAAAGAAATATAATATTTTGTTACCCGAAATGTTGTACTGCAGTAAAACTTATATTCCAACCAGCTAAATTATTGCATTTGTCAGTGTGAAAAGCCAGTATAAAGGAAAAGTAGGGGTGGAATAAAATCACTTTATAATTTATAATGAATTATTTTTTGCATATCAATTCTTCATGCTCCACATACAGTAAGGCCGCGTACACAGGAGCAGACTTTCTCGCGGGATTGTGCCTCCGCTAGTCCCGTCTACCTCGAGTCACGTTCTAAATGAACGGACTTTCCGATCGTGTGTCGGCAAGTCTGTTAATTTCAACAGTCCTGGAGACTTTGGCCAAAACGCCGGCGGATTGTCCGCCGGAAAAGTCTGGGCGTGTGTGGGCAAGTCCACAAGGTCGGAAAGTCCGGCGGTTTGTCCGCTGGACTAGGTCTGGCGGACAATCCCGCCGGAAAGTCAGAGCGTGTGTACGCCGCATAACTGGGATCATCCCAGGGGTTTGTCCTTTACCTACATATTTTATACTGAAAAGAAGCTCTCTTTCTCTCATTCAATGTTTTTATTAAGGTTTTTCATGAGAAGTACATATCAATCAGTAGGCTTATAAATGGGAAACAGTCAAAAATATGAATAATAAAAATGAATATAGATGTCACTGTATGATTAACAAGACTCGTATCCGAAAACAAGACTTATAATAAAGTTGATCCACTTAAAGAGCCAGAATTGGAACTCTTAAAGTGTTGGCATATTTCATGAAACATGCCTCCAGACCACCCATCCACCCCTAATGGGCGCAAACTGTGGATGGGTGGGGGCACAACTGTATAAACCAGGAATATTAATGCCAAAACTATATTATATATTGTAAAAAAACATAAAGGGGTCTAGGTATTCAAATCATACATTTCAAATGCCAATTATATTAGATCAAAAAGATAAGAGTAAGAAAAATATCAGAGAAAAAATAAAAAAAAGACAGTGCTTGTCAATCTCAAAATATGGAACTATACGAGTAAGTATAAAGATTCCCAGAAGCTCTCTTTCTCATCTCGGAAAGATAATGAATGTTACTGCCATTTTCTATGTAAATAAGAAAAGGTAAACTGTTGCTACAAGCAAATCTACTTTTTTTTTCCTTAGCAGTCGTTTTTATAAATGGGACAGAATAACCGTGGAATGTGGCAGACACATGGATATTTTATCACCTGCATACCGCTGAACTCATCTGATTTATCTTTACAATCTGCCAAATTATTGCACTGTCACTTGCTGCAGTTTTATTAATGTTATGGGACTTGGCTGTTGTCATAATGACAGAATTAATCACACAAAATAAGTTTTCGTTTTTCTTTCCCCACAGTGCTTAAACAACCTAGGAGCACATTTTCCAAAGTACTGGAAATTAAAATCTGGATCCTTGAGAAAATCGAAATACCAAATGGTTTATAATTTGATTAGATGTGACATAATTACCTTTATTGCCGTGTGCCTTCTAAAAGCCTTTCTTACATTAATTACAAATATTAAACAACTTTTTTTAAGCAGTTCAATCAAATACCTGTTGTATGCTACAATTTACTCTCATTCTTATATTGCTAATGCTTTTTCTGTTACTGAAATGGCTTAGCTGTACATGGAAAAATGTATGCTAATAGTACAATGGGACAGATTTTCTAAAGAATATTTGTGTACAATGTTGCACTGCAGAATCCATAAACCAGTCTGAATAATACATTTTATTATCACAGTATTTACTATGCTTGCTATCAAGTACATGTAAATGTAAGTCCAATTCACTAACAAATGTTTCCTAAGCAGCACATGCACCATTGAATGTATGCAAGCTTACGTTGTAGCACATCTGGAATAAAAAATGGGATTATCGCCAAGTTTTTTGGGCATCATACATCTGTTAGCTTTTTTGCCTGCATATTTCATGCAGGAACACTAAAGCATGAAGTGTGCACTGATATCACTAAGATCCCATACACACTATGGGGTGCAAGGACCTACCTGATTGCATACAAATTGAAACTCTTAAGGTTTGACCTCATATTATATGGTATTGGTAAATCTGAAGACAAAAATCTGCATAAAATCTAAAAGTGTGTATGGGATACAAGGCTAGCGTCACACTTTTGCATGGCAGTAATGAGCAATCTGATTGTAACAAAGGTTAAAGTGCAAAATACTCTGAGTCTTACTAAATACCGTGCAGTGTCTACTTTCCAAAAATTGGTCATTTGGGGGGTATTTGTACTGTCCTGACATTTAAGGGCTTCAAGAAATGAGATAGGCCACCAGCCTTCAGGTGTGATCAATTTTTAATGAATGGCACCACAGCTTGTAGACTCTATAACACAGACTAAATAATATCCACTAATTTGGGCTATTTTTACCAAAGATATGTAGCAGTATAAATTTTGGCCCAAATTTATGAACAAAAATTACTTATTTGCAAAATTTTAAAATAGAAACTAAACAAAAGTTTTTTTTTTTTCAAAATGTTCGCACTTTTTACTTATATCACAAAAAATAAAAAAACCCAGTGGTGATTAAATCCCACCAAAAGAAAGCTCTATTTGTGTAAAAAAAAATGATAAAAATTTTGTTTGGGTACAGTGTTGCATGACTGAGTATTTGTCATTCAAAGTGTGACAACACTGAAAGCTGAAAATTGGTCTGGGCAGGAAGGGGGTGAAAACACCCTGTATAAAAGTGGTTAAAAAAAAGTTTGTTTATATGCAAACTCAGCATACTGTCAGTTTTCACTGAGTATGGATGTCATTCGGCTTTGTAACATAAGCCATAACATTTAAGATCAATCACCTATTGACTTGTTAATCCTTCATTTCAAGGGTTTTGTAGCCTGAAATGGCTGACTTTATAGAACTGAATGTCTAAGAATCACATGGAAGCTGTACAAATTATTCAAATACAGCATTGTATCCATTCTGGAATAAACAACTCTCATTTATAATGGGAATTTTTTCTTACCTCTCTGTCAGAAATTGCCTTCTGTTATGCCGCGTACACACAATCGGAATTTCGGCCAGCAAAAGACCAATGAGTGCTTTTTATCGGAAAAAGGAACGGTGTGTAGGCTCCATTGTAATTTTATTAGCGCAAAATCATTTCTGTATTTTATGTCATTTGTGGGATTGTGTTTCACCATTAGATTTTGCTGCTTTTCTAAGAATTATTTTCTACATTTAGCACCTGTAGTTAGCACACAGCAGCTATTTATTTGCACACTTTTTATTTTTTATTGATTGTATTTATACTATTTATTATTTATCATTGGGTTGGTGTAGACGATCTAGTTTATTAACAGCGCGAAGGTCACCCACACCTTAATCCATTGTAATTTTGCGGTTCGAATTCCCTTCGGCAAAAATTTGAAAGCATGTTCTCAATTTTTCCGACGGAAAAACTTTCTATTGGAAATTCCGATCGTGTGTATGCAATACCGACACGCAAAATTCTGACACGCAAAATTCCGACGCATGCTTCGAAACAATTTGACGCATGCTTGGAAGCATTAAACTTCCCTTTTATAGTGCCGTCGAACGCGTTGTATGTCGCAGTGTTATTGACCATCGGAATTTGGGGTGACCGTGTGTAGGCAAGACAGTTTGAGCGGAATTCCGAAGGGAAAACCATCAGAGCTTTTTCCCACGAGAATTCCGATCGCGTGTACGCGGCATTAGGCATAGGAATAGACTTTGGTATAAATCTGTAAACATGGATTTATTATAATATTATAATGTGCACCAGATATCACTCTAAAAATTATGCTGGACACCTTTTTTTTTTTACTATAAATGAAGAAAATAGTATTCTTTTCAGCCCTCAAAAATTGCACTCGCCTGCTCGCATTTTGAAGACTGGCAAGGAAGGGCTGCCTGGAGCGGGGGGGGGGGGGGGCGAGCACCGCCGGCAGCCTGGGTGGAATGGGAGTCCTTCTCCCAGCAATCACGGATGGGAGAGAGAGAGCGGCCCGGATGTTCAGAGCAAAGCGCAGAGAACACAGCGATATTAGCTTTCATTTCAATAGCCGTGTTCCCCGCCGCTCGCTGTCAGATACACCCCCGCCCCCTGGTCCCAGGACTTTGATAGACAGATCACAAGATCACACGTCCAATCCTGGGACGGGTGACTTGTCAATCAAAGTTCCCTGGCCAGGGAATGACGTTGAGTGACGGGAACACAGCAATTGAAATGAAAGCTGTTATCGCTCTGTTCCCTGCGCTGCGATTTGAACATCCGTGCCGCTCTCCTGTTCCTCTTCTCCCCTGCACAGGTAGGCTGCATGGTTGGCACAAGCTGCATGGTGGGCACAGGGTGGATCGTGGGCACAGGCTGCATGGTGGATGGTGGACACAGGCTGCATGGTGGATGGTGGGCACTGGTTGCATGGTGGATGGTGGGCACAGGCTGCATGATGGATGGTGGGCACAGGCTGCATGGTGGATGGTGGGCACAGGCAGCTTGCATTGGTGGGCACAGGCAGCTTGCATTGGTGGGCATAGGCAGGCTGCATTGGTGGGCACGCATAAAGTTGTTGTTGTTGTAAATATATTTATTTTTATAACTTAATTCTGCATTAAATATTTAAGTGTCATTTAATGAGATCATTTATGAGGGCGTGTTTAGGGGCAGAGCGGGCGTGTTTAGGGACGGGGCGGACGTGTTGTGGGGCAAGCTAGCTCAGGACTTGAAATTTTGAGCCCTGCTCGTTTTATAATGAGCCCTTCTCATTAGATCAGCGGCTGACTGTTATAAAATATAAGCCCCTGCCTAGAGAAGCTTTCATTGTACCTGCTCTGTTCGAGTGTCAGGTAGTTTTGGTCTGGTGAAACTCCAACTCTACCTGATAGTGTCAGAGCTGCTTCATTATAAACATCTGGTGCGCTGCCACTGTTCTGATGAACTTCACAAAAAAAAAAAAAAAATCACATTTCTGTTGCTGACGATGCCTATAATCTGATTTGTAAATTAGTGCAGACCTCTGGGAAAATCAGTGAGTTTATCACACAAGTAGGTAATGACATGATGGTGTACAAAATAACTCCAGGTTGCAATATTGGATTGAATTTTACAGAAAATTACAGAACTGCAGATTGAAAAGGAAAGGTCATTTTTGATAACATTAAATTGCAGTATAGCTTGTGTATCAATTGTAAATAGGTAATATTTTTTTATTTGCTATATTTTTTCCCACAAAAGTGGAGTTACCATTTAAGGCTGGATTCACAGAGTTGTGATGCGGTAATGTAAGTGTTAAGCAGCGTACACACGGTCACACTTTCCGACGGCAAATGTGCGATCGGAGCTTGTTGTCAGAAATTCCGACCATGTGTAGGCTCCATCAGACAGTTTCCATCGGAATTTGTGTCGCACAAAACTTGAGATCTGGTTCTCAAATTTTCCGACAACAAAATCCATTCTCGTAAATTCCGATCGTGTGTACACAATTCCGACGCACAAAGTGCCACGCATGCTCAGAATCAAGCAGAAGAACAGCACGGCTATTGAACTTAATTTTCTCGGCTCGTCGTACGTCTTGTACGTCACCACGTTCTTGACGTTCGGAATTTCCGACCACCTTTATGTGACCGTGTGTATGCAAGACAAGTTTGAGCCAACATCCTTCGGAAAAAAAACATGTGATTTTGTTGTCGGAATGTCTGATCGTGTGTACGCGGCATTACAGTGTGTGTTACTACAACATGTGGCAATCTATGTTATGTGTGGTACCTCAACACACAGAAATGCACATAATGTATGTTGGTGCCCTGCGGTGCTGAATGGCACCTCAGTTCACCTTTCTCAAAGCATCTGCGTTGCAGCGTACCACAATGCACTATGTTGCTAAAGATTTACATTTTTAGTGTGCTTTGGTGCATTAGGAAGCTGTCTTAATACCACACACATTTTATATATTATTTCTGATTTGATTCATTGTAGCTAAATAAAAAAAAAATGCATACATTTTTATAGTTTCTTTTCAAAATGACTTTAGGAAAACACGGATAAGAAATCTTAATTAAGATATGAGAACATTACATTAATCAGGCAACAAATGCTATTATAAAAATACTTAAGCAGAAATTCTAATCCCATAATTGTAGCATGCGGAACATTACGAAATCCACTTATTGTACATAACTGAAACTTTTGTTTTACTGTATAGAGTAGTTGGTTGTAAAATTATTGGGATTAAAACAATCTTCTTACTCATTTTCATGCAATTTCTTTTTATGGTCTATTATTATGGAAAAAATCTATTTAATAAGACCAGGTAAAATCGCTCAGTGAAATCTACCTTGTTTTGCATGAAGTTATCACATACTCCCTGCTAAAGCTATTACCAAATAATTGGTTCTGAACAAATGACATACTTCAGACAAGCTCGCAAGAGGCACTGAGCTTTTTTTTTTAGCGTTCATTAAGCTCAATTGTGTTTATGCAGTATGTAAGCTCACCAACAGGAGCTTAAATTGAGGAATACAAAATGTTTTCTAGAAGTACCAAGATTTTTCAAAGCTGGATGCCAGAAGATGAAAGAGAGTTCCCTCATTAACTTCACCCATGTTTTCTCTAAAATATAAGCCAATTACCCTCTGTGAAAACGTGCATAAAATCTGTAAAAAGCCCACTGTAAATGAAAAGGGCATGTACACTGCTGTAGTCAGAAGCTGTACATTTACTATCAACTAGAATGTTTAACACAGTCAGATCATCCATTGAAGTGGTATGATTGTCCGCCTATAAAAACAGAGGAGAAAAATAGTGGCACTTTAAATGAGGGATGTCACTGCTGACAGATATTGCATAGAGTATAAATGTATATTTTATTGATCAAATACAGGTACATTTGAACATTTCTGGAGATACATAATGCATTTATAGCTGCCATGTACACACAAAAGAATACACATACATAACATTGGACTTGATAAAATCTAGGTACTTAAAGCGGTTCTGCACTGGGGTTTTTTTTTTTTTTTTGGGGAATATGCTAAGGGGTAATAGGAAAATTGGGGGACTCACCTGTTCCATCTTCATTCGTGATCGCTGCCGGTTTTCGTCCGATGAAGTTCTTTTTATTCTGCTTGTCTGCTGGGGGCCATTGCCTGTGGGCATGTGAAACCCCACAGGCACTTTAGATGGCCCAGCAGAATACACATATTATATGGATTTGATAAAATCTAGGTATAAGTTGGTATAAAAAAAAAAAAAAAAAAACACATACGGGTCAACCGCTAAAATTGATGAATAGTACGCCGACCTTGTCAGGGCACCCTAAAAAACTTGACGTGTTTCATGGCTCTTTACCATTCGTCAGGAGTTGGGTGCAAAGATAAAGCTATAAATACAAAAGATTTGGGTTAATGAATGCTACCCTTTGAAAAGGGACAAAACGCTGTTAGGGAGCAAGGGATCTGTACTCACAAGTCGGCTGTGAACTGTGCCTAGCTGATATCAAGGGAGGAGGAGCCCCAGACAAATTGTCTGTCCCAGTGTTGTGTCGAAAACTGTCCCCCGTCAGATAGTGTCCATCCGAAAGTCTCTGAAGATGAACGATGCCTGCATACTGAGTTCAGGTTCAAGCCCCACCATCCAAGTGGACATAGAGTTAGAATAAAAAATCCGAGCGAAGCGAGGCCGTGCCCGAAGCATGGCGAGCGAATTGTGGCGAGCGAAGCAAGCCTGCGAGGGGCCCTGTTACTTAGTGCTACCGTATGTCCACTTGCATGGTGGAGCTTGAACCTGGACTCAGTGCGCAGGCGCTGTTCATCTTCGGAGACTTTCCGAGTCTCCTTGTCCTCCGTACTGCGCAAGCGCTGCGCCTCCTTGTCCTCCGTACTGCGCAAGCACGGGGTGGACACTATCCGATGGGGGAGAGTTTTTGGCAGAACACCGGCCCTGAGGTGGGGTGCCCCACCCCGAACCAAAAAGGGAGCCCAAAGGCAGGCCAGATCTACATGACACGTTCCCCATGTCTAGAGAGTGTGTAGACCGTGATGATCTAGAAAAAAGTGTGAAAAATATGAAAAAAAATAAAGAAACTGCATGGAAGGATGTGAGTGCAGACATGAGTGAATAATGGACAGGATCCAATGTGTGTGAATGGGGGGGAGGGGGGTCATAAAAATGGCCTCCCTGTGACTTATCTGTAGGATTCCAAAGGTTGAACTGTGTGTGGTGCCTCTCTGAAGGTAGGCACATAATTAACGGTCTGTTAATCTGCCCTAGCTATATATGAGCCTGGTCAGGGGCGTGTCCCCCACCAACATGTACAACCTGACCACCACCGCAATATATATATATATATATATATTATGGCTCTATACATGTATAGGAATATAAAGAGGACCTGTCATCGCTCTATACATGAATGTAGGAGTATAAAGAGGACCTATCATGGCTCTATACATTTATAAAGTGGACCTTTCATGGTTTATACATGTATAGAGGGGACCGGTCATGGTAGTCTACATGTATAGGAGTATAAAGAGGACCTGTCATGGTTCTATACATGTATATAGGGGTAAAAAAAGAACCTGTCATGGCTCTATACATGTAAAGTAATATAAAGATGACCTATCATGGCTCTACACATGTTTATAGGAGTATAAAGAGGACCTGTTATGGCTCTATACATGTATATAGGAGTATAAAGGGGACCGGTCATGACCCTCTACATGTATAGGAGTATAAAGAGGACCTATCGTGGCACTATACATGTATAAAGGAGTATAAAGAGGACCGGTCATAGCACTATACAAGTATATAGGAGAATAAAGAGGACCTGTCATAGCTCTATACATGTATAAAGGAGTATAAAGAGGACCAGTCATAGCACTATACATGTGTATTTATAAGTATAAAGAGGATCTGTCATGGCTCTATATATGTATATAGGGGTAGAAAGAGAACCTGTTATGACTCTATACATGTATATAGGAGTATAAAGAGGACCTGGCATGGCTCTATACATGTATATAGGAGTATAAAGAGGACCCATCATGGCTCTATACATGTATAAAGAGGACCTGTCATGGTTGTTTACATGTATAGTATAAAAAAGACCTGTCATGGCTCTTTACATGTATATAGAAAAAAAAGAGGACCTGTCATGGCTCTATACATGTATAAAGGAGTATAAAAAGGACCAGTCATGGCACTATACATGTATATACAAGTATAAAGAGGACCCGTCGTGGCTCTATACATGTATATAGGAGAATAAAGAGGACCTGTCATGGCTCTATACATGTATATAGGGGTAGAAAGAGAACCTGTCATGGCTATATACATGTAAAGGAATATAAAGAGGACCTATCATGGCTCTACACATGTTTATAGGAGTTTAAAAAGGAACTGTCAGGGCTCTATACATGTGTATAGGAGTGTAAAAGGACGTGTCATTGCTCAATACATGTATTTAGGAATATAAAGAGGACCTGTCAGGGCTCTATACATGTATGTAGGAGTATAAAAAGGTCATGCCATGGATCTATACATGTGTATATAGGCGTATAAAAAGGACCTGTGCGTGGCTGGCGGCCGCAATGTCCGCCGGCCACCCGCGGTCGCTCCACAGAGAGCCAGAATCGGGATTTGTCAATGTAAACAGACAGATCCCCATTCTGACATTCTGCTGTTCCTAGTGATTAGAAACAGAGATCTCTCTCCTCCTCCAGTCATTCCCATCCCCCCACAGTTAGAAACACCTCCCATTTAACCCCTTCCCTGCCAGTGACATTTACACAGTAATCAGTGCATTTTTATAGCACAAATCACTATATAAATGTCAACGGTCCCAAAAATGTGACAAAAGTGTCCAATCTGTACACTGCAATGTCACAGTCCTGCTTAAAACATTTCAGATTCCCACCATTACTGGTAAAAAAATAAAAAATTGTAAAAATGACATAAATCTATTCCCTATTTTGTAGACGCTACAACTTTTGCGCAAACTAATCAATGTACGCAAAACCAAAAAATGTAGAAGAGTACATATTGGCCTAAACTCATGAAGAAAATTTTTTTTTTTGGGGGATATTCATTATAGCAAAAAGTAAAAAATATATATATTTTTTTCAAAATTGACGTTTCTCTTTGTTTATAGCGCAAAAAATAAAAACCGCAGAAGTGATCAAATACCACCAAAAGAAAGCTTTATTTGTGGGAAAAAAATATGTCAATTTTGTTTGGGTACAACGTTGCACGACCGTGCAATTGTAAGTTAACCGCTTCCCGACCGGCTCCTGTATATATGTGGCGGCAGAATGGCTCTGCTGCGTGAATCGCCGTATACATACTGTGGCCGCTTTAAGAAACGTAGCAGGCAAGCGCACGACGGGGGACCCGATGTGCGTGGCCGGCAGGCGCGCCACCCACGATTGCGGGCACAAGAGCAGGAACGGGGATTTGCACGTGTAAACGCACAAATCCCTGTCCTGTCAGGGGAGGAGAAACAGATCATGTGTTCATACTAAGTAGGAACAATGATCTGTCTTCTTTCCCAGTCAGTCCAATCTTAACCACTTAACCCCTTGATTGACCCCTAGTGTTAACCCCTTCCCTGCCAGTGACATTTATACAGTAATCAGTGACTATTTTTAGCTCTGTAGAAATGTCAATGGTCCCAAAAAAGTTGCAAAAGTGTCAGATTTGTCCGCCGCAATATAGCAGTCCCGATAAAAATCGCTGATTGCTGCCATTACTAGTAAAAAAAAATTAATAAAAATAAAAATGAAAATCTATCCCTATTTTGTAGACGCTATAACTTTTGTGCAAACCATTCAATATATGCCTATTGCAGTTTTTTTTTACCAAAAATATATCGAAAAATACATATCGGCCAAAGCTGAGGAAAAAAAAATATATATATTTTTTAAATTGGGATATTTATTATAGCAAAAATTTAAAAATATTGTGTTTTTTCAAAATTGTTGCTCTTCTTTTGTTTTTAGCGCAAATTTTTTTTGGTTACAGCGTCGCATGACCGCGCAATTGTCAGTTGAAGCGACGCAGTGCCGTATTACAAAGAAGAATGATTGAAGTGCATTATTTCTATTATTACATTGTTATATAAAATAAAATAGTTCAACTCACCAAAATGCAGAATCAGTGGGAGCCCTAAGCGTGTCACTTGCCACCGTCACCTGCTACGCGTTGCGGATTGTCTCTTGCCATGTCACCTGCCACCCGTTGCCGATTGTCACTTGCCATGACGTCACCTACCACGCGTTGCGGATTGTCACTTGCCACGATGTCACCTGCCACGCATTGCGGATTGTCACTTGCCACGATGTCACCCGCCACACGTTGTGGATTGTCACTTGCCACGTCACCTGCTACATGTTGCGGATTGTCATTTGTCACCTCACCTGCCACACATTGTGGATTGTCACTTGCCATGTCACCTGCCACACATTGCAGATTGTCTCTTACAACGTCACCTGCCACACATTGCGGATTGTCACTTGCCACGTCACCTGCGGATTGTCACTTGCCACATGTAGCAGATTGTCACCTGCCACATGTTGCGGATTGCCACTTCCTGTGTCCCAGTGTGAAGGCAGGCAGCAGAGAGATGATGTCATCTCTCTACTACCCGCAGCTGCACAGTGAGGGTGGAACTGCAGTGATGCAGGCCGCAGACTCCTGTTACCGTGGCACCCTCACAGTGGGATAAGCAGTGGAGGGGGCAGAACGGGCTGGCTGGGGGGCGGAAATTTGCCGCCCCCCTGAACATGCCGCTTAGAACTGATGATCCCACCGGGTCCCATGGTAAGACCGGCCCTGAATATGATAGTCAAATTTAATCGGAACAACTTGATTTTGTTCATCTGTTCTGGATAAATTCTTCTTGGTAGCCTTTCTGTATGACTCTATCTCCAATCAGTTTTGCCCGTTTCTTGAATTCAGCTCTTTCAGCACAGTTTCTTCTTAATCTTACCAGTTTACCTTGTGGTATATTGATTAGCCAGGGTGCATATTGGCAACTATCTGTAGGTAGATAGCTATTTCAATCTATCGGTTTAAAATATGTACAAGTGGTTAATTTTCCTCGTTCATTCCTTATCTCTAGATCCAGGAAATGTATCATCTCATCACTAATTTCCCACATTAATTTAATATTCTTATCATTCATATTTAAATTGAATTCAAAATCAACTAAACTCTGCCTATCACCAGCCCATATAATGATAATATCATCAATAAAACGTTTAAATAATAATAACTGCTGAGGTTTTTTTTTTTTTTTATTATAAAATCTTTTTTATTGAGTTTTGCATTAACACAAAAACTTGCCCACATAGGGGCTAAACATTACCCACGCAGGGGTCAATCCTCTGATGCGGCAACAACCACAACAGTGTACATCATATAACATAACCAGACTGCCTCTGAAGCAGCAACATACCGCAACAGGGCAGACCGATAAAACACAACTTACTTATCTATTACCCCAATGTGGGGAGAGGTTTAGTTCAGGAGGGTCTGTGCTCAATATTATAATGACAGGATAATGTGACATGAGGGTACTTGGGTCAATTTGCTATCATACTATAACCTGAAAGTTAATCTAGGGATTAGTTACTGCATCAGTTGCCGTTGAATTATCATCTAACCAACAGGTCCACACCTTTTCAAATTTTTGTGGGCAACCTCTGCCCGAGTAGGTGGCTTTATACAGGGGCAAACTGGCGTTCACAAGGTTTTTCCAGAACCTGACAGAAGGGGGAGATGATTGTTTCCAGCTCATTGTGATGGCCTTGCGTGCATAGTACAACAATAGGGATATGAGTATTTTCCTAGCTCTGAGAAATTACATTTGTTCCACCAGCCCCAGCAGACAGTATTTAGGATCATAGGGGACACTAGTCTTGGTGGTCTTAACTATCACATGGAGAACTTCCTTCCAATAATGCGCAATTGCTGGGCAAGCCCAGAAAATGTGAAAGAAGTCCCCTGGTTGATAGGAGCAACACCAGTACGCCGGGGAATGCGCCGGCGACATCTTGTGCAGCCTGTGGGGTGTGTAGTGAGCTCTGTGTAAAATTTTGTATTGGACCAGTTTGTCCCTGGCTGAGACCAGAGGGGAGAATGGAAAATCCCAAATCTCCCTCCAATCATCGTCGTCCAGCTCCGGTATGTCCCCCACCCATTGCCTGCGGAGGGAGGACAGCTCAGGGATGGCAGCAACCAGCAGGGACCCGTAAATCTGAGACGTGGGTTTCTCCAAATCTTTCACCCGAAGGGTGGATTCGAGCTCAGAGTACTCCAATATGATCGGTTGACCCAAGAATTGACACCTATAAGCGTGTGCAATTTGAAGATACCTGAAATGAGCCCGTGCAGGTACATTAAATTTGGTACGCAATACATGAAAGGGAGTGAGCTCCCCGTTGGTGATAACATGCTCAAGAGTCAGTATTTTGTATTTGGCCCAGGCCTGTGGATCTGGGATGGTATTGAACTGTGACAGGTTAGGATTCAGCCACAGGGGGGTGTGAGGAGACCAGGAGTTCGCCAGGGATGCCCTCAGTGTCTCTCCCACCTTCCATGCCCTCATAGTAGTGCGCATAGAAGGGGTGAGGCAGTGAAGTGTTTTTTGCCCCCTGAATATCAATCCTCTCAAGGCCTCCAGAGACCCCACTATAGCCGCCTCCAGCACCGTTGCAGAGTTGGTCAGGTCTGGCTGCAACCACCAGTGGGCAGTTACAAGCTGAGTGGCCAAGAAATATTTATGGCAATCAGGGAGAGCCAAACCCCCACTGTCCACAGGCCTGGTCAGAGTAGTGTACTTGAATCTAGGTGATTTAGACCCCCAAATAAAGGAGAGGAAAAGTTGCTTAAGAGAGGTAAAGAAGGTTTTAGTCAGCCATTGTGGGGAATTCCTAAATATATACGTAAGTTTAGGGAGGACTTTCATCTTTAGGAGGTTGATGCGCCCAATGAGGGAGAGGGGAAGATTGCCCCACGCCCTCAGTTTGGATTTGATCCCTAACAGAACAGGTTCAAGATTGAGCCGGACAAAGTCCCTGCTGTCTCTTGAAATAATAACTCCCAAATATGTAAACTTGTCAACCCATTGAAGCGGGGTAGAGGAGGGTGAGGAGGTCCTGGCCCCCTCGTCCACCGGAAAAAGCTGAGACTTATGCCAATTCACCTTCAACCTGGTGAAGGCGGAGAAGGCGTCCATGATTCCGAGTGCACCCCGCAGAGAGTCACCAGCATCATTTAAAAAAAGCAGTAAATCATCTGCATAGAGGCCCACTCTCTCCTCCAGCCAGCCCACCCTAAGACCACGGACCTCGGCCGAGCTCCTGAGGGCCTCAGCAATAGGTTCCATGGCCAGGGCGAACAGGGCTGGGGAGAGAGGGCATCCCTGCCTGGTGCCCCTCTGCAGGGGGAACGAAGGAGACAGGGAGCCATTCAGTTTAATACATGCTAGGGGACCGGTGTAGAGTGTGCGCATCCAGGCAATAAATTCCAGTGGGAAACCCATTCTTCTAAGCACCTCCCACAGATACACCCATTCCACCGTATCAAATGCCTTCTCCATATCAAGGGTGGCAATGGTCCTAGTGCCTTTGATTAGTATGAGGGGCATGAATGTTAGAAAACAGCCTACGTATGTTGATGTCTGTGGACCTACCTGGCATAAAGCCTGTTTGATCAGAGTCAATTAGGGATTTTATTACTTTATTAAGTCTAGTGGCCAATATCTTGGTTAGTATTTTTAAGTCACAATTTAGGAGTGCTATTGGCCTATAGGAGGCGCACAGCTGGGGATCTTTATTAGGCTTTGGAATGAGAACAATATGGGCCTCCCTCATAGAAGATGGTAGGGAGCCCTGTTGGAGACATGCTCGATACATCTGAGCTAACCTGGGGGCAAGCAGTTCCACGTGGGCTCTATAATACTCTATGGGTAGTCCATCTGGCCCCGGGGTCTTTCCTGCCGGGAAAGACCTGATGGCCATCGCAACCTCTTCTGGCGTGATCTCTGAGACAAGGAGTTGTCTCTCCGCATCAGAGAGCCATCCAAGTGCTAGCGTATCCAACATGGAAGTCATAGGTGTGGGGTCAAATCTATCAGGGAGTGAGGAAACATATAGAGAGGCATAAAACCTGGTGAAAGCAGATAGAATATCCTCCGGAGAGGTTACTAGTACTCCTTCTGCTGTGAGTATTACTGATATGACCGCTAAGGGCCTATCCTGCTGTGCTAGCATCGCCAGTAGTTTGCTGTTCTTATCGCCATGCTCAAAATATTTCTGTCTGCTATTTTGTATACCAAGCCTGGTGGTGTCTGAAACATGGAGATGCAGTTCTCGCCTAAGCGATGAAAGGTGCTCGAAGTTGGGGACTGTCGCTGAGGCCGAGTAGTTATTCAGAGCCTCCTCAACATTGTGCTGCAGGACAGAGACCTTGTCCCCAAGTTCCGCTCTAACAGCCGCTATAGCTGAGATATACTGACCCCTGCTGTGGGCCTTGGAAGCATCCCATGTCATCTCCAGGGAGGCTGACCCTGCATTATGTACCCAGTAGTTCTGCAAGGAGGGAGAGACCCTGTCATGGACTTCCTCATTGTTGATCCAATGGGGTTGTAACCTCCAAAGGGCTTTACTCCTTGGCTTGGGGGTCCTAATGGCTAGTTTTAGAGGATGATGATCCGATAGGCCAGAAGGAAGGTAACTGGCCTCCTGTATATTGGCCAGGAGGGCATCATTGGCAAAAGCCAAATCAATTCGGGAGGACGTTTTAAACGTGGATGAGAAGCAGGAGTTCGCTCTGTCCTGGGGATGGAGCCATCTCCATGCCTCTCGGAAGTCTGTTGCCTGGGCCCACGTACCAAGATCAGGATTGAAAGTAGAATGTGGGGAGGGTCTATCTAGGTCACGGGACAGTGTGGCATTAAAATCTCCCATAAACAGGATATACGCCGGACAATGCGGAGCCAGCCTTTCATACAATGCGTACAGAATGTGTATCTGGCTCGGAGGAGGCAGATAGACGTTCACAATGACATATTTCTTATTGTAGATGTTTAGCACCACCATAGCAAATTTCCCCTGGGGATCTAGATGAATCTCGTGAACTATACATGGGATTAGTTTACTAATCAAAATAGATACCCCTCGAGAATACGAGGAGTAGGTCGCATGAAGCGCCTTTTGCACCCAGGGTTTTTTTAAGGCCAGGACTTTACTACCAGTTAAGTGCGTTTCCTGTAACAGGACTATATGGGGGTTGTGCAGTTTTAAATATTGGAATAACAGCGAACGTTTGTATCTGGAGTTAAGCCCCCTGACGTTCCATGATAGAATGGTCAGCGACTCAGTATCTGAGGGGATCATCATGGAACACCAGGGGGAAATCGGAGCAGGAAGATACTAACCAACCAGTAGATGCAAACAGACCCAAATTTGGCGCACATAATCAATAGCATTTGAGGAGCACAATACTTATTCATTACTTTAAAGCAGAGAAACCCCTCCCCCCAGAACACATAACACCCTACCCAAACATCATAAGAACCAAGTTCAATGACCAAAAAAACAGGCCAGAGAGCCATACAAACCGATGTAGGGTTTTGTCCCATAACTAGAGAAAAAAAAAAAATCCTTAGGTCACTGGGACCCCTGGACGTTGGGCCACGAGGCCGAAGGTGGATACAGTCCTTCCCGAGAGAATTTGTTCCGACTCCAGGAGGGAAGTCCAAAGTGTGGTAGGGGGAACAAGGGGGTAAACAGGGAGCGCTTCTGAGCAAAAGGTGGGGTAATTCAATGGCAGTCATTGGAGCTCCTTAGGCAGGAGTAAATGGCAAACTAGCCAGCATCGGGAGACAAAAATATACAATATGGGTAAAAGCGGGATATAGTAGGAAGGAATGATTGTGTTAACGCTGGGAGTTACCAGGAGACAGTTCTTTTGAAGGAAAAAGGGGAATACTTAACTCCCCCCTGCTAGCTGTAGTGAATCAATTTGTCTTCAGCCGAATGTGTTTAGCGGGTATCCAGCCATGCCGCCGCGGCCTCTGGAGTGTCAAAAAAGCGGGTGCTATCGCCATCGGTGATCCGTAGCCTGCTGGGATACAAAAGGCCAAATCTTATTCTTTTTTCTCGAAGTCTACGTCGCACATCGGTAAAGGATTTGCGGCGTTGCTGTACTTCCTGGGAGAAGTCCGGGAAAAAAAGCAGTTTGGCATTTTCATACTTAATTTCAGGCATGGCGCGTGCCGCCTCCAGGATGCGATCCCGATCTCGGTAAATTTAATAAGCGTAGCAGGAAAGGTCGCGGGGGGGCCCCTGGCCTTGGTGGGAGCGGTGGCACCCTGTGGGCCCTCTCAACAACGAAAGTGGGCGGTACATCCCCCAGGTTGAACAGGGTGGATAGGAACTGTTCAGTAAATTCAGCGGGCCTGGGACCCTCCGCTCTCTCAGGCAGGCCAAGTATGCGGATATTATTCCGCCTAAGGCGGTTTTCAGTATCAATCGCGCGCTCCTGGAGCGCCTTGACTTGGAGCTGCAGGGCCCTCACCTCCCTAGAGTCCGACCGGACCGTATCCTCCCACCATGGAGACCCTTTCCTCCACCTCAGCAACACGGGACCGAAATTTGTCCATATCTTGGCGAATGAGACCGACATCTACCGTCAAGAAGTCGATCTTTGCTGTCAGGGTTTCTTTGCAGGATGTAATGGCTGCCAGGATCTCTGCTCCCGTGGGAGCAGTCCCCTCCCCCGAGTTTGCGACTTCCTGTTAACCGCACATTACTCATTGAAGTTCACCTTTTACTGCTTTTAAAATACTGCACTTTTCTTTTGCACGTCCGTTGACATTGAAGTAATTTTGCATTATCTGCACATCGCTCTTTTTTGCACATTTTTGCACTTTACTGGTGGACTGCTTCCACTGGAGGGATAGTACTTTGCAGAGTACTGAGATGGCACTCAATGCTACTGAGGGGAGCCAACTTCACTGATCTGGCTACCGGAATGTCCACCGTACACAGGTGGTATCCCTGAACTGACCCTACTTGAACAAGAACCTCTCTCTGCACTATTCACTTTCCCTAACAAGCAGGGTCACTACCCCTCATATACCACTTGCTCCAGGCACACCTGAATGGCAGGGGTACCCTCATTTATAAAATCCCACACCAAGATGACTTTTGATAGTTGTAACCCCTGTGACAGCTACAGAGTTCCATGAGGGAACAAATCCCTCTAAATACTCCACTCCACTTGTATAGTGTACAGTGCTACCTACTGGATGGAGGAAAACCTGCACCTGTCTACACACTGATGGTCAGGGAGGGGCCTAGTACACTTGAGGTCAGTGAAAGAATACTTCTTACTTTGGTGGTCAGTGAGACAAATGCTCCTTACATTGGTGGTCAGTTGAATGCATTTTACATTAGTGGTCATTGAGAGGAATGTTCCTTACATTAGTGGTCAGTGAAAACAATGCCCCCCCCCCCCCCTACAGATACTTGGTGTAAGTCTTATCTCAGCCAGGGTAAACAATTGCTCATTGCTCAAGGAAGCAATAGAAACCTCTGGAAGAACCCTGGTTAGGAAAGGATGTCCCAAAAATAAAACATTTAATTTGATAAAGCACTGTGTATCATAAACAATTTTGCATTAAAATACTTGTTTTCCTATTTCCTATTTTATCCATTGTTACATCTCCAGTCCTGTTGATTTCCTGCAGGCTCTCTATAGATACTTTCTGTCTACACGAATGCACTCCGGTCATGGCTCTGAAAAAATGTAAAGCAAGAGAGAGCGCACGCCAGCCCTGGTGTATTAACGTTTATTGTAAAATCACACTCCGGTGATGGCTGCATGGCAGTTCTCAGGGTAGGATTCCTGATGGTAACAACCACGAACCGGGCCAATATGTGTGTTGAAATGATCACTTGTAGTCTCTATAAGAAGTTAATTTGACAGGGCAACAAAACAGGAGCTTAACTGGGAGTCAGGGACGGAACATTCTGACCATGTAACAGGAAATTCCTGAACATGAACCTTCATGGTGGGATCACTGTGTGCTATTTTAAGTAGGAAAGTAGGAAAATTTAGGCAGGCCTAGCTGCTGGCTAGACCTGTTTGTTTTCATTCTGGGCTGGGCATGGCTCAGGGCAGGGCTGGGCGACTCACAGGTAGCATCACGGTGACCTCCCTCTTCTTTCTAAAAGGTTCTGGAAAGAAAGGAGGAGAGGAGAGGTGTTGCTGCTTGGAGTATTCTAAGGGGTCCTGACCAATCCTCACCTTGGATTGGCAGGGGTAGGCCTCTTTAAATACCCAGGGTCAGCCCAGCTGGGGAGGAGTTGTCGGGTGGAAGAACTGGAGTGAGAGAGTGTGGAGGCTGTCGGGGCCCACGGGGAGATCCCCAGTCTGAAGGGGTGACCCTTGGCTGGGGCTCGAGTGCATCCAGGTGGAGAGAAGAGATCCTGGAAGGAGAGGCACATGAGAAAGCAAGGAGAGGACAGCAGGAGAGAAAACTGCTAAGGTACTCCAGGGAGGACAACTGGTCGCAACCAGGAGGGCTAGTGATTGGAGCACAGTCGGGAGGATTGGGGAGGCACGCCTGAGAGAACTGGGAGATTGCAGTTTGAAATGGGTGCAGAACCAGAAGAGAGGACTGTGGGAAGGGCAGTGGAAAGAGGTCATTGCAGCCAGGCTGGCTGCCAAGGCCTGAAGAGAGCTATCTGGGTTTGGTAGCTGTGCAGAGGACAGTTAGCACATGAACTATTTCTACACCACAGGGGCCCGAAGTCCCTGTCCACAAAAGGCAGTTCACTGAGGCCTGGCTGAGTTAGTGTCAGGCCTAACCATGCAGTGCTAGCTAGTCTGGATGAGTAACAGTCTGTAGCACGGGAAGTGCTGGTGGAGTAACAGTCTGCAACAAGTGAGGAGTAACGGTATGCTTTAAGTGAAGTGCTGGAGGAGTGAAGAATAAGAGGTCTTAAGCAAGAGTTTGCGCTGGAGAGAAGACTGGAGTGTATATACTGTAAGTGTATATAGAAGTCCCAAGCAAGTTGCACTGAATCTTCCTGGGCATCCCATAATTTCCCATTTCCCATCCAAGTTCAATCCCCTCAATAAAAAAACAAAACAAAAAAAAACAAAGCTTATGGACTGTTCTACGTATCTGAGTGTCTGAGAGATGGATGTTGGACTGGGCAGGGTGACAGGTGAACCACAACATTTAGCAACCCCTACTGGGTCATGTCTTCATATGCATATCCTGTACATGATGGGCCTCTGGGGAAGCTGACAATCACTGTAATGATAGTGGGGATCCTATGGGTCCCACCAACATTCTGTTTGAGCGGCTGCCCCACTGTACACTGACCAATGGAGGTTGCCTCCTTGGCATTGCTGCCATTCGTAGAACATATTGTATCTTATAAATGAATGCAAGACATAGTTTGAATAGATGGTGTGGAAAGGAGGGGCAGTGACATCAAATACTTCACCTTGGCCAAGCACAGTTTCAATGAAACTTACAGATTTAAAATGTTTAAAAATATTTTTGAAATTACATGAACATGTGAAAGCTTATATATGATTTAGGAATTCGGTTTACATGTAGAGTACTTTAACACAAAGCCCTATATCTGTATTTAGTTTTAAAACAGCACTGGCAGTGCAAAGGGGCAGGCCAAGTACAGGTGCCTGTTTTTCAATGGTCTTGATTGTCTGAAGGCATTAAGCAGCAATGATCTTCTCTCTATTTATGTTGAACATTCAGACAGTATAAAGGAATCTAAGAAACTGAAAAGTGGCTATGACCAGACCCTTAAGCGACACATCTATTCACTGGAGTGCTGCCTTAAAAAAGATATAGTCTACCCCATTCATCTAGTCAAGAGCCCTCATGCCCAGGGATGGAATCACTTAATTCACAGTATGCCTCTTACAGGCACAAAGAAAGCAATAAACCCTGACAAACAATGAATGACCATGTCTCACCTCACTACCTCTACTACCTATGTATGTTGGAGAATCTAGAAAACCCATTCACATTCTTCAATATATAATGATAACAAGAAGTGTCAGAAAAGAATACTCACAATCTATGACTTTTTCTTTTTTTCTACTGACCATACACACACAGCAATTTACAGAAAATATCAAACAGTTTTGATTCTCAAAAGCAACCAGATAACAATATAATCACAAACCTGCTCTCCTACTAAAACCATTTGTTTCACCTGACTATTTATTTCCCAGCTGCTGGACAGTATTACCCCCAGATAATTAACATATATTAATATGGGAAGTGGAGTGCTGGTTTATATTAATATATAACCAAACATATAGAGAAGACCTTCACCAACAATCTCTGTAAAACTGTCAGTGATATGATGCATTTAACTATATGATTGGTTTTATAATCAGATGTTGCATTAAAGTGGTCGTAAATCTCAGACTTGAAATATGAACAAACCATATCCCTCTATAGTCTGTAGTTGTCTCTATCCAGGACAGTAAGTGTAATTTCCCTCTGCTGCCTCGTTCCTCTGCTATCAGCATGAATCACTTCTGACAAGTTTTCCTGACACAAAAAGAAAAAAGGAGACAGGGGAGGGCGCTCCAGCACACAGCCTCAGATCTGTTCCTGTTCGCTGTTTGAAGGTGGGTGTGCCCCTTACCTCCAATCAGCTCTCCTCGCTGAGGGCTATCTGCCCCCTGCTTTCTGGAAGCTCAGAAAAGCTGTAGAATTCTGCATTTTGAATGGATGTAGAGCACAGAAGACTGCAGATAAACAGGTACAACCTATGTTGTTTCATCTCTGTGAATCACCTAAGGCCAGTCACTTCAATCGGTATATGTAAGGGTTTACAACCACTTTACGGTGCCTGAAAATAGCATATTACAACTGTACTTCTAAAACCCATTTTCAGTTTGGGTGATTAGAGTAAAAAGTGGATGTCATCCATATACACTAGGCATTCCACGTTTTGCAGGCAGTGCTGGGCTTTGTTATGAGACAGTCCAATATGCTCTGCAACATTATTTCTAAGATTGCTATGAACACACCATGTATGGTAATAGACAAAACAGTTGATTTGCTTTTGCTTTGACAGTTCCCACCAAAACAAGTGTCCTTACTGATTTCCTCTCACTTCTTTTTCTGGTGACTCTAAAATGTTGGATTTCTCATCACTTTCTGTTTCAGTGGTCACCAGGACAAACAGAGAGGGTACAACTATTTAGTCAGTACAAAGACAATAATACAAATGTAGCGCTACCCCCATAGGATCCACTGGTGAATATGGGTATCAGTCTATGCAGCTTGTTTTTGTTGGTTTTATTATGGGGATTGAACTTGGATGGGGATATGGTTATTATGGGATGGCCAGTTGATCAATAAGGAATTCTTTAGGGGCAGAACTATATACATCCAGTATATATATATATATATATACACACACACGTCTCCTCTTCTACCTCCAGCACAAACTTGCTTGTAGAACTACATCTCCCAGGACCAGCCAACACTGACAATTCGATCCAACACAGACTCAGTCAGATCCAGAGCAAATGCCCTTTGCAGGCAGGGACCGCATGCCCCTTTGATAGTATAGAAGAGCCTAGCTTTACTATTCTTGTGGCTACTGATCCGAGTACCGCCTGGCTGCAGCTACCCCTTCCTCTAGCCCTCCTGGGTGCAACACAAACTTAAAGTGTTACTAAACCCACAACGGTAAAATCAGGCTATATATGTGGTAAAGCATGCTTGTTATACTTACTGTGGAACCTAAGGTGTTAATCATTTGCATTGTGTAAAAAGGCTGTTTGATCCTGTCTTCTCTGATCCTCCACCTCTTCCACTGATTCCAAAACATGTCCGGATAAGTCCAAGCCTTTGGAGTCAGGCTACACATGCTCAGTTTGGTGGGTATTACTGGAGAGTTTTTTTTTTTTTCTTGGGAGAGTGCATGTGATCAGCACAGGGCCAATCAACACTGTCCAGACAGAGGGTCAGGGGTCTTGCATCCTGATGGGACAGCTATTGCAGTATAAGAGCTCGCATTTCCATGTTCTGTGGGAAACCAGATATAGTGAATGCAGGGTCCTGGGTTTAGTAACATTTTAACTTGACTTTCAATTCTTCGTTGTCTAAAACTAAAAAAAAAAAAATTCCTATAGATACACTTTAAATGCTTTCTTTTATATATGTATATATGTAATTATATAAAACATCAATTTGTACATGTTAACAAAATTCTTTTTTGAACCATAGATTTTTATTGAGTTTTTACAGTTTACACGTAAAATTTAAAGCCTTGTATACATCACAATACATATACAAAATGTATATCAAATATCAAACTTACAAATGTAAAAATGGCGTTCTTATGTGAGCTACTTATAGTAATACATCACACGTCCTCAACAGGAGGTAAAGCCTGTCACCCCAACTGGGTACACACTGTGATGAGGCTCTGCATAGGTACAGTTAGAGAGTAGCCCTCCTTGGACCTTAATGAGGGTCCCTGGAGTTGAGACGTACAGTAAGTTCGGTATGTGCATTTTGTTACTCGGTAAACAAACATTGAAATTCTCTTAATGCCTAGTAGTACACATATGCTAGTTGAGGAGTGGTTATGAATTCAAAGTGTCTTAAATGAAACTCCTAGTATGACCACACCTATTAATAATTCTTACCACTTGATGACTGAAAGTAAGTAATAAGTTGTTAACAAAAATTTAATTGGCCACATAAAACATCCAAGGAAAAATGTGAGTAGGAAAATATGGAAAAGCCATTGCCCTCTGAAAATGCCAGTTACCTTGATGACTCTGGGCAAACACTTTCTGAGTTACTGACCTAAAACCATTATGCATTAAAGTCAATGTGAAGTCACAGCTACTAACCTCCAATACTTGTTCTGGGTGAGTGATTTAAAAAGCACAGAAGACTATGGATTAAATTAACAGACAGGGAATTTTTATTTTCAGAAAGGAAAGCCAGCAATGGCAGTTTCCGTATTTCCCCAGCACAGATTCCCTTTAAATTTAACATTAACAAATAAGATATTTTAAACATTGGAGATATTCACCACACAAAATACATAGGATATAAACACTAATCATGTCACTCATTTCCATGTATAATTGCCCTGCTGTCATTAATGTCTATGTAAATTGTGGTTTGCAGATGAAGAAGAGTTAAAAAGAAACCTTTATGAAATATTCATTGTGGTTATTTCAGAGAGTTAGATTTTTCAAGGCAACCATGCAGTATGGATTTTTCTAGGCCATAAAGCTTAGAAGGAAAGCTGGCTGACACAATTTCTATGTTTCTACAAGGCAAACTAGAGGGACAGTTATGGAAATGGTGCATAGGTAATTGCACAAAAACACCCTTTAGCTTTATTTCAGTAAGAATCTGTGATTTCCTTTCTAAATTAGAACACGAAAGCGTGTTATTGACACATTTTATAGGTTATGATAAATTTCTGCCATACTTTTGCATACACACGGTCGGATTTTCCGAGTTGGATTCTGTCCTATCGGACAATGTTGTCGGAAATTACGACCGTGTGTAGGCACCATCGGACAGTTTCCATCGGATTGTCCGACGGACAAAGTTCTATCTCCTGCTGGATAGATTTTCCGACAACAAAGTCCGATCACACCAATTCCGATCGTGTGTAGCGTAGTCCGACGGACAAAGTGCTACGCATGCTCAGAAGAAATTCTGTGACGGAAGCGCTCGGTCAGGTAAAACTACCGTTCCTAATCGACACAGCACATTCGTCACGCGGCAATGTTAAAATGTCTTTAATGCAGCGCATTCTCTTTTTCTTTACAATGCAAGAAGAATGACGTGTTTTAGCTGCTCCTATTCACACTCACTTCTCACAAACTTATTTATTTATTCTTTTTCAGGATTTCTTGACTAGATGTTTATTTTTCCTCAGATCGTAAAAGAATGTTTGTTATATTTTTGGGATGATTTGTCTTTTTTTTATTTTGTTTGGAATACATATTTTCAGGATAATTTATTTAGATTTTTGAGGGGGGGTTGTGTGTCTCAACTTAGCAAAACAACATTATTAACATTTGTATTTGTTGCTTAAATTTAGTAGGAGTTTGTTTGTTGTTGGTGCCCCTTGTTAATTGGACTTTATGATTTGTGAAATGTACCTGCCTACTCACAAATAAACTGTCATTGTAGAAAAGTAAAACACAATAGGCAATGTTTTTTTCAAATCAAAAATACCTTTATTTAGGTCTCAGCAACAACCCAAAGAGGAACGCAGCGATGGAGAAACTTGGGGAATTAGCAAAGCCTTGGACACCCACGGCAAACATAATTTTTGAAGCTTCTAAAATTGGTGTCCTGAGGAGTACGTATCTTAAGGGGAGTGCTATCTGGTCCTGAAGTCCAAAACATCCGGAACTGCAGCAGATGCCATCTAGGTCCCCAGGCTCTGGTACTACGAGAGGCTCCATCTTCTCTCAGACCAGACTGAATCCAGGTCGTCACTCTCTTGTCTTCCTTCCACGCTTCCTTGCACGCTGTGGCTGTGGTGCTGGTGGGGTGGCAGAGGAGGAGGAGGAGGAGGCGGAGCAAGGTCACTATCGCAAACATGTGTGAGTGGGGTCATCCCCCCAGCCATACCCTTATTTAGGACCTTGAGGATGACATCCTCACACATGTTGCGTTGCCCCACCTCCATAGCCATCATTTTAGTGGCAACCACGGAGCCAAAGGTCTCCTCGTAGGTGGGTGTGGCATGTAGGGAGGCTGAAGCCTCTCTGATCAGCCGGAGCCTCACCCCCCCTTCTCGCCCTTTTGTAGGGAAGGCGGAGGGGAGGGACTTGGGAGACAGTCAGGCTCCTAGGCCTACCCCCCTCTTGGCTGCCACTACCCACCTCTTGGCTGCCACTAACCCCTTCCTCCTCCTGACTGCCACATTCCACAGCCACCTCCTGGCTGAGGTCTTCCTGTGTATGAAAAAGGGACATAGTTTGAGTTATTTGGTCATCAAACACACACAATTTTCATCTAGTGACTGTTGCTAAATGTTTACAAATCGAAAACCATACAATTCTCAGCCCTGCAGTTTAGATTCTTGCCCCAAATGTCTCCAACACTACTGTCCGTTGATATGTCAAAACACGTTAGGAACTAAGCAATTGGGGATCCTGAATTAACTGAACATCATTTAGTTTTCACAAAATTGGTTCCAAAACTACTATACCTGGCTCAAGCTGGGCTCCTCCACATCTTCCAGACTGGAAGGCCCAGGTTGCTCCTCGGAAGCCTCATCAGGGGTGGCCTGCGCGGAAGGAAGCGTGGAAGGAGGAGTCGAGAGTGACTCCGTGACATCAGCCTGGTCTTTGAGAAAATGGAGCCTGTCATAGTACCAGAGCTTGGGGACATAGACCTGATCTGCTGCAGCTCCAGATGCTTGGGACTTCAGGACCTTCTTGCGCTCCCTGAAATACGCACTCCTCAGGCTGCCAATTTTGAGTCTTAACTTACGAACGGTTGCCGTGGGCATCCTTGGCTTTACAAATTCCACAAGTTTCAGCATGGCTGCGTACCTCTTTGGTTTGTTGCCGTAATCGGGGTGTTTAGCCTGCCATAATAGGGTCATTTCCCTGTACTTATCAAGGAAGAGGGGGAGAAAACTCACATTGTTGAATCCGTGCATAATCTCTGCAAGACACAACACCACACAAAACACTATAAATAATGTCAGGCTAAACTCTCCTAATCTTCTCCATAAATAAGCCTCAAGGTCTAATCAGTCTAGGCTAGTTATGTACCAACTTCAAATTGTACCTTCGTTCTAGCGATCGTCTCGTGCGTGAGCTTTCTCTCCCCTCGTCTCACAGATCGTGGCTACGACACAGGCGTGTGACGTTTTATATACAGTGCGCATGCGTCAAACTCCGCCCGCCCCTGACGATCTTTCTCGTCTATTCCCCACCCCTTCTCTTTACGGCGCAGTGGGGAGAGCACATGGCGGGGACACAGCAGGTGCGCCCCAAATATTACACCAACGAGGAGGAGGACGAGGAAAGGCCGGAGGCAGAAACGTCCCGATCCCGGAGCCTGAAATTCAAGGCCTCCAATATGTCTTTTGGAGAAATGTTGGAGATGGTGGACATATTAAAGAGGAGCGACTATGATGGGAAGTATGGGCCTTACCTCAACCCCAATGTCCGAAAGGCCAAGATCATGTCTAAAGTTGTGAGGAGGCTGTACAATCATTTTTGGGTACAACGATCCAAGGAGCAACTGAGGAAACGCTGGTCAGACCTGAAACTGAGGGAGCCCGATCAGTACAGAAAGATCAAGCGAGTTCTTCAAAAAAAAGTAAGTAGTTGTGTTTTGTGTTTGATTTTTTGCTTGCATACTGCTCCATGTGTTTGTATTTTTTCAATGTTGTACATTAGAAAATGGCCACTTTCATGTTCGTCTGTGCATTCGATCGTACTCAACCTCGATCTTTCTGCCAGTGTCATGTTCGTGTGTGTCCATTCGATCGTACTCAACCTCGATCGTTCGGCCACTTATAATACGATGTTTGGTGAAGTTTTTAGTGAAAGGAAGTTTGTTCTCAATAGAGATGTCATCAAGAATGTCAAGCTAATTTATTCAATGTAAAGGAGAGGTCACTCAGTAGCTGTTTACCCATCTGGACTCTAGAGCACTAGTGCTGGGACACCCAAACCCCCTTTTTATTATGCTTTTCCACACATGTGCTCCAGTGGATACTAGAGGGGTGTCTCCATCAGACAAACTTCTACCAAAAAGCTAGTAAGTTTAGCACCTTTACAAAGTGACTACATTCATGTTGTTGTCATTTGTAACTGGCCAACCAAAAATATTGTCCCTCACTTTCAAGCAATGTTTGACATTTCCTATTTCTGCCCTCAATAGATTGTGGTGCTAAATCTTCCTTTTGTACATTCTCATAGGGGAGCGAAAACTCGGGACGTCTGAGGAAACCAGAAAACCCACACCTCCCAAAGAAGGGGAAAGACCAGAAGCAGAGGAGGAGGAGGAGGAAGGAGAGATCATAGAAGTTGGAGAACTTGTCACCACAACAGGTGAGTGTGGGAGAACACAGCTACTGGTAAGCTAATCAATGTATGCCTGCCTCATTTCCAAGAGACATTTTTTTATTTTTTTTTTTTTTTTTTAGGTGACGTGGATGTTGTGGAAGAAGAATCGCACTTTACCACTGAAAGTGCACACGTACTCATCGGGGAGATAATGGTCTGCAATCGAGATCTAGATGAGATAAAGCAAAACATCAATGATGTTCAACAAAAATTGAAGAACATCATTGATGTTTTAGGGAAAATCTGAAAACGCACCAAGTAATTAATAACACACATTTGTGGCTGTTTGTGACAACATTTGCAACTTAAGAACTGTGTGAAATTTGGAACATGCACACATTGTGTCCACATGTGCTAGCTCCCATCATGGTGGATGAATGACAACGTTTTTTTGGGGGTGCAACCACTTTACTAACTACTAAAGTGGGTGTGGTGAAGGGGTTGCACCCCCAAAACACGTCCATTGATCCCCATGATGGGAAATGGCACTTTTGAACATTCTACGCATGTGTTTTACCATCTAATGTCCATTTTCAGACCCAAATTGTGTGCATGTTCTAAATTTCCAGTTTCCAGGGGTGACACCCCATGTGATGAAGGCAAGATCAAACACACTTTGAACATATAGTCATGTCTGATCTTGTCTTCACTTTAGAAAGTTGAACTTTGCAAGTTCCTATGTTCTGTTTTGCTCCATGCCTGGTTTTAACAAATGCGGAATGTTAGTAAACAATGTTCGAAAGAACCAAGATCTTGTCAGTTTTGCCCAGAAGTTTGGAAACGCACTTGTGAATGTGTTGCAAGTAAACTTTTTTAATTTTCTAAATGTGTGGCTTCCTTATTTAAAAACACAAAAGCATTATGTATGTCAAATGTAAAGGATTTGGGGGGCAATGGGTGTTATTTACTAAAGGCAATTCCAGTTTGCACTGCAAGTGTATTTTCCAGGGCACTTTTGCAGTGCACTTGTAGTGCATAGTGGATTTGACTTATGTAAATGACACCCACAGTGCTTTGTACGAAAACACGTAGCACACCATTTTTGGGAATACACACATGTCTGACATGGTGATGAAAAGGAGTATTTTGGGTGTCAGTTATGCACTACAAACCTTCTCTAGACAAAAGATTAGGTATCACACACACAACATGAGAAGATTCTTTTTGGGAAGAAGAGACTGTTACCTCCTTTTGCCCAGAAAGTGCATTCCCACTGTTGAAGCTAAAGGGCAAAAATTTCTAGCTCAAATAAGCAATAATACGGAAATGACAAGAAATCATAGGTTTGTTTAAAAAATATATTTATTTAAAAATGCCTCTCACACATCGTCAGGCAGAGCAATGGCCCCCCTACCCACAAAGTACTCCATATATTGCTCGCGGACCTCGCGGGCATTTAGAGGGGGCAAGCCTGGACGTGCCGCTTGAAGGGCTGTGAGGTCGGCATTGGAAGGGCCCTCCACATCTGGGCCAACGGGCACCACATAGTTGCTGTTGTGTCTTTTCAAAAAGTTGTGCAATATGCAACAGGCAAGAACTATGTGGTTCAGTTTGTATTCCGCCAAGTTAATAGCCGTCAAAAACAGGCGGAAGCGGCTGGCCAGGATCCCGAAGGTGTTCTCCACCACTCTGCGGGCTCTCGACAGCCTGTAATTGAAGACCCTCTGGTCTGGGGTGAGGGTCCTCATCGGGAAGGGCCTCATCAGATGGGGAGTCAGCGCAAACGCTTCATCTGCGACAAAGACGAAGGGGAGTCCTTCAGCATTCTCCTCTGGAGGTGGCAAGCACAGACTGCCACTTTGGAGACGCCAGTAGAACTCCGTGTGCGCAATGGCACCACCATCCGAGATCCGGCCGTTCATCCCCACGTCCACATACAAAAAATCGTATGTCGCCGACACCACCGCCAACATCACTACACTATTAAACCCCTTATAATTATAATAGTAGGACCCCGAGTTGGGGGGTGGGACGATGCGGACGTGTTTCCCATCAATTGCACCTCCGCAGTTAGGAAAGTCCCAACGGCTGGCAAAGTGGGAGGCCACAGTCTGCCATTCCTGTGGCGTGGAAGGGAACTGTGGAGTGAAACAAGAAAAAAATAATTAGTCACTTTGCACATAAACATTGCAAGCAGATTAGACACTAAACATCTTGGAACAAGATCAGACTTTTACATTTTAAGATGGAAAGTATTTGCACCGAAAAGTAGAGGGTCCCCCTAGCAGATTACTCACCCCCCATCAATCCCCCCACTTCGGATGGGCCATTGACAATAACTGGGGGGGGGGGGGGGGGGGGGGTGTTTGGACAGGTAACCCTCTGCACTTCATTGATTGCCAAATGGCTCAATAATGTGTGCTAGTTTGGCCAGACCCTCCTTACTTAACACTATTGGCAGCCCACAGGAAAGATAAAAGAACATTCCAAATCCCCCCCCCCCCCCCCCCCCAAAAAAAAGGGAAGCACATTTTGACATTCTGCAATTACCTAGCAAGCTAATAGGAGGGAAATAAACCAAAAAAAAGAGCAAATGGAAAGTATGGAGCCAGCCCCTTGCACTACATGCTTTGCTGAATTCATCCCTAAAGATGCCCACTATAAAGAGGTAGGTATATAGTGTGTATTGACCTTGGGAAAGCCAGCAGATAGAGGATTGTTAGCATCTGACAGAGCAGTTGGGGGAGGGGGTTCCTAATGAGTTTGGCCCCCCCCCCCCCAAAAAAAAAAAAAATGGGGACAAAATGGGGCTCGGCATGAAGTAAAACACACAGCAAACATTAGTGCATATTTTAGGGGGTGTTTGGGGGAAAACAATACTATGCAGCAGAAAAAATACATTGCTTAAGTGACTAGGCCATAGGTGTCTATTGGGCCAGAAGAGCATGCTGGGGAGGTAAGTGAAGGGAAAAATGCATGAAGGAGAAAAGGGGCACAGCATATTAGAGCATATTGCAATCATGGTAATTAGGGAAGGAGGTCAAAAATACAAGACATTAGCAAACAGAGCATACATAGAAGGGAATAGTAAAGTAGAAATGTTACCTTAATATAGTCCTCCTGCAGGACCTGGATGATGGCAGAACAGGTCTCTGGAATAATGATTCCCAGGGCCTGGGGAGAGATACCTGAGGAGAACTTCAAATCCTGAAGGCTTCTCCCTGTCGCCAAGTACCTCAACGTAGCAACAAGCCTCTGCTCCGGAGTGATGGCTTGTCTCATGCAGGTATCCTGCCGGCTGATAAAAGGGGTCAGCAAAGCCAAAAGACGGTGAAAAACGGGGTCCGTCATCCGGAGAAAGTTCCTGAAATCATCAGGATTATTCTCCCGGATCTCACGAAGCAAAGGCATGTGCGAGAACTGATCACGCTGAAGCAACCAATTCTTGGTCCACATACTCCTCGTCACTCTGTTCATGGACGGGTCTTGGCTCAAAGCTAAAAGCCCGACACCAATTCCGCGTACAGCACGAACTCGGCGACGAGTACGTACGGGAAACATCGCTCACAAACGGTCGGCTGGTCAGAACGGACAAACAGAAAGCACCGATAAACAGCAAGGCCTGAAAGAACGAAATGAATACCAGAAACGAGCAGACAATAAGCAGTGAAAATCAAAGCGTCCTATATCAAGATATAGGCCGCAATGACCAACAAATGCGAACTGACTACACGCACTAATAAACAGATACGCACGACAAGCACAAACTGAAGAGCAGTAACGATCTGAGTCACAAAACTGAGAAGCGCGAATCGTAAGTCACCAAACTTCAACTAACTCGCGATAAACACGGGATCAGCAGAAGGAGCCCAACGGGTGCAGGACATGGTGCTGAACTTCCCTTTTCTAGTCTCGTGGAAGACGACTTACGTCACGACATTCTTGCAGACCGGAAATTCCGACAACGTTGTCCGACCGTGTGTACGCAACACCAACATCGGACAAAGTCCGACGGACATGATCCGACGGAACTGGTCCTCGGAAAATCCGACCGTGTGTATGGGGCACATTGAAAAACGTGGGGTGCTTTTGGTGCAGTGCAATTAAAAAAAAAAAAAAAAGGTTGGGGACTTCTTTCCCTGCATTTTTGTGGGTAGGGAAGCCCATTGAAATGAATGGGCTGCTCTACACGCAGCACACAGTCACACAGATGTGAACCAAGGGCTTGTTCACATGTCAGGTTTAAAGGGGCAGCAAAATCACGTGGTTAAGCTGTTTTACCACCCCCAACTTCTCCCCCTTTAGCTGCAGAGGGAGAAGATGGGGGTGTACATATGCTGTGGCTGCAGCTGGAGGTATACCCAGGCTGAATGGGGCGGCACAGCAACTACCCCGCAACTGTGTGCATTTCACAGTTGCGGTATAGTGATGCTGGATTTTACGGGCTTAAAACAGGTGGTGAGGAGGCAACATAATGCCTCTTTACCGCCTGCCAAATGCCTATGAAAAGCGATCTGTGCATGGATTGCTTTTCAGAGGAGCAGCAGTCCTGGCTAATATCACAAACAAGCCCTACAAAAGCAGTTCTGATGGCACAGGAATGGGGGGGGGGGCAGATTAAAAGACACATGCACACATACATACACACAGACACATGCACACACACACATACAGACAAATGCATACACACACACATACAGACACATGCATATGCATACATACAGACACATGCATACACATACATACAGACATACATACAGACACATCCACACACATGCATACACATACATACAGACATACAAACACACACACACACACACACACACATGCACAGACACACACAGACACATGAATAAAGCCATATAAAAACAAATCTAGCTTCTAGCATAGTACTGTACCTTTCCAGCTTCCTCATTCAGCCGGGTACTGCACTGTAGGGGGAAGCAGCGAGCACAGCACACTCCCCTGCACTTTACTTTCACTTTTAAGCCTGACGGAGCTTCTCACAGTGCCGATGTTCGGCAGGGGATCGGGCTCATCTGACAGCCCTGATCCCGCAGCACACTGGTTGTGAGAGGCTGGTTTGGATAACCAGGCGGGCCGTTCAAAACCGGACCGCGGGCCACGATTGGCCCGCGGGCCGGACTTTGGACATGCCTGATATATATAATTCTTGTATTTTGTATTTTTGTGTTTTATTGTTTATTATTTTTCTTTTTCGTTTTTTTTATGGTTTGTTCATTTGAATATGTATTGTAATATGGCCTATCTGGAGATAAATGCAGCTTAAAGTTTGGTTGTTTTCCCCCTTTTATTTTTCTTTACTTCCTTAGACCACCTTCTTCTCTTACCCGGGGTTACAAGCCCATTTTTATCACGCAGCCTTCGTGTTGTCAGTCTGGTGATTTCACCTAGAGTGTCCCCCGATGTTCTGCGTTCCACGTCCCCTTCTGCTTCCACCCCTGGAGATAGATGGGCTTGGCATCATCTACAACCTCCGTTCCCATAGAAACTGTTCCCGAATCGATGACCCGTGACGTAGCTGCGTGCCGCGCACGTTCTCTGCGCGTGCGCAAGGGTGTGGGATTCGCACATGTGCATTGTGGTCCGGGGTCCATTGAGGCTGGATTTGGGGTTGGCCCCCACCTGGCTTGCTGTACACTTAGAAGTTTCCTATATTTGATTTTACCTATGAGTTAATTATACTATTATACCTATGTGAAAGCTTTCGGATAAATTTTACACCAATGTAAGTTTATAGCATTAAAATGGTTGTAAAGGTTTGTTTTAAAAAAACTTCATACTTACCACCTCTGTGCAGTTGGTTTTGCACAGAGTGGCCCCAATCCTCCTCTTCTGGGGTCCCTCCACGGTGCTTCTGGCTTCTCCTCTTCTTGAGTGCCCCATCAGAGATGCGCTCTCCCTCGTGGACACCTGTTCGGGCACGCTCCCGTGTCCTGCTGCTGCGTCCGTAGACACAGACAGCAGGACTCGGCTCTGCCCCCTGCGCCCGCATCATTGGATTTAATTGACAGCAGCGGGAGCCAATGGCTGCACTGCTATCAATCTATCCAATCAGGACATGAGACACCGGCCGGAGCTGGTGTGCTCGTTCCCGTGGTGGGAATTACGGGGCTCAGGTAAGTATAAGGGGGGCTCTTTTGCAGCAAAGGGGGTTTTTCACCTTAATGCATAGAATGCATTAAGGTTAAAAACGGCGGGGGTTTACAACCCCTTTAAGTCTGATGGGGTTTTCTTCCTTTTTTTTTTCTCCCTTTTTTATATATGTTTTTTATCTCCAGATATCCTTCTGTGCTACTCCTAAGGAAGCAAATTTCTTATCTCGCAAAACATGTAGAGAACCCAAGCACAGACCATCTTGGTTGATGGAGAATATCAGCTTAGTTGATATATGTTAAAGCCAGGTTTTTCAAACTTGAGGGTTTGTAATACCATTTGATGATGCTTTTTTACTGTTGGTATACATGATGTGTGTTTTATAATATAATATATGTATTTTTTCTTGTAATAAATGTTCTTAGATTTTCTACTTTGGTGTTGTGACTTGTTAAAGTCCCATGGGCTATAGATAGTTGTGGTGTATTACAAACATTTTTTAACTTTTATTTTATCCCCTAGGACACTGGTTCTCAACCTTTCTAGTGCCGTGACCCCTTAATAAAATTTCCGAAGTTGTGGGGACCCCAACAGTAAAATTATTTTCGTAGTGTGGGTTGTCAGCACCCAAGGCAAGAAAAGTAATTTGTACCACCAACCCTTCCACTCGTACACTATTAAAACCCCTTATGGTACATTTTAGAATGTAGTGCTCCTTTATTTCCCTTTTATCTCTCTCTATCCTAATTTCTTGTTTTTTTTTTTCCCTCATCCCTTTCTCTAGCCGTTTTTCTTGTTCTTTCTCTCCCTTTTTCTTTGTTCCTCCCCCTCTTTTCCTCTTCCTTTGTTCCTCCCTCTCTATATTTATCCCTTCTCTTACTCCTTGGTGGGGGGAATGGGATGAGTAGCAGTGCTGGGGGGAGTTCTGATCAGCCAACTTAGGTGCTCTTGATCAAGGTCATCTGCTGATCTGAGAACTGCAGTGGGGACCTTAAATGGCAACTATACCACAGGTAGTAAAACAACAAAATCCTGCGAGCCTTAAAGAACCCCCTACCAACCTGCCACTATCAAGCTGCAAACGTTAAACACGTCTCATACGTTCGTGCACATTAAACACAAAATTAAATATACGCTGCGCTGGAATGGCTATGCACTAGATAATCTGTATCTTAAGCTATAGTTATAGATCCACAAGAATATAACAATATGCATAAAATAGTAAACATACAACTGGTGTAAAGTGCAAGTGCAAAATATAGCAAAAACAAATAATGTGCACAAAATCTGTAAACGCACAACTAAAACGCATAGATAAATATAAAGTGCACAAGTGCCAAAAAAAACTCTGTGAGGTTATATGGACCCTTTAGACTTACAGGGTGCCATGCACAATAACACACCAAAAAATAAAATAAAATATCAATAATAAGTGCTAAATGCATACATATGTGATAGCAAACATGTATAAAAGATTTATAAAAAAATGCAAGTGCATAAACCACACAAGTGTCTCCATATTATTAAAAAAACAGTTCTTTGTGGCAGCCTGTCCTAGGCTGTGATAAGAACCACAAAATGTTGATTGATGTGAGACTAGATGCAGGTGATGTGATTTCCGGTGATCATACTATTGACATGCTTGTTACATCCAACCGTGGCTCTAAATCATGCATAGGTGAAATCCGGGAACCCCTTATGGTAATAAGCTTACCTCAGAGCGTGTGACCAGCTTTTACACTGAGTCAAAGCACGCATATGAACCACTATAGGGTTCTCAGCTGTTTCACTGCATCAGTAGTATCCTCAGTGCAATGATCTCAGAGGCACATGAAAAAAGAAAAAGACTAATAGTGCAATACCGTTTTACAAAATTTAATAGACAAGTTAAAAAACATTCCCCCGCCGGGGTACTCACATGTATAAGGTGCGTCAGTGCACCGTACTTCATAAGACTCAATAAAATACTGTAAACAGTATGGGTATGGCTTGTATCCCCTCCAGGCAGGTGTACTGTCTCTCGCTCCGTCCTGGCCCCTCCCCTACGCGTGTCGATACTCAAGGTGTGGCGTATCTTCCTCAGGGGGTTTGTGATTGGACGGCCGATCTGTCAATTATATACAGTGTCTGCGGCCATTTTGGTGTAGACCGCAGACACTCTAGTGTCAAACTATATATTTTCTATGGAGCGCTCAATGATAAATGCATTGTCAGAAGACACATGCTGCAGACTAATCCTCAAATATTATCAGTCATCCTTGGTCTGTCCTGCAGTATTAAGCAATCTATATGATTGCAGCCCACTATCAGCGCACCTTAAAAAGACTGGATGAAACTGCATTTCATTTACTGTTATTAACAAAATATATGCTACCCAGGACTTAGAGGATCCACAAGCCATACCAAAACATATTAATAATAACATTCTCTATGTATTCACAGAAGCCTAACGAACCACCTCTCTGCAGTGCATTCATATATATGTACACATAGTGCCACTCAACAACAACCTGATGATCACAACCCCTATTGGGTCCAATATCATCAAAACGGTACCGATAACGCAATCGGATCTTATCATGTATGGTGACAATTTTAACAATCAATAACAATCACCCTCATTTTTAAAATTCTAATATAATACCCTCTTATAACAATAGGTCAATATGCAACATAGAGCAGAAACCCCTATTGGGTCCAATATTGTCAAAACAGTACCGATAATGCAATCGGATCTTATCATGTATGGTAACAATTTTAAAGATAAATAACAATCCCCCTCATTTTTTTTAAAAAATCTAGTATAATTCCCTCTTATACCAATAAGCCAATATGCAGCATGGAGCAGAAACCCCTATTGGGTCCAATATCGTCAAAACGGTACCGATAATGCAATCGGATCTTATCATGTATGGTAGCAATTTTAACAATCAATACCAATCCCCCTCATTTTTTTTAAATTCTAGTATAATACCCTCGTATACCAATAAGCCAATATGCAACATAGAACAGAAACCCCTATTGGGTCCAATATCGTCAAAACGGTACCAATAATGCAATCGGATCTTATCATGTATGGTAGCAATTTTAACAATCCCCCTCATTTTATTTTTTTTTTTTAAACTATTATAATACCCTCTTATAACAATAAATCAATATTCAGCATAGAGCAGAAACATCCTCCATATATAATAAAACATTCCAAAATATATAAACATCCTCAATATATAATTAAATCTATCTTAATTCAGTTCTGATAAGGCTGAGCGATGTTTTATTGTTATGAATGAAGGATCAGCATTGTCTGGGCCAACGCCATCTATGATACAGCATAAAAGTAAGAGATCACTCAACGCTGAGGGGCTATTTAATCCATCTGCGGGGGTGGTTTATTTACAAGTGTTTTTAAAGGTAGCCCTGGCCTCTGGAAGACCCTTGCTGACAAAATCCAGCATCTCCTTGTTGACAGCTAGGGGTATGCAAGTCGCATATGAGGAGACGATCAGCGGCTACTGTAGATTCGATGTCCGCCAGGACATGCCGATGATCCTGCAGAGACACAGAACAGCGGTATTCTGATGTAATCAAGGCAGATCACCGTTCTGACAGGAGGTAAGGCATGGATCTTGTGTCTCTGCAAAGCAGGGACTAGGAGCCATGTCTTCCTCTAGTAAAAGCAACTCCCTCACTGTAGTAAAACACAGGCTAGGCACACAGTTAACCCTTTGATCGCCACTGATGTTAACCCCTTCCCAGCCTGTGTCATTAGTAAAGTGACAGTGCATATTTTTTTTAGCACTGATCACTGTGTTAGTGTTACTGGTCCCCAAAAAGTGTCAAAAGTTTTAGTAAGTGTCTGAATGTCCACCGCAATATCACAGTCCCGCTATAAGTCACTAATTACTAGTAAAAAAAATAAAATAAATACAAATAAATACAAATATCCCATAGTTTGTAGACACTATAACTTTTGCGCAAACCAATCAACATACGCTTATTGGTATTTTTTCACCAAAAATATGTATCAGAATACATATTGTCCTCAATTTATAAAGAAATTTTACTTTTTCAATTTTTATTGGATGTTTTATAGCAGAAAGTAAAAAATATTGTTTTTGTTTCCAAAATTGTTGTTTTTTTGTTCATAGCGCAAAACAACCCCACAAAAAATGCAGATGTGATCAAAGGCCTTTGAGAATGTCTGACGACGAAACGCGTAAGGCGCGCTGACGTCACTTCCAGTGCGGGAACTAGAGGCTTGGTACGCAGCTGTAGCGCAAGCTGCAAACCGGCCCTAATTTCTTTTTTGTCAACCTACAATTGTGTGTGGTGGAACCAGGAGTATCCTGCGAGATACCCTGACTTTTATATTTGTTTTTATTCTTTATTTTAATAAACACTGCCACCTGGTATCACACATGGGATCTCCCTTTTTCTTTTTTCCGTGAGGCTTATCCCCCATACCATCTGGGGATCGCTGGATGCTATCCCCTTTCATCTGCTGAGGCTCTTTAATACCATGCAAGGGCAGTTTGGGAGAACCCATTGGAGGGAGCAATCGGTCAGGACATCTTCCAGTGTGGGACCAGAGGAGCACCCGATATTGACACCTGTAAAGCTGTTTACCCCTGCAGGGGTACATAAATCTGGTGAGTGAGGGAGCCAGAGGGGGCAGCACCAAAGTCACCATCACTGCTGGAGCACAAAAGTCACCGTTTAAATTACTGCTGCAAGATTACTTTACACAGCGTTATTTATACTTTGTTTTTTTTGGAACTGGACTTATATATTCACCTGGGGCCGACTTTCTGGGCCATATTTATTTAGACTTTTTTCATATGATTTATACATTTTTCACTGGGACTTTTATTGGTTTGACACCGTCACATTTTTGTGTATCTATACTATAGATGCCACTTTTTAGAGTGGTATCTCTCATTTATATCACACACCTACACTAGGCTGTTATGGTATCAACCTATTGATATAAGGTGTATATTATTATTATTTTTGATCACTTTTTTGGGCACGAAGGGCGGGCAGAGGATCTAGCCTACTTGGATAGCCATTATCTCACTTCCCCCCGTGCTTTATATTGTTATTATATATTTATTTGCATTTTCTTTTATATTGCATTTCTATATCACACATCTATTTACACTCACTGTCCAGTGTTTATTGGAGATTGGGGAGCCAGGGGTGGATACCTCTATATCAAGGGATTGCCCCCCCCCCTACCCATTTTACCATAGTTTATTATACACTGCTTAGGACGGGAGAATACGGTGGTGTCGCCAGCCATATAGGTGTACACTTCTACTCTCCTCTCTTTATTAACCCTTTAGCACCGTACACTTGGCTCTATAGGTAGTGCCAATTTTTCCATATCCTGCACTTATTATCTATTGGCTGTAATGCCATTGCACATATTACCTGAATATATTAACAACATTAAAGAATAATAAAAAAAAAGCCCTTTTCTTAATTTCTTTTTTCTTTTAACAGCTTAGTAGATGCCCCCTACTTATTCTTATGTGATAGTGCTAAAGAGCAATACATGTTTAAACTTTCATGTGCTATTATTAAGGCCCCTTTCACACTTGTGCGACTTGGGACTGCAAAGTCGCATGACTCGTCATACCCCATGATTTCCAATGAGTACTGTTCATATCTGTGCGGCTTCAAGTCGCAGCTACTTCAAAGTAGTCCCTGCACTATTTTGGTCCGACTTTGATGCAACTTGAGGTCCATAGACCTCAAGATTACACAGGCATTGCTTCAAGTTGCATCAAAGTCACGGCAAAGTGGCGCAACTTTCAGGTCATACAAGTGTGAAAGGGGCCTAAAAACTGTGGATGGAAATGTGTTGCTGATTTTGAAAAGGCCAGCAGAGGGCACCAAAGGGATAGTTTGAATGAGTTTAATGTGTGGCGCTGCATAGGAAAGGGAAAGGATTTATGGGAGCCTGCTTCTCTCAGCCAATACAGCTTTCCTATATACCCAGGGGGCTGGGGCTTTAACCGGTTCCTGCACAGCGAGGGACACGATGCGCGTGGCTGGCAGACGCGATCGCCACCGGCCACAAATCCCTGTCCTGTCAGAGGAGAGAAGACAGATCATGTGTTCCTACAAAGTAGGGACAGCGATCTGTCATCTCTCCTAGTTAGTTCCATCCCCATACAGTTAGAACACAGTGAGGGAACACACAGTTAACCCCTTGATCGCCCCCTAGTGTTAACACCTTCCCTGCCAGTGACATTTATACAGTAATCAATGCATATTTATAGCACTGATTGCTCTATAAGTGTCAATGGTCCCCAAAATGTGTCAAAAGTCTCCGATCTATCCGTCGCAATGTCGCAATACTGCTAAAAATTGCAGATCACCGCCATTACTAGTAAAAAAAAATAAAAAACATAAAAACGCCATAAAAATGCCATAAATCTTTCCCATAGCTTGTAGACGCTATAACTTGTGCGCAAACCAATCAATATACGCTTATTGCAATTTTTTTTTACCAAAAATATGTAGAAGAATACATATTGGTCTAAACTGATAAAGATATTTTTTTATTTTTATTTGGGGGATATTTATTATAGCAAAAAGTAAAAAAAAATATATATATTTTTTTAATTGTCATGCTTTTTTGTTTATAGCGCAAAAAAAATGCAGAGGTGATCAAATACCACCAAAAGAAATCTCTATTTGTTGGGAAAAAAGGATGCAAATTTTGTTTGGGTACAGCATTGCATGACCGCGCAATTGTCAGTTTAAGCGACGCAGTGCCAAATTTTAAAAAGTGCTCTGGTCAGGAAAAGGGGGTAAAATCTTCCGGGGCTGAAGTGGTTAAAAGACAGGTGGAGATCCGAAGAAAGCGGAAGTGGTAAACAACCCTCCCTCACATTTTCATTCCGTTTTTGTTCGTTGACGAAAACAGGAACTGATTTTTGTTTAGTTTTCGTCACTGAAAATATGCAGCTGATGAAATCTATGAAAATATTTCCGTCCATGAAAATAACACTGCTTCTTTCTCTTGTGTCTTTAGACATCCTGCACAATTGCTGTAGCAGGAATATAGAAGTAAGGTTGAGAAAATGCTATTGTAATTTCTATTCATCTGCTTATTCCGTGACTTCAACTTGGCTTTAAAGTTTAAACTCCATTAAGTTAGTTACTAATCTTAAAGGTTCTGTTTTACAGAATATAATGGTGCTAACTAATTAACCAAATTACTAACTAACTATCTAAATACCTTTAACATAGCATAATTTGTTTTTCTTTCACAAGAAATGTTTTCTCAATTGTAAGCCAGTTATAGCATTGTCATCTACTGCCTTTACTTTTACTTTTATTTATAACATTAAAAACGGCAGGATCTTGAGTACTACTTCCTCAATGTGCATAATGTCTGTTCTCATTCAATATCATTTATACAGCTTTATCGAGGTAGCAGAGGCTCTTCATGTGGTCCTCGAGCGCTATTAATTTCTCTATGATGTAATGCTCTGTGCTATAAATACTTATTTTTTTTTTATTATTCTATTAGATGTTTTAATCACTGTAAATTCAAAAAGTTTGAGACCACTTTGACAATCCTTTAAATCTATTATCAGAATGTGAAAGAGCCTTATGTGAGCCTAAAGTAGCTTGTGACAATGTGTTTCTTTGTGGATTGAAATCACAATGCTTCATCCATCAACACTGGCTGCATTTTGAATTAGATTGCAGGGCAGATGCTTGAGAGTAATGAAACCAAAAAAAAAAAAGAAAAAAAATGATTTGTGTGGACGCTGGAGAGTTGATGCCATCCTTGATGTGCTGTAAGTGGACTCTTGGAAGCACTGTATTTAACTTTCAAAAAAGATAATGCATCATGTCATTTTTAAAACCAAAGCCATTATGTAAATCAGCAGGAATTTCACATAAAAAAATAATGAGATTTTGGAGTTTTTACCTTTAAACTACATATCCATACTGAAAAATACTGAACATGGAATCTAGTATATTTAACAGTGGTATCAGTAGAACAGTCTGAATGACTAAATTGGAGAGAAAGCACTTTTGACAAGATAAAAATGTATATGTATATGTAACGTGTATCTTCTGGATATGTTTACATATACAGCCTGGATGTGAAATTCCACGGCCTTAAAGTTCCTTTATTCATCTCATACTCTTGCTTGCACCATTATTACTTTTTGATAAATTGCTACATCTGTCTATGGATTAACAGTCGACAGCAGGAATTCTGAACTGGGGGTTTATGGCTGTTCTCAGGGGTTCTGGCAACCAATGCAATGGATTTTTATCCATCCAACAGTAGCTTTACTGTCTTCTGCAAGCTACCACTAACCCCAGTACTAAGTACCTTTAGGGGGGGATTGGTATCTGTCACAGCGGACAGCTAGGAATGTAATCAGGGCACTGATTACAATAGTGCAATATACTGTCACAAATCAGTGCCCACCATTGCCCACCAATGCCAGCTATCAGTGCCACCAATGGCAGCAATCAGTGCCCACCATTTCCTACCAGTGCCACCAATCAGTGCCTATTAGCGATGCCAGTCAGTGCTGGCAATCATTACTGCCCATCACTGCTGTCAATCAATGCCCATCAGTGTCGCCCATCAGTGCAACCCATTAATACCCATCAGTGCTCATCAGTACCACCTATCCGTGCCCATCAGTGCCACCTAACAGTGCCACATATCAGTGCCACATATCAGTGCCACCTATCAGTGCCCATAAGTGCGGCATATTAGTGCCTCCTCATCAGTTCCACCTACTCAGTGCCCATAAGTGCCGCCTCATCAGTGCCCATAAGTGTCACCTCATCAATTCCCACCAGTTCAGCCTATCAGTGCCCATCAGTGCCGCCTCATCAGCGCACATGAGTGAAGGAGAAAAATTACTTAGTTTCAAAATTTACTGACAGAAAAAAAGTAAAAATCTAAATTTTTGGTCTTTTTTTTTGTAAAAAATAAAAAACCCAGGAGTGATTAAATACCACCAAAAGAAAGCTCTATTTGTGTGAAGAAAATGATAAAAAAAAAAATTGTCATTCATAGTGCAACAGCGCTGAAAGCTGAAAAATGGCCTGGGAAGGGGGTGTAGGTGCCTGGTAGGCAAGTGGTTAAAAACGTGTCAGCATAAATATACCTTGTTGCAGGGGAATATATAATAATTGGACCCTGGTTTTTCACAGGGCCACTTACCACTCCCGCCACAGGACAATAGCCTAAGCCAGAGGTCCAGCCTTCACTCATTGCGGCGGGTTCTGTCACATGGACCTTCAAGGACTGGGTACCCCTTTGGCATGAGGGTCCACTCCCTTGGACCTGTACAGCACCCTGCAGGAATGCCTTAGCACTGTGATGTCCTGGATTGATGTCCAGGATTCCACTACGCAGGGTCCAGCACCCGAAGGTTGCATTACAGGTAAAACCATTGCATATGAGTATGCATTCGATACTAAGTAATACAAGCATGGCAGAATCACCCTGTAGGGCATTGCAGAAGTCTGGACATCACCAACTCCCTTTGGCTCAGTCCAGGTGTTTCCAGCCATAGTGACCATATTCTTTCAAACCTACCCGGGCTCCCCCTATGTTGATAAATATATTGTTCCATGACAAGAGTATTCCCCATGTGTGTTATCCACGAGGCGACTGTGGGCGGTGAGATCGATTTCCATCCCATCAGAATGAGTTTGAGCCTGAAATAGAGCCTGAGAAATTGCAATCCTGATCATCTCCTCAGAGATCACCTCTTCCAAAACTCCCAGTATACAGCAAATTGGGTCTAAAGGCACATTCATTTGAAACACCCGATTGAGCGTTCCAAGGACTGCACTCCAGTAATGATGGAGCTTTGGGCATCGCCAGAGGAGATGGATAAGATCCCCAGTGTGCTGCCTGCACCTACCACACAAGGGGCCTGCCAGTCTGCTCATTTTATGAAGCTTTTTCAGGGTGTAATGTACTCTAAGTACAATATATAATTGTGATACCTTTTGTGCAACATTAAAAAAGCACGTACAAATGGATTGCAGGGCCTCCTCCCACTAATCTCCCATGAGTGGCCCCAGGTCCCTTTCCCATAGGGACACTGCCTTTAAGGGGTGTGCCCGTAAGTAAGAACAGCTTCTGTGTCCACAAGTGACAGCATTCCTCTCTTGACAGCTGTACTAAACCCTCCCTGCCCAGACACATGCAGAGGAGTGCAGAGGAGAGGGCGGGGATGTGAAGAAGCGAGGAATGCATCCAGCCATGCTAGTGTGGCGGCAGCACCTCCTGAGGCCTGGGCCTGCCCTGCAGCCTAAAATATCCACTCTCCCACCAAGGCAAGCTGTAGCTTTCTCTTCTATCAGGTGCTATCAGGGAGGGGGATTTGGAGGTGAGAGGAGAACTCTGTACTGGGGGAGGGGGTGATTTGGGGGGAAAGGGGATGTAGTTTTAGCGTAAAGTGAAGCAGTCATGTCCTGAACCCTGCACTCAATACACAGTGCACACCTAAACCTTGCGCTCTGTTTGTAGAGCACTGCTGAACTCTACACTCTGTACGCAGTGCATTCCTGAACTCTGTACTCTGTACGCAGTGCATCTCTAAACTCTGCACTCTGTACACTGCACACTCCTGAATCCTGCACTCTGTATGCAGTGCACTGCTGAACGCTGAATTCTGTACACTCCTGCATCATGCACTCTTTACGTAGCATACTCCCGAACTCTGCATTCTGTAGATAGTGCACACCTAAACTCTGCAATTTGTCTTAGAGTACTGCTGAACGTTACATTGTGTATGCACTGCACACCTGAGCTCTGTACTCTGTATGTAGAGTACTGCTGAACTCTGCACTTCGTACATAGTGCACTGCTGAATTCTGGAGTTTGTACACTCCTGCACCTTGCACTCTGTAGCTAGCACTCCTGAACTCTGCACTCTGTACACAGCATTCTATACACAGCACACACCTGAACTCTGCATACTGTCCACAGCACTCTGTACACAGCGAACTCCTAAACTCTGCATTCTGTACACAGCGAACTTCTAAAATCTGCACTCTGTGCAGGCCTGCACCCTGCATTTTGTACATAGTGCAACTGAACTCTGCATTCTGTGTGCAGTGCAAACCTGAACCCTGTAGTCTGTACATAGCTCACTCCTGACCTCTGCATTCTGTACATAGCGCACTCCTGAACTCTGCACTCTGTTCATAGTGCACTTCTGAACTCTGCACTGTGTACGCAGAGTACTCCTGAACTCTGCATGCTCTACACTCCTGCACTCTGTACATAGCATATGATGGAACTCTGCACTATGTATGCAGCACACTCCAGAACTCTGCAGCTGTACACAGTGCACACCTAAACTCTACACTTTGTATACATCGCATGCTTGAACTCTGCATCTCTATGCAGCTCACTTCTGAACCCTGTGCTCTGTATACAGCACATGCCTGAATTCTGCACTCTGTACACAGCACACTCCTGAACCCTGCACTCTGTGTGCAGCACACTTCTCATCTCTGAACTCTGTATGCAGCACATTCCTGAACCATGCACTCTGTATGTATCACATTCCTAAACACTGCACTCTGTTTGCAGCACACTCCAGAACACTGCACTCTGTATGGAGTGCACTGCTGAACTCTGCACTTTGTATGTAGCATTCTCCTGAACTCAGCATTCTGAACCTTGCACTCTGTACATAGTGCATTCCTGAATTCTGCACTCTATACATAGGGTACTGATGAACTCTGCATGGGATTGTACACCCCATTAACACCCGCCATACTATAAGAACATACCTAAAATATAAAATAAAACACACAACAAGGATTGTGGAAAGGTTTATTGGGTTTAAAACAATTTTAATTATGAAATGAACTTTAACCTTTAATACCAAACAGAATCGCTGTTAACCATTAACAGACCAACATGCTTAGTCACTAAGACTCAAGCAGCAATATCTTATACCAACCAAATAACAGTTTACCAACCACTGTCCACCCACAAAGTGGGCGACATTACCCAAAAAGATGGACCTTCAATATCAAACAGAACTGTTGGTAACCAATAACAGACCAACAAGCTTAGTCACTGAGACTCAAGCAGTAATATCTTATACCAACCAAGTAACAGCGTACTAACCACTGTCCACCCACAAAGTGGGCAACATTACACACATAAAGAGGGACCGCGACGAGGGGGAATTACAAAGGAGAGGGAGGGTGGGAGATCAGTTCAAAAGATCCAGAAGGAAAGCTGAGGAGAATCCAGAGGTGAGTCCAGCTGACAGACCTGAGGTAAATGCTGACTCTGCCCAGTGACAGGAGAGGATATAAGTAAAAGGTTACACTCATTGTCTAGATGTTTCCCACCAAAGGATTTGTCACCAATCCAGTGCTTAGCAGCTAAGGTAAATCTTCCTAGCAACAGCAGGCAGCTTGTCACCTGAAACACAAAACAGAAAGAACCAGCAAAGCTGTCATGTACTTAACAAGTATCATAGCCCTCTATTAAGAGTAAAAGTTAGGGGTGACAATCCCATGGGGCCACTTCTCTATTTTATTCTTTCGTGGCCCTGACATTCTGTACACAGCGCACTGCTGAACACTTTGTACACACCTGCTCATTGCACTCTGTGCACAGCACACTCCTGAACCCTGCACTCTGTACATAGCACACTCCTGAACCCTGTGCTCTTTATGTAGCACACCCCTGCAATCTGTACACAGTACACTCTTGAATTTTGCCCTCTGTATGTAGGACACTCCTTGTATTTAATGTCCTTTTTAACCCTCTCACCTTTTGCTGCTGCTCCCTCTCCACTCCAACCCTTCTTGCACCAGTGGGCGGTTTGTGGTTAAGTTCCTGCACCTATTCCCTGAGAAAAATTATGGCAGTGCATTCCAGCAGTGATGTTGCAACAATGTACTTACCAACATTTCAGTCCCAGTTCTCAGGACACAGTAACCCTATCCAGTCTCTCTCAGACCTGGCCAATGTTGGGCAATCCCTATCCACTTAGCAGAGTGGCTCATCCAAACCCTGCATTTTAATATGTGGGACCACCCATAATAAATGCAATATTAGGTTACTGTGCATATGCAAGGATTACGCTGTGATCCCTGGATATGAAGTCTAAAAGGCAGGACTGTCCTGGCAAATCAGGGACAATTAGTATCTATGGAGCAGTGATGTAAGGGTCAGAAGAAGGAACCACAGTGTTTGGAGGGGGACATCCAACACTCCCAAAAGACAGGAAGTCTGACAGAGGCTGCAGAAAGTAGGAGACATCGGATGTGGGTGCAATAGCTTCTCTATTACAAGGGTCTGACATAAGTTTTTTTTTTTTTTTTTTTTTTTTTTTTTTTTAGGCACCTTACAGAGTAGCTTTAACAAAGACTATAGCTACTTGAATATTGTAGTGTCTCTCTAACAGGGCTGTATTTTCCATAATGGCAGCTGTGGGTCACTGTCAATGGAAACAGGGTAAGGGGAAGGCTTGCACCAAGCCCTAACACTTACAAGCTGTGATTATTTTCCTTTCTGCATTTTCTCTTTTGTCCACCTCTTGGTGTTCAAGCCTAAATAATAAATCATATTGGTTTATTACAGGTGTGCCTAGGGCAGCATGATGTGCAAACACAGCTGTTCAAAAATATCTTCAGGTCATTGTGTTCTGAAATGGGGTAAAGAAAGACTCATCATATAATAGTAAGCCTGAGGAAGTATTTTTTTCTAAATGTTTCCAGGTTTTCTTGGGTTGGCACAAAAATGCCAATTGCATTTTAGTTATGTTTGACACTTTTTAAATTTCTTGCCTGTTAAATCTGTAATGCATGATGATAATTAATAACTGCCACTTGCTATTACTGCAGGACATTTTTGGCAACATTTTGAAACAATTAGGACAGACACATAGAAGGGCTGGTGAAAAAAAAAGTACCACAACAAAAATTGCACTTGGTCACATTATGCGAAACATTAGTTAAATAAAGTCTGATCCTACTTCTTAAGGTGATTCTAAAGCCAAGACATTTTTTTACACTAATGAATTCCCCGCATTAAGGTAAAAAATGTCCCAGTAGCAGTGCCTCCCCCACACCCCCTAAATACCTACCTGAGTCCTCATTAAATCCAGCGCTGTGCCTGTCTTTATCATCCTTTCTCCCTGCATTCACAGGACAGAGAGGCAGCAACAGAAGCCATTTGATGTCAATCAAATTGTGTGAGCAGAGAGCAGGGCTGAGCCACACTGTATGTGTCTATGGATGCAAAAAGCCTGGCACAGGAGTAAGCCTGCACATCTGTCTCCATAGCAAGTGGTTTACTATGGTGGCAGTCACTGAAGAGGAGGAGCCAAGAGCGCTAGTGGCGGACACCTGAAGGTGTAGTTGGGCCGTGCAATTGCATTACACAAAGTAGATAAGTATAACATGTTTATTATTTTTAGAAAAAAATAACCTTTGTAACCACTTTAATTGCAGTGAGTTTCACAGATACATATACACCTCAAGAGAAAGGATCTTCAAACTCTTCCATTGCATCCTTTTTTGCACCCAGAATATAGAAATGTCATTTTGCTGTGGTACTATTCTAAACACAGGAAAAATGCACCACTTTACAGGCATACTATAGACAACTCCCTGGCACAATATTTAAAGGAATATTTCATTTTTAAACATTAAAAAAATCACTGCTCCCAAAAAAACGGCTGTTTAAAAAAAAAAAATTGCATTGATACATGTCCCCTGTCCTATGTAATGAGCAGTTTTGATTATTCATGTTCGTGTCCCATAGACTTTAATGGTGTTCGTGTGTTCTTGCCAAATTTTTTGCCTGTTCGCATGTTCTGCTGCGAACCGAACAGGAGGGTGTTCGGCTCATCCCTAATAAATTGGCCTTCAGAGCAAGGAGCACATGGAAGGGCAACACATGAAAGACAAAAACAGAACATTCCATAGCTCAACTCACCAACCAGTCTGCAAGTGACCAAATGAACCTGTCCAACAGTCTGCGTTAAAAACAGGGGTTTAGTTAGTTTAGGTGGGGACAGGAGCCATTTGTTTGATACTGTAGAATTAACACTTTTGCCTAAGTCTGCCCTAAAGCATATTTCTACTTTTGCAGTCAAATTTAGAAAAACACAACTATATGTATGTTATGTGTATGTGTATGTATGTACAGGAGAAGCTGCAAAGCTAATCAGACTTGCTATGCCTCAGAAAAGGAACACCCCCGGGGCGCCCATACAAGCGACTGTGGGGTGTGCGACTGTGGACATTGATATAGGAAGCATCTCTCTATAGATATAATGCTGGTCACTAGGGCAAAACAGAGCCCATATGGGCTCTGTTTTGCCCTAGTGACCAGCATTATATCTATAGAGAGATCTATAGAGAGATCTATAGAGAGATGCTTCCTATATCAATGTCCACAGTCGCACACCCCACAGTCGCTTGTATGGGCGCCCCGGGGGTGTTCCTTTTCTGAGGCATAGCAAGTCTGATTAGCTTTGCAGCTTCTCCTGTACTGGGCCTCCCCCACCCTTTGGCCCATTCCATCCCGGTTCGCCTTTTGCCTTCCTGGATTTATTCCCCATCCATCCTGAATGCTGTCCCCTGGTGGCGATTTACGCTCGCCATCCAGGGGTTTCCTGCCACTATGGAGGGCTTAGCCCACTTTCTCTTTTATAGAGATGTGGGCAAATTTTGGATAATCCAAGATGGCCGCCGGTGCGCCGCTCTATAGCAACGCACCAACTGACGTCATGCACCGGCGACAAGGTTCGTCGCTGACGCATGCGCACCACTCACCCATTGACGTCCATGGCTGGATGCGGCTGTTTTTGGCGCCCACGACCTGGCGGTGACGTCAGACGCCGCCGGATCGGAGAGCCGCTATTTATGGCAGTTCCCTCTGCCATTTTCAGTTCTGCCTGGAATCTTCAGCACATGAGGGGTTGAGGTGGTTTTATCCGCCCCCACTCAATGGCAAATTCCGCTACTGACATTTTACATTGCATAGGGTAAGACACACTCTGTAATTTTATTCCTTAGACTACTGATTCCATTCCTTACTTTTCTCAACTTATGAGTCTACCTCTCCATTTACACACAGCAATTAACGGAGTATCTTTCACTCTGCTCCATTGCAGACAAACCTGAGGATGATTTCTCAAATAATTTTTGGATTGATTGCAATTATCAGACTTGCACATTAGACTGAACTTTTGTGAGCTCGGTTACTCTCAGCGTACTTTGCTACAGGTATTATTTATTTATCTCTCTACTTAATTATTACTTACCAATCTGATACCATTATATCATTATGAACCACACCATATGTAATACCCCACTAATTAGTCTCATTTATCTTTTTAATATCATAGCGTGACTCTCTGCAAGCGACACAGTGCTGATCTGTGGCATTTTGGAAGCGACTTCATCTCTCTTTATAATTTATTTGTTTTTTATACCCAATAACAAATTTACATTTTATGTATGCAGATATACTTTAGATCTACCCAAGTTTCTGTGGTAAGTGTTGCCTGGTCTCACCCCTCAATGCCCTCCCTCTGCTTTCTATGCCCCCCTGTTAACATTTACAATAAATTTTATGTATCAACTGCTCATTTATCTAGATGTATATTCTATTTTGAGCCAATTGTTCTATATATTGTATGACTTTGTACATTTGATCTGTACATTTCTGAAAAAGGATGCGATTTTCATGCGACTTTGTTATTTCAGTACATTTTTGAGCTTAACCTATCAAACTCCTGAAGAAACTCCATAGAGTGAAACATGTCGAGTATGGCGAAGCTCCACATCTCTATCTGATTTAACTCATATGTCTGTAAAGTATGGATGTATTATTTGTGTCCTTGTTGTTTTCAACCCCTATGGGAAAATAAAATTCTATATTTTTTATACTTTTCTATTTGTCCTTATACATCAATCTACTAGATACCATTTACAAAAAATCCCAGAGGTATGTGGCCTTATTAAAGGTGTATATCTTTTTGCACAGATTTTGGTGCATTATAAAATGTGAGTGTACTTTGCTGTTTGTAATAACATTTTTGTTTTTTTTAATATGGTAAAGCACTATGATAGGCTTTTTATAATCCTCTTTGAGCATATAGTACACCTGAACGCTGAAGACTGTCGATCTAATAGCAAGTATTAGGGCTCTTTCACACGGGGCGGATCAGTGCAGATCCGCCCCATGGATAGCCGCTTGCTCTGCGGGGATCGCCGGAGCGATCTCCGCTGAGCAGGGCGATGACAGGTCCGTTCCTGCACTCCGTGCAGGGACGGACCTGTCAGAGCGCTGCTCTCCCCTATGGGAGATTGGGTGACGACGGACCGTAGAGTCCGTCGTCATTCGATCCGCTCTGCAGACGGATGAAAAAATTGGGTTTTCCTCCGTCTGCAGAAACGGAGCATAGCGGGCACGGACGAGAGCGGTTGTCAGTGGATGCTCATCCGCTGACACCCGCTATCCCATAGGGATACCTGTATGTCCGTTTTTCATCCGAAAACGGAAGGATGAAAAACAGACATACGGTCCGTCCGTGTGAAAGAGCCCTTACTTGTAAGGTGAAGTATTAATGAATCTGGAGATTTCTAAAGCCATGAAATCTCTCCCACAGGCTCAGACTGCCCTCTGCGAACCGCTATGGGTGTCAATACATTGTTAATGACACCCCCAGATTGGTTCACAGATCACAGTGCGAACTGTGAACTTGCACAGGAATCGGATTGAATAGGTGAGAACACCCATGTGATCCGATTCCAGTGCGGGGGAAAAAAAGTCCCTGCACATTTTTTGTGCGAATCCGATGCAAGTTCAGCCATACAACTGTATGGCTGAACTTGCATTGCATAGACATTGCATGCGATCGACCCCGCAGTGCAGGTACAAATCACATGCGATGTCTGTGTTCGCACAAATGTGAACCTAGGCTAAAGAAGAATTTCATGAAAACTATTGGGGACTACTTAGCAACCAGAAACTGTTGAGACAATAAACTCTTTGGTCAGGAGTATAACACAGCTTACATAGTGTAGTAGTCAGGATGTACAACATAGGTTAAATAGTGCAGTGGTCAGGACTATGTAACATATATTATAGCATATAGAGTGTAAAGGTCAGGACTTTGTAACAAAGCAGTAGTCAGGACTATGCAATGTACAAAGAACAGCTTTTAGAAGTATGTCCCTGTCTCAGTGGTCAATACGAGAAAAATTACAAAGTGTTGGTGGTCAGTAGGCAGAAAAAAAAATGTCATGCCATCAGCGGTCAATAGTAAGTAAACATGCCTCTGCAACAGTGATCAGACTAATAAATGCCCCATTGCCAGAGGGAGGAAAAAAGTGCCTCAATGTCAGTGGAAGGAGAACTGCCACAGCATCCATGTGGGTGGGATGAAGAATAATCTCCAGATTTAGTGTCTGAAGAGCCCAGAGAGGGGCTTCCCTCCTTCCCTGTGCTAACTTTTCCGATCAACTGTGAGAACAGGCACCTGCTGGGAAGTTGGACATTGGAAAACCCAGCAGATAGGAAAAAGGGCAGTTTGCCCCTGAATGGGCAAGGTGACATGTTCTCTTTAGATCCAGGCATTAGGTCACATATCTTATAAAAGATGACATTGTTTTTCTACTGGAGTACATCCGTTTGACCTACATGATTAGTCTGTATTATAATCTTATTTCTCTGCATGCAGTCAAATCTCTTTATGTTGTCCTCAGAAGATTTATATTCAAGTCCCAGTACCTCTTGTAATGGTTAAACAGAATCCACAAAATACAGAGATTCTGACATGTGCACTAGAGCTAAAACAATGTAACACAATACAAGGTCAAAACCTACCACATCAGAACATAATGTTAATATGAAGGGTTCATATACATGGGCTTTCACTTGCATCTGAGCTGCTTCTCTTTCCCAGAGATGTCAGTGAAAAGATAAATGCAACTTGCAACTTGATGCTTGATGCAACTTCTTAAAGCAGAACTTCACCCAAAAGTGGAAACTCCCCTCTTTCTCACTCCCTCCTTACCATTTGGGACATACCGGTAACTTTTTTTTTTTTTTGGGAGGAAGCAGGTACCTGATTTTGACAGGTACCCGCTTCCCCACTTCTGGTTGGATTGCCTAATGCCTAGACATCCGCTTTAAGAAACTGACAGATGAATCCCTGAATCAATGAATCAAAGTATCTAAAAGGTATATCAATGAATCAAAGCAAATTAAAGGTGAATCAAAGTAACATAAATGAACATCAAAGCAGCTCAGAAGCATCTGAAAGCTCACTGCATTTCAATCACTTGCAGTCTGAAGGCCAACCGCACAACACCTTAGTAATGCCCCGTACACACGGTCGGATATTCCGATGGAAAATGTCCGATTGGATTATGTTGTCGGAAAATACAATCGTGTGTGCGCTCTAGCGGGCTTTTTCCGTTGGAATTTCCGACGAAAGAAATTTGAAAGCAGGATCTAAAATTTTCCGACAGCACAATCCGATTGGACTTTTTCCAATCGTGTGTAGAGAATTCCGACGCACAAAGTGCCACGCATGCTTAGAAGAAATTTGGAGATGAAAGCTATTGGCTACTGGCCTCTACGTAGTCCCGTCGTATGTTTTGCACGTCACCTCGTTCGGAGCGATCAGATTTTCCGACAACTTTGTCCAACCGTGTGTGTGCAACACAAGTTTCGGACAAAATCCTTCCGAAAAAATCAGACGGATTTTGTGGTCAGAATGTCCGACCGTGTGTACAAGGCATAACACAATCTATATTGAGACCCATCAAATCCTCCATTTAAATGCCCTGCCCTGTCCATAAAGTCAGTGGTATATTATAGTTGTTTTGGGTGTTTAGAGAGGAGACATTGCAGCTTAATTTCAATATAGTTTAGCTATAACAAACCTTTGTAGTTCTTCAATGCTTCTTAAAAAAGCCTATCCTGTAGTTTTCCAGATCTTTCCTGCAAATACCATAATTAGGGCATGACGATACGTTAGTAGTATATTCTATTTTGAGTTAGTAATGATGTCTATGAATGCAAATGTAGTCTGTTCAAGTGCCTTAGGCAAACTCTATGCAGCTAGCCAGTGCTTTCTACTGTAATTGCCATGCTGAGCGAACCATTAATTATCCCCACTGTGGCTGCCTGGCTTTCTTTAATCATATCAAAGTTAATAACATCAAAATAAAGGGGAACAAGAGATTATACTTTTTAAAACATTTCCAAGCACAAATCATTAAATGAATGAGTATGGAAATAGTGGGTAATTTTAGGGGCAAATTGGGTGGTCACCAGGGGCACTGTAATCCCAAAGGAGCCAATAGCTGCCTCATTTGCAGTAGTTAGGAAGGCTTGTTACATTTACAAACATTGTTAACTTTCACTGTGGCATAAATCATCTTTCAAATGATAAACAGCAGGGAACAATAGAATAAATGTATTGTGTGACACTCAACTGTAAGAAAAACAGGTAAATTAGAAACAAAGGCAAACATTTTCTTTTCATTTTGGTAATAGAGTAATAGATGGTTATAAACCCTGTCAGTTTTTTTTTTTTTTTTTTTTTTGCATTCCCATTGGGAAGATTTCTCTTCACTTTTGGTCTCATAGTTCAAACAGGAAATGAGAGGAAGGAAATCCCTGGTTGTCCCCAGGGTCGCCAGAACTAGTGTCCCCATTAGAAGATTTCCCTTCTATTACTGTTCTAGGGTCAAACCAAATAAAGGGACAAACCAATAAAAGTAACAAACATGTTATACTTACCTGCTCTGTTGCAGTGGATTTGCACAGAGCAGCCTGGATCCTCCTCTTCCCGGGTCCCTCTTTGACTCTCCTGGACCCTCCCTCCTGTTGAGTGCTCCGATAGAAAGCAGCTTCCTATGGGGGCACCCAAGCCGAGTCACAGCTCTGTGTGTCCATTCAGACATGGAGCTGCAGTCCGACCCCGCCCCCTCGCTCTCCTGATTGGCTGAGACACAGCAGCAGTGCCATTGGCTCCTGCTGCTGTCAATCAAAGTCAGTCAGCCAATCAGGAGGGAGAGTCTCGGATGGCCGAGAAATTTGTGGACATCGCAGGACAGAGATGGGGCTAAGGTATATGTTGGGGGGGGGGGGGGGGCTGGGGATGCTACTGCACACAGGTTTTTTTTTTTTATAATACTTAAAAAAAACCTTCTGCCTTTACAACTGTTTTTTTTTTTTTTTAGCATATACTGCCAGTGTAGCCCAAGACATGTCTGTTCCCTGCACTTTGTTCAGTGCATTTGTGCTCTGATCTACATTTATAATATCACTAGAATGCACTTAAAAGAATACCTGTACTTTAGGTTCTGTTATCTTTTAAAAATTGAGCCACTCCATCCAGCAACTTATACTTCTCTTTTTTTTTTTTTTTTTTTTTTTTTTCCACATTCAGATAGATCAGTCGGGGGTAGTGTCAGCATGGCCCACATCTCCGTCCCCTGTGTCTTAACATCATTTGTGGATTGTTTTAGTGATCTTATCTGCCCTCTTTTTTTTTTTTTGTTTGTTTGTTGTTTTTTTTTTTTTTTTTTTTTCCCTCCCCTCCTCCCCGGGGGGGTATATTCATTTTATTTTTCAGCCATTGGGATACAAAAATCAAAGCGATAGGGGTGTTGGGCCAAGTTGTTTCCGGCATGCCCCAGCGTCAATATACCAATTTGGCCCGTTTTCCCCTTCTCGTTTTCCAGCCACCCGGGGAAGGGCTTTCTTTTACAAACTCCCCTTTACTTATTTATCCCCCCCCCCCCCCCCCCCTCCGCTACTGACATACGGCTCTTTTTCCTTTTTTTTTTTTTTTTCCTTCTCTTTCACTCCCCTTTTCCTACTCCCCTTTTTCCCCCCCATACGGGTACGTGTTGTTACGTCTTAATCTACTTGGGCATCTAAGGGTGGATCCTCAGGGCCTCCGAGAGGCTCCATGATTTCTTAAATTTTCTCCAGCCTTCCCACTTCTTTTTCATTGCTTCCCTTTCCTCCCCTGTACAGTTTATTACACACTCCATTGTGTATGCTGATTCTACCCCATCCACCCAAAGCCATATGGGGGGACACTCCCGGTCCATCCAGCATCTCGGGATCGCCACCTTTGCTGCGTTGAGAAGAAGGGGGACCAGAGAGCCTGTGTATTGACTAATTCCTTGTGTGGTTGCATGCATGAGGACGACCCAGGGGTCCCTTTTCACCTCCACAGTGGTTATTTCTTTTATATAGTTTAGGATAGTCTCCCAATATTCTTTTATTTTGTGGCAGTCCCACCATATGTGGCCCATGGTGCCTCTTTCCTCACATCCCCTCCAACACTTAGCTGATGTATCCGTCTGATATTTGCTTAGCTTATCCGGGGTCCTATACCACCTGGCCATGAGCTTAAAATTCATTTCAGCGGTCTTAGAGTCCGTTGCTGAACCGTGGGCTAATTTTAATATTTTCTTAACTGTGTCTAATTCTAATTGTGAACCCAGTTCCCTCTCCCATTTCCTGAGGTATGGGGGTACCTCCGGTCTGTCCTGCTCTAAAAGTAGTTTGTAAATTTTCGAAATTCTTTTTTTGGAGTTCTCTGCCGTGAAGATTTTTTCCAGTTTTGTCAGATCGTTGATGTCCCTTAACGGCACTGGAAGCGAACTGACAAAGTGGCTTAACTGGAGATACCGCCATACGTCTATGGAGAACAACTCGCCTTTAGTCTGTAACTCCTGTAGTGACAATATTTTCCCATTGCTAATAATTTCTCCTAAACTTGTGCTATCCTTTGTGATCCAATCCCCGCTTACCCCTTTTTTCCCAGGAGGGAAGAAGGGGTTTTCCTTAAGTGTAATTAAAGGTGAATTATATGCTTTATTAAAAGTTTTATACGTCTTATCCCAAATTTTGAGTGTATTCCGTGTAATTGTGTGCGTTTTTTCACCCAGTGGTCTACATTTTGGGGGATTCCAGACAATCTTCCCCAATTTTGCTTCACATAGTGATTCCTCCAAGCCAACCCATCTTTTAACGTTGTGTGATTTAACCCATTCTGGTATTCTAAGTAGTGCAATAGCGTGGTAATATCCCTCAATGTCCGGGACTGCTAGGCCACCTAAGTTCTTATTTTGTTTTAAGATTTGTAGGGAGATTCTGTGTTTTTTATGCTTCCACACAAAGTTCATAATCAATGCTCTTAATTTTCCTAGGTACTGTTTTGGGAGGGGGAGTGGGAGCATCTGGAGTTTATACGTAATAATCGGCAATAACATCATCTTAACCGTGTTGACCCTGCCTATCCATGATAGTGCTCTTCCATTGTACTCTTGACATTTATTTTTGATTTCCTCTAACAGTGGGATAAAGTTTATTTTATACATTTTCCTCGGGTTATTGGCTAGCTCGATGCCCAGATATTTTATCTGTTTTTTCCAGGCGAAACTCACCTCTTTCTGTAAATTCTGTTTTTCAGTATTATTGAGGTTAATGTTTAAAATAAAAGTTTTTGTGGTATTAATTCTAAAATTTGTTAGTTCGCCGTACTTAGCTAAGATTTTTAAAAGGTTGGGGATTGACTTCTGCGGTGACCCGACGTAGAAAAGAACATCGTCTGCGAAGGCGGCGAGTTTATGTTCCTCACTGCCAACTTTGCATCCCTCTACTCCCTCACTACCTCGGATTGTGGACAGCAGGGGTTCCAGGGACAAGACGAAGAGGAGAGGGGATAGCGGACATCCTTGCCTGGTCCCATTGTGCATCTCGAACATAGACGAGACTATCCCGTTTATTCTTATGTTTGCTTTGGGATGGGCATAAAGGACTTTAATTTTTTGTATAATCTTGGGGCCAAACCCCATTCTTTGTAACGTTTTGAACATGAACCCCCAGTCTACTCTGTCAAATGCTTTTTCTGCATCAATTGAGAGCAGTAGACTGGGGGTTCGCATAACCCTCATCTTCTGCATGGCCAATAGTGTCCGAATCCCATTATCTCTCCCCTCCCTGCCAGGGATAAAGCCCACTTGGTCCGGATGGATCAGCGTGCTCAAGTGTCCCTTAATTCGCTCGGCCAAAATCTTGGCGTACAGTTTTGTATCAAAATTAAGTAATGAGATAGGTCTGTAACTTGAGCACACCGATCCATCCTTCCCTTCCTTAAGCAGGACAGTTATCGTCGCCAGAAGTGAGCCCTCGCTCATATCATACTCTGTCCCCAGTCCGTTCATATAGCGCTGTAATCTTGGGACAAGGATTTCTTTGAAAGTTTTATAATAAAGAACGGTGAACCCGTCAGGACCCGGGCTCTTTCCTGAGGGAGAGTTGTTTAGAGCTCTGAGGATTTCATCCTCAGAGATCGGTCTCTCCAGTGCTTCACTGTCCTCTATATTGAGGGATACCAACCCTGCCCTACCCAGGAAGTCATCTGTTTTCGTGCTGTTTTCGCCCCCTTCGTTGCCGCCCTCCGGGTCTACCGAATAGAGTTCTTCATAATACTTCCTAAAAGTTGCTGCTATTTCTCTAGATACATGTTTAGTCTCCCCATTGCCAGTTTGAATTTTCTCGATGAAATTTCTAGATTTTTTCTTTTGGAGTTTTCTGGCTAGATATTTCCCTGGCTTGTTTCCCCATAGGTACTGGTCCTTTGCCATCTTATTGAACGCCTGTCTTGCTTCCTGTTCAGCCAAATCTTTTAACTCCTCCCTCTTTTCCAACAGTTCGAGGTATGTATCGTGCACCTGAGCCCCGTCTGTCTTATGTTTTTGTTCTAGTCTGGTGATCTCGGCCGTCAGTTCCTGCGTCTGTCTCATCCTCTCTTTTTTTCTGCCAGGCTGCCTTCGCTATAAAGATACCTCTGACAAACGCCTTATGGGAGTCCCAGATAACTGCTTCTGAGACTTCGCCGTTGTCGTTAGTTTGGAAAAACCATTCGAGTTCTTTTCGAATGGAATCCCGTATATCTTTGTCATATAATAATTCTATATTCAATTTCCACCCGCTCGAGGGTTGTTTATATTCTGGAATGCATAAATTCATGGAGGCTGGGGCATGATCTGAAAGGGACATTATTTCTATGCTGGTTTGGGTGATTCTCTCCAATAGTCCATGTTCAACCAAGATATGGTCCAAGCGGGAGTACGTCTGGTGTGCGGGGGAGAAGAACGTAAAATCTCTTTTATGGGGGTGCTGGATCCTCCATATATCCACCAGTTGTTCTCCAGAGAGCCTTTTTTTAAGTCTCTTGAGTTGAGCGGTCCCTGTCCCCAGGACCCCAGACGTACTATCCCGGGATGGGTCCATTACGAAATTTAAATCCCCCATAAGTATCAAATAACCCTTTTTAAAGGCCCTCAACTTTGATAAAATTGATTCTAGGTATCTGATGGGTCTTATGTTGGGGGCGTATATATTGGCTAAAGTGATTTCTGTCCCGCTGAGGGATCCCCTTAAAAAGAGAAACCTCCCCTCCGGGTCCATTTTCCTGTCTTCCAATGTAAAGTTAATGTCTCTGCCAAAACCTATGGCCACCCCTCTTGCCCTGTTTGTTATTGTATCTCTGTAGTACCATGTTGGATATGATGGCGAGAATAGTCTAACGCCGGAGACATGCGACAGATGAGTCTCCTGTAGGAAGACTATTCCCGCCCCATATCTCCTGATCTCCTCCAAGACCCGGTGTCGTTTGATGGGGGAGTTCAAACCCTTTACATTATATGTGAGAAACTTAATTTCAGTCTTCATTTCTCCGTTAGGGTGTTTTTACTTTTTCCCTCTGTTCTAGTTTGGTAGGTGAGAAGTTTAAAGGCCGATACCCTGTCAGCAGCGGAGGGGGCCCCCCTCCCTAACCCACCCCTCCCTCCCCTTTCTACCCACCCCTTCTCCCTCCCCTTCCCATGCCCTCCTTCCCCCCCTCCCTCCTTCCTTCCCCCCTCCCCCCTCCCCCTACCCCTCCCCTCTCTGACCCCTTCATGGGTCTCTAGGTCCATGGGTGTCGTCTTCGTGCGGCACCCCTGGGCGCTAGATTCATGGTGAGGTGGAGTCTGATCCCCGGCCCCCCCTTTTTCTTTTTTTTTTTTTTTTTCCTTTCCCCTTTTCTCCATTCCTCTCCTTCTTTTTATCTATCATTTTTTCCTCTTTTTACCCTTCTCTATCCCTCCCCTCCTCTCCGCCCCCCCTCGGATTGCTCCGAAAAGTAGTGGAGAATAGGCCGAGTCTTTTGGGGCTTACTGGTAGACTTTTCTACCTACCCCCCCCTCTCCTCCGCCACCATTTCAAGTGAGGTCATCTACACCCTCTTTTTCTTTCCAGCCGGGTAACTCCGGGACTGGGATCCCCAGCTTGGCACAGAAACCCTGGAGCTCCTCCGGGAATCGCAGCTTGGCCGCAAGCCCCTCTTTTAGGCCAATTAGGCAGGGTGGAAAGCCCCAGTTGTACTTAATGTTTTCCTTCCTGAGAATTTCTAATAGGGGTTTTTGAAATCTTCTTCTCTCCAGGGTACGGGCCGAAAGGTCGGCATATACTTGTATGTCTGTGTCTTCATACCTCAATGGTGTATTGCCCCTGATTTTGCCCCAAATGTCCTCTTTCTCTTTAAAGTGGAAAAATCTAATGATTATATCTCGCGGTCTGTCGGGACCCGACCTCTCAGATCTTCCCACTCGATGGGTTCTTTCGATTTCGGGGAACTGGTCTTGATTTTTGCCACTAATTGGGCCAAGAATAGAAAAGATTTTTTTCCCAAGATCTTCCCCTCTTTGTTCTGGGACCCCGCGTAGTCTCAGATTTAACCTTCTATCCCTGTTCTCTTGTTCTTCAATTTTGTATGCGGTGTCTCTCTGATTAAGTTGGGATTTTTTCAGTAGGGCTTTTAGGTTTGAAATTTCCTGGTCAGTATTATCTGCTCTGGTTTCAACCGTCTCTACCCTGGTAAGTAGGTGGCCCATATCCTCTCTGAGATTATTGATTTCTAGTTTAATAGCGTTTTCTAGACGCAACAACATAACCTCCATTTCCGTTTTGTTGGGGACGTGAGTTCCTGTCTGTTGATCCTCGGTCCGGCTCATGTCGGTCTCACTCTCTATGGTGTAGTCTGCTCTTGACTGATTGTTGACGCCTTCTGCTCCTACGCTTCTCTCCAGGCTGACCCCCGCCTGGGATGCGAGCCCTGTGGTTTTTGGGCTGGCTCCTTGTCTAAGATAATGTTTAATCGTGCTCACTTCTCCTTTGGTGCCTTTTGTGGCTCCCTTTTTTGACGATTTGGGTGCGTCCTTGCTCATGGTGCCCTTTCTTATGCCTCTTATTCTCTTCCCCAGTTTTCTTTTTTATTAGGATTTCCTTATTTCCTTGTTTCCTTTCTCTTCCCCTGTTTCCCAATGGGGCCCCTTTTGTTGGGTTTAATCTTTAGTGTTTATGTAGATTTGTTCCTGAGCTGTTACGGCCTTGGTGAGTGCAGTTATAAGAGTGCAAGTTACAGGGTATCAGCAGGAGAAAAAAAAAAAAAAGGCAAAAGATCTTGTTTTTAAAAACCTGGTGACCTGTTTTACGTGGTTCTATTCAAGATCTATGTGTATAGTGTCAGTTTGTCCTATCTCTGGATTCTTCCTAGGTGCACCATTCCGTGCACTCTAGTGGAGATGAAAGGTACCCAGTTTTCAGGAGGCACTTCTCCTAGACCCTTTTTTTTTTTTTTTTTTTTTTTTTTTTTAGCCAACCGCTTGCTTGTGAGGAGGAGAACCTAACAAGAGTTTGCTGGCAGCTTAGTGAAACACATATGTGTTTTGAAAGTGTACTGTCTCTTGGTAGATTGCATCAAGCATCCTAAGTGATATTTCCAGTATGGTATAATACTTGCAAGTTATTTAAAGACTCTGCTGTGCTATTTTAGCATCGAGTCGCATCATCGCTGAGAGTACCTTTTGTGTTGGAGCAGACAAAATAGTAGGATTGCTAGCAGACACCAAAAAGGCAGTTTCACAAACTTTCCTTGTCCAAGTCCTTTTAACATGTTAGCAAAATCTGTTATGTCAATTGGGCGGTACTAACCCTTTCAGGATGCTGTCTGAAGAAAGACAGGTGCTATGTTCCAAACCGGGGTACCGCTGCTCTTCTGGAGGTATGATGTTAGTATCCAGAAAAAGAAGACTGACCTGCAAAAGGAGAGCCGGCGGTACGGCGGATACCCGGGAGAGTGCACCAAAGAGAGAGCGAGGAACAGTGAGAAAAAAAAAAGAAAAAAACACCGAACGGGAGATGGAAAGGGACTAAGCCACAGGGGCCATAGTACAGTCACGTCACCCCTGTATAGCTTTTCAAATCAGGTCGCTTGGTGGTCTACAAACACATGTATTCTCTGTATATACAGGACCGTTTGCCTCCACAGATTAATATATACTCACTCAATTTCTATGAACGCAGTCCCTTTTTTGGTTTCAGCTGGGAGCTTTTAACCGTGTTACCCACCGGCATCCAAAGCATCTTGCAGTGTTATGTGCTTACCTTCATAAGTGGCCACAGTTCTTACCAAATTAAACTCCAGTGAGATAGCCTCTTCTTTCTGCTTTGAGAGATATATTCGCCTTTCTCCTATACACATAAACTACATTTTACCTCAGGTTTCTGATCTTCCACTTGCTTTTCGGCCGTTTTGTGAGGCAAAGGGATGGTTGATCCTTGTTGTATAGCTGAGGAGGCAGGCTCAGGCAAATTCCGGAGCGCAGACAGCGCTATATGTTGCTGCATGTAGGAAGAGGGGAAGAGGAGCAGGGGAGGTGAGGGGGAGAGGAACGAGGAACGAGGATGCCCGGCCGCCCCGCATACACACCGCTCCTGTATCTGCGGTGAGATCTTTCTCTACGGTATGCTGGCGTATGCTGGCGTCCTCCACAGCTGCTGGGTGAGGGGTCCGGGGGACGAGAACCACGGCGGGTGCGGGAGATCTCGCATGCCGCTCCGGAGCTCTCACTCTCCGTCAGTGCGGCTTCCCGCACTCAACTCCCGCCGCGAGCTCCACGCACAGGCTCCTCCCACCATGCCGGACGGCGCCGTCACGTCGTCCGCGTCCTGGTCAGACTTCTAATGCGGCGTACACACAGTCGGAATTTCCGATGGAAACAGTCCGATGGGAGATTTTCAACTGATTTTCCGACCGTGTGTATGCCCATCGGTCTTTTTCTGTCGGAATTTCCGACGGACTTTGGATTGAGAACCTGTTCTCAATTTTTCCGACGGAAAACCTTTCTATCGGATTTTCCGATCGTGTGTATGCAATTCCGACACATAAAATTCCGACGCATGCTCGGAAACAATTCGACGCATTAAACTTCCCTTCTATAGTGCTGTCAAACGTGTTTTATGCCGCTGTGTTACAGACCATCGGAATTTGGTGTGACCGTGTGTAGGCAAGACAGTTTGAGCGAAATTCCGTCGGAATTCCGACGCAAAAACCATCAGAGCTTTTTCCGACGAGAATTCCGACCGCGTGTACGCGGCATTACACATGCACAGGAGAATTACAATAAAGGCTACATGTGCAGTTAACTCTGGTTTAAAAAAGAAATAAATCTATTCAAGTGCATTGGCGGCTGATGCTCATAATTCTTTGGGAGGGGGGGTGCAAACAAACTGAAAAATTCTGAAAAAAACCCATCAATTGCGGCCACTGTGCCCATCAATTGCGGCCACTGTGCCCATCAAATGCAGCCCCTATGCCCCATAAAATGCAGCCACTGTGCCCCATAAAATGCAGCTACTGTGCCCATCAATTGCCACGACTGTGCCAACACAGCCACTGTGCCATCAAACGCAGCCACTGTGACCATCAATTGCCGCCACTGTGCCATCAAATGCAGCCACTGTGCCCCATAAAATGCAGCCACTGTGCCCATCAATTGCTGCCACTGTGCCATCAAATGCAGCCACTGTGCCCATCAATTACTCCCACTGTGCCCATCAATTTCTGCCACTGTGCCCATCAATTGCCGCCACTGTGCCCATCAATTGCCACCACCGTGCCCATAAATTGCTCCCAATGTGCCATATCAAATGCTGCCAGTGTGCCCCCCGCCGCCCCATCGTCTGCACTTACCTGTCTCAATATCATTCGCTTTTCTAGCACAGCTGAGTGACCTGCAAACGCCCAGTATGGCGCTTGCAGGTCACGTTTTTTTGACGCCTATTAGAGCCTATGGCTCTGATCAGGTGCTTCAAAACAACCCCCCCCGTCACTGTAATTCAGGCACCCTACGCCGGAAAAGGGTCAGGGCGCCTGAATAGGGGTGTCAGCGGCGATGCAATGCATGAATCTATCTATTGGTGCTAGAGGGGGTGGCAGGAGAGAGGGGGGCGGCACCCGTGTTTCCCTTATGGACGCACCGCCACTATTCAAGGGTGTTTTCTTAAAGTGCCACTAAACCCACATCATAAAAAAACTATCAATGACTGCTGTATTACATGCTGTTCATACTCAGTCACTACTCTGTATTCTGCATGCAGCGCTGCCTCCTGACGAGCAGGCGCTATTGTTTTTGAAAATTAAGTTGCCTGAAGCCACAGTTGGGCTTCAGGATAATTCTTTTGAAATTTCTGGTTTCAGTACCAGTCCAGCTGGGTTGCACTGGGTTCCCCTTGACCGTAGGTGTCGCTGTCACCGCGGGCGAGAGTAGAAAGCAGTTTAGCTGGATGCATTAAATGCCACTTGTCTCTCGGAGCCAGCCCAGTGGGAGTGTTCTCCTGCTGTGCATTCTGGGGGTGGTATTTAAGGTACCGATTCCATGATGGCAGGGGATTATTTTCTGTCTTTTTGGTTCTGGTGGTCCTCCTGACCCAGCCTCATGGCCCTCCTCGCCTGGGGTGTGAACCATGCATCCGGTGCGAGCGTACTGATCCAAGGAAGGTCTGGTGCCGTCTCAACGGAATGGAGAGGCCCAGCAACTGAAGTACCCCAGGGGAGGACCCTTTCAGGAGAAGGCCGCCATGCACAAGGCTGGTTTCTCTGAAGGAGCCTGGAGGCTTAGTTGAAGGACACGACCTGGA